>CM026580.1:379766-687953 GCA_000180635.4 Pristionchus pacificus
AGAGAGAGAGAGAGAGAGAGAGAGAGAGAGAGAGAGAGAGAGAGAGAGGAGAGAGAGAGGAGAGAGAAGAGAGAGAGAGAGAGAGAGAGAAGAGAGAGAGAGAGAGAGAGGAGAGAAGAGAGAGGGTCACCATCACGAATTCATCAGCGCGATCGTAAACAGACGACGAGACTGTACGACTTCTAATTTCGGCCTATGCCGTCCCTTCATTCGGACCGTAAGAGAATCTGCATCGGAATTCCACCAGGAACCAAAAGAGTACTACAGTTCTCGATTCTGCTCCCTTCCTTGATTCGGTCTCTTCATTCAAGCAGCCCCCTCTCCCTCGCTCAAGTCACTAGACCCACATGCGAAATTGCGCCCTACAGTCTTCAGTCGCTGTTTACTCAATCGAAGAGGTTGATTATTTACGCCTCTCCCACCCTCCAATCGACTGGGCCTGCCTGCTAAAATTGCAGTGCTCAGCACCGTTCGCATCTCGTTTTCGCCCATTCTTTCCCGGGTCAGAGTCCTCTTTCTTTCCCACAATGGCCAGAATCCCGACCGTTGGTCATCAGTAAGAGGAAGGGGCCTTTTGTCTGGCTCTCTTCGCTTCCCATGCTCTCTCTGCCCTTCTCTAACCGGTCGGAATTGCTCTATCGGGGCTTGTTGTGGCTGATGGCGACAGGGAAGCGACACTCCGTTCGTCCGAAATGCACAACAAAGGGAGGAGGGAAGTGGGAAGTGCCCCATCAACAAGGTCGCGATTCTGACCTTACTCTCTCGATCGCGTACTCTTTGCGAGCGAGAATATCCTCTCATTTCCATGTACTCTTTCTCTTTTCCGATGAAAAGTTAGAGGAAATATGGAGACATCGCTCTTTTGCGAGCGAGGCTGTTATGAAATGAGTGGAAGGAAGGCGAGCGATTTTCTGACTTTTGTTTTCACTCGCGAGATGAATCAAGGAGTGATTGACACGCTCTCGGGTCTCTCTCGCTTTCATGAAAAGAGAAACTGGAGAAGGAGGCGGAAAGTTTGTGGAATGCGCTTGAAAATCGCCAATTTCCGTGCCTAACTTCCATCAATAGAGGATGAAACGAAGCTACTGCGTCACAAAGAACTGGTACATGGGACATTCTCAATGAATTTTTCCCAGTTCACTCAAGGGGTTCTAGTCATTCCCAGATGAAAGATAGTTCCAACTACGTCAAACGACTCGTTTCTCACCTTTCCTCTACGCTTACGGTGTATTCGTGAAGCTTATCCCACCCGGGGGCTCATTCTGGGTCAAACGAACAGGTACATGAGCGAATAGGGTATCGCAAAATAATAAACCGTTCCGCGTAATCCGATTCCTATCGTTCATTTCGACTTTTGACTGGAAGGTTAATCAATAACAAGCTAGCGAATAAGATGTTCCGTATTTTGCGCTAAACACCGTAGCGTCTCCGCTGAGCACTTGAATGTTACGATAATAAACGGGAAGGCGGAATTACCTTTGCGAGGGGCGACCAGTCGTCCGGCCTCGGCTTGTTCATCAACTTTCGTAGGGACTGCATCACGGAAAAGGCTGAAATCGAAGAATAATCAATAATTCTCAGGGTAAACGAGAACAGGAGGGTTCGAGAAAAGTGTGCTGAATGAATGAAAAGAAACAGGGACACAAACACATGACGAGAGACAATGGGACACGAACGAAGAATACTTGCAGAGCGGGGGAGATCAAAGATCAAGATAAGGTGTTATGAGAGGGGAATGGGAAGGGGAATGGAGGGGTCGAGAGAGAGAGAGAGACGGGAGGGGACAGATGATCCTTTCTGTGCCCGTATCTGATAGTCAGGAGAGTGGGGAGAGGAGGGAGAGGAGGGAGAGGGCGGGGTCGGGCAAGGGAATGGAAGGGCATATGGAGAGAGGAGGGAGGCAGAGACATTGATACTGAATGGAGAGGGGGGAACTGTGTTCTCCCGGACGGGAAAAAGGGCAAACGGTGGGAGAGAACTTCCAGAATAGTGGGGATGGAGAGAGGGAGAAAGTCGAACAAACACTTTACCCTCGCCCATCCTCTTCTTACTCTTCTTACTCAGCCCATTTTCTAGCACACAGCCGATCGATCGATTGAGCGAGCGAGGAGGAAAAGAGCAACAATTTCTTTTCACCACCTGCGCTTACTCCCTCTCTCCCTCTCCTTCCCAGTCGGATATCGAGCACGCTCTCATCGCATTTCATGCTCACTCACTCAGGATGATCGAGTAAGGAGCGAGAGAGAGCACGGGAAAGAGAGAGAGACAGAGATCATTCCTCTCTCTCACTCGGTCACCCCCCCCCCCCCCTTCCTGTGCCTCTCATTGGGATGGAAGAGCGGATTACGCGGCCGGGTGGGGTTGACAGCCGGTGTTAGTGGAGAGAGAGAGAGAGAGAGAGAGAGAGAGAGAGAGAGAGAGAGAGAGAGAGAGAGAGAGAGAGAGAGAGGGAAGGGGGCGAAAAACGGGGTTATGAAAGCGCGGAAATAGTGGGACGATTCGATAAGGGTGCCATCAACGATTCTCAGCCAATTGCTCATCTTGAATACCTGTCGTCTTGGATAGCGAAATGCCTAGGAGTCATGAGCGACCGAATTCGAATCGAGTATTTCTGGAAACGTTCAGATACCGTTCAAATGCGTGACAGAACCGATGTGCTCGGTGAATTCGGTGTACTCAGAATTCTTGAGAACAAAGTCGAGAATCTGATAGCGTTCTGATAGTGCGAACGCACAACAGAACCCTTACGTAGTGAGGGAAGGAGAAAAGAAGAGAAAACGGAGTGATGGAAGCGAAAAGTGATGGGGCCTTGATCGAATGTCGTTTGCCATCTCAGATAGAGTCGAGACTATCTGATAACGTGCAGATAGGGCGACAATAGAATTGTGTCGTGAGGGAAGGGAAGAAAAAGAGGAACAACCGCAGGCAAAAACAGCCGTCGAACGAACGAAGGAAAGAGAGAGAGAGTGAACGCATGAGCGATCGAAGCGCCGACGAAATGTGTGCCGAAGGGTTCAAACAAGAAGGAAAAGTAGACGATATGGAGAAGAGAGAGAGGAGGGAAAAGAGCAAATATGGGAAGAGCGTCACACACACAACACAAAGGACTTCCCTTCACTCTCCCATTGTTAGGAGGGAGAGAGGAGGGAGACTCTCGGGCGCAAGTTATGAAACGGGTTTAGGCAGTGATAGGGAGCGTGCGCTGATTTTTCTTGGTCAAGTGAGTTAGGCGGCGTGCCAAAAGAGTTATCGGATTCGATTTTTACTCGACAATTTCTCGAAATTGCTGTCTCCTTTCGGTGTGCTCTCTCACTTGCTCTGACTCCCGAAAGACTATTGCCCGAGACGGCGAGGAAGTCGCCATTTACATATAGCGATGCGGAAATGATGGAATATCGGCTTTGCCTGCCCTACATCGAGCATGTATGTGATGAATGGGTGCCGGCCTCCCGCATTGCCCTAATGAGCGCACGACAATTTGAGGGGAGGGGCTGGGATACGACGAGATCTGAATTATTAGCGCTTAGGAAATGTCAAATGGTCTCACAATAGGATCGCGCTTAACGTACAAACTACTGTAAAGAATGGAAAGTAAAAGAGAGCAAAATGAACAGAAATAATGGCATGTGCTTGTGATGAATGGACACCGTCCGCGGATTCAAGGAGAGTTGTTTTCATGGAGTCGATGATATCTGAGAACCCCACTGGCTACATTCGAGGAATGCAGATGGAAAACATCTCAGAGTTGATGATGGAAGACGATTTTAATGAGGTGATGATAATGAGAAGACCGGAAAATTTAATGAATTTGGAGTTCGCTGAGTGGAAAAAAGGAGGAGATATTGACTAATGAGTATTAGAGGAATTGAACATGGTTGTACTAACATAAAAATGCAAAGCTTCGATGCGTAGGCAGATTTTTTTGTACCCATGTGCACTCATAACTTGAATTGGAGCTGGTGATGTGCGGTCTGGTTAGTTTCACAAGCACCCAAGCACGAGGTTTCCTAACGAGGACAATTCGTGGAAAAAAGAGTGAGTCACAGTGCAAGATTGGCCAAATTATGAGGGTAATTCTGACCTACAATAGCCAGCTTCGGACTGAAAGTTGTCAACTGAAGGGGGAAGCTGGGGAGGGGAGGGGGTGAGAGGAAGAGGAAGGAAGAGGAGAAAGAGGGAAAGAGGACTGTGTCCCACTGTCCTTGGACTGCCCTTGCGAACGAAAGGAAAAAGAGGCAAAGTGCTTTCAAGACCGCTTTCCACTTTTCCTGAACACAGCCTATTAGATGTCAGAAAATGAAAGGGGCATTTTTGCTAAGCGCTTTTACAGTAGCCTTCCGTCCACTTCCCTGGGCTATAATAAATATAAGTAAGAGCCTTCGATACCTGAGCTTTTGAAGATTTATTATTGCTAGACAAGTCATTCACAGACTAGTTTTTCATTGGACCTCTCAGAATCATAAGTTGATATCACTCATATCTTAACTGGGAAAAGAGCGAGAAGGAGGAACTATGATCTTCTCAGAAGGAGAAAAGTCAATCTGAGAGGAAAACAGAGAGCAGAGACAAGCGAGGAGATTCGACTACAGATGAGAACACAGAACAAGCGATGATGACAATTACCCTCGCCTTACCGTGCCTACCACAACACCCTTTAAGCACGGAAGGGGGTGGGTGGAATGATGCGAGTTCACTCGATATTACTACTTCCGTATGTAGTATATAGATAATTTGAGTGATTCAATATCCCGTAGCCCTTAAATTATTCGGACAATCCATTTTGGAGTTTTGTTTCAATCTTGATTATAATATTCATTATCAAGAAATTTACTGAATGGTTTGTAATTCGCATTATATTGTTTATAATGAAATGAGCAGATTTGCAACTAAACTGAATTACTCGTGCTAAATTAATTCCTATGAATACTATACAGAAATTCGATCCAAACAAATATTGATTCACTTAAGCAGGAGGCGTAGAGACACTGGAATAAAATGGGTCGATAGCTAGGCTGCAGTGAAGCCATAGTTAGCGAAACCCTTCGCATGCTGCAGTAAAACACTTGCCTGTCTTCTATCGCTGTTATTGAATATCCAACGAAGGAACGAAAAGAAGAAAGGATAGCTAGTTATTATGAATTATACATGCATTATCCTTTAGGGCAAAGAATATCGCTCTTTTTCAGTTAAGATGTTATTGGAATGAAATTACTGTTGTGCAACCAGTCTAAACAATGATTAAGCTAGTCTACGAATGATAAATCTTGACAAGCTCAGGTATCGAAGGTTTTTCGTATAACATTTATTATCGCTAGTACTGGACTAATGATTTATACATTGAGGGCAGAGACTATCGCCAAATGAGCGGGATGCACGTTTTTCGCATCTCAACTCCCTGATATACGACCGCTTTTTATTGGCCAATGAATACGAAATTTGGAGGGCCGCCTTTTATGCGCCTCAGCGAAGTGAGGGCTACAATTTCATGGAAGGATAATGGGCAGATGAAGTACCGTAGTCCTTCTGAAGCTAATACGCATTCGGGAGTGTTTTTTGGTACGATAGTAGTACGTTTAGCAGTACAACTTTGGTCTTTTTCTATCTCGATCCCAAGGTAAATTATGATCAGTGAGTGGACTGCACCAGTATTTTTACAGCCAAAAGTGATTTAGGAGTCATGGAAACTGGATAAATTATAGCAAAAAATTATTAATTTTTGGATAATAATTTCAATTTATTATTTTAATTTTAACTACGGTAGAAATTGACGTCTGGAAAAATGTGGGGGTTCGGAACAAGATGATTTCTGCCCGAAGGAATCCTGGACATGATAATAGTAATTATCGTAGGAGAAACTGGGACAGAAAAGGGTTTTCACTGATTTGAATTTACCATAAAAGAGGGTAGCAAAATGCAAACTGAAACATGCAAACTGAATTCTACTAAAACAACTGATAGTCGAGCGAGGCGCAACTACGAGTCTGCTCGCCCACGATAGTAAGCAGCAGCAAATGAGCTTCCGGTGGTGTGCGCCGGCTATTAGTAGGTATGATGGTAGGAATCATCCGGAAATTGGTGTCGTGAGGAAGAAATGAGTTGTACAGATTGAATGGGGCGAAGGGAGTGCCGCGACTGGTTCGGCATACAGCATATTGTACTACAAGGGGCGGGAAGGGTAAAGGGAAGATCATCGCTATAGCCATGGCAGAAGAGAGCAGTACCACACACATAAACAACAGGCGCGACCGAGACGCGAGTAGTATGTGTTGCTGTGAGAGAGGCAGCACGGAGCAAGTGGTGCGGAGGCAAGTATAAACATATGGTCGAAGGAAGGAAGGAAGAGGGAAGAGGGGGAACCGGTATACGGCCGGTGGTGTCCCTCGTGGAGTGGCAAGGGGAAACAACCACAAGAAGGACGAGCACCGCGAACATGAATAATTCAAATGGTCAGAGTGGCGGGAGATCAATCAA
Source organism: Pristionchus pacificus (assembly GCA_000180635.4). Lineage (NCBI taxonomy): Eukaryota > Metazoa > Nematoda > Chromadorea > Rhabditida > Neodiplogasteridae > Pristionchus > Pristionchus pacificus. Next base: position 386,238 of record CM026580.1, read on the forward strand.
TGGATGGTGGATGATCAGTAGTCAGCCAATGGATACCTCGTCGACAACAAATTCCGGCCGATTTGACGTGATGCGATTACAGCACATTAGTCGTTTCTTTAACGAAGAGACAATGGAATCAGGGAAAGGAAGGAAGACTCGTCTACTGGCTTACAGACGGAATGCCCTTATACGACTCTGCCTCTAGCAGGTTTCGTATCCACTTCAGACGAGTCTAATCTAATCTACTGCCGAATCAGCAGAAATGATTCGAGAGGGGGGAGAGTAATCGGAAAAGGGAGCGAAAAAAGGAAAGAGAAAATGCTAATCGAGCTGATGACGTCAAGTGATTACGATGGAAATGAAGATTTAAATTTTATATTAATTCTAACGCGATTATCTAATTAATTTTTATGATATTGCCAATATTGTTATTAATAATGTAAATACTTATATTGTAGAATGAGCTCACACAGTTGGGAGTATATAGGAATCAACTACCGAATTTACTCACTAATCGCAGAATACTGACTTAGCAGCTACGCTGCTCACAAGTGCCTCGATTAGCGTTACACCATTTCCTATTTAGGCATGAATCAACCACCTATTCATGCCAAAGTGATACGCATGGTGAGTTGTCAGTGAAACTCGGCCGTTTCCTATTGATTGGGAAGAGTTACGGAAGGAGAGCCGGTGTTGGGCAATTCCCGGATAAGTGAATGCCTAATGGCGTCTTTAATGAAATGGGGGGAAAAGACGATGAGGTGCGAAATGAAAGGAGGAACTCAAGAGACTTTACGATTCTTCAGGCCAGTCACGCTCGGTTGAGGCTAAATTGTCGCGAAAATACCAATTTGTATAAAATTCGGGTATTTTATACAAACGTGACCGGCCGTTAGTAGCACACGACGGAAAGGACGAGGAAGGTAGGTAAGAGCAGCGAATAGTCATCACTCTCATTCACTTTCTCCTTTGATATCAGCTTACCACTCGGTCGAATCGCCCTTGGATCACGTGCTATTGAGAGACTGAGAGAGACTGAGAGAGACAGAGAGAGAGAGAGACGGGAGCCAAGGGTCAAAGTAGTGCAACCAACCTGGCATTCGCAGTAGTCGGGCGTCGTAGGCGTACGGCAGGCGCATATACGACATTCGGGCAGTGGCAAGTGGTGGTGCGGGGCGGTCGCCCGCCGTTTCAGTACATGCAGCACACTAGGCAGGTACACCGGAGGGAGAAAGGAAGGGAAGGGATAGGGGGAAGATTGTGCTCGCAGGGACAGCCGCTTGACACAGCGGGTGAGTGAGAGTGTGCCCCCAAGAGAAACGGGACCGCGACGCGCCGCAGCGCACGCGTCGCGGTCGCGACCGCGCTAGCCGAATATCAGAGAGTGGCCCCCTGGCCTAACCTTTGCTCGCTTTGCGCCTGTTTGCGATAGCGCCTGTTCGTGTGATGTTATGCAGGGTTGATCGTACAGTACGAGAAATCTCTCCCGATGCGAATCCTCGTTCACATCTTTCTCTTTCTCTCTCTCTGTTATTGTTTTCGCTTCACACCCTGCACTTTTCTTCCCTCCGTTTACTCGCCCGCCGATTTTTTGCGTTCTCGCGATACAAAAACTGCCCGATTCCAGAGGCTCCCGACCCATTCCTCGTTTTACAGGCCATGATAGGCGGCCTCTTCGTGTACAATCACAAGGGCGAAGTGCTCATCTCGCGCATTTACCGGGATGACGTAAAGTGAGCTTATTTGTAGCCCTCTCACCCTCGAAATCCAGTTTTGCTACCGAGAGAGCTGTAAGGCAGATTTCACCATCGATTACGAGATTAGTGGAGAGAAAGAGCCATGCATACGCAATGGAATGGCAAATTGGCTCATAGTGTCAGTGCAAAATTGTAATTTTCTCCATTTTCAGTAGAAACGCAGTCGATGCCTTCCGAGTTAATGTCATCCATGCAAGGCAGCAGGTACGGTAGCACATTTCCATTTCGGTAGCTTTAAAAGGGGACCCAATTGGGCCCCGTAAATACGTCTCCCGTTCGCTTTCAATCCAAAAGCTTTCATTGTCTCATCTCATCCGTTGACTAGGGCCAATCTCGCTTTCCCCTTCCCTTCTTCATTCCATTTCACCCCGTCCGTCCCGTTTCAATTCTTCTTCCTTCTTCCTTTCTCCTCTCCTCATATACGAACTCGCCACCATCGATTTCCGAAAAGCGCGCAACGAAAGCTGTGTGGGACGGGAGGGAGAGTACTCGGCAGGCATTAGAGACCCCGAGCCCCAGAAGGGACCGGGAGGGATGATTGAGGGAAGGAGGGAAGAGGAAACACGGGTGTGTGTTGACACAAGTCTTTCTCGCAGAGGTTTCGAGCTTTCCCCTCGATACGATAATACATCAACGACACAATGGGCTGGGAAAGGGAATCGTTCCCTGGCCTCTTGACATGTAAATGCAGGATGATTGATGGGAAAGGAGGGCAAAGAGAGGGCAAGAAGCAACTTTTGGGGGATAAGCGGATATTCACTAATCTAGAATGGACACGTTTCACTCGTCCGTTCCTTTCACTTGCTGGGGATTGATACTCGACCGAATGGGAATGTGATTGTGTGAGCCATCTCAGCACAGAAATGACTGCTGGGAATCGATTAGTATAAATGGTGGCCTTGGAATGGTTTACATACAGAAAATATCTATTTCAAATGGAAATACGGTAGCAGGCGGAATTGAATATACTGAGAAATTCCCCACTTGCAGGTGCGAAGTCCCGTGACAAACATGGCACGCACGTCATTTCTGCATATAAAGAAGGGAAATCTGTGGATTTGCGCGGCAACACGACAGAATGTCAACGCGGCCATGGTGAGAATTGGCAAAATTCCATACTTTTCTCTAATTGCATAATCAATTGTTTGTTTTGTTAGCTTTGCCACTGACCGATGGTCATGAAATACTCATAAAATTAATTATTTCAAATTAAATTTCAGGTTTTCGAATTCCTCACTCGATTCGCTGACACGATGCAATCATACTTTGGTAAATTGAATGAGGAGAACGTCAAAAACAATTTCGTACTCATCTATGAATTATTGGACGGTTAGTTACTCTTTGATTTAAGGACTAATATTTAAAGTGGAAGCGTATTATTTATTGAATTTGTCGTACATTAGAAACACGAGAGTGCATTAAGTGTGTGATGAGAGTTGATGATGCGAATCGGCGATAGAGATCTGTCCCTTAGTTGACCGTGGAACTCTGCGTGATCGGAGTACAGGTTACCGGTGTTTTGTTACACAATCTTGATCGAGAAAAGACTTTTTTAGTCAAGTAAAATCGTGTTTCAAAAAATTGTTAATTTATCAAGTCTATCATTACATCTTCGGTTTGAGGACTGCTAAGGACACTACTATAACTATTATTTCAGAGATCCTCGATTTCGGTTACCCTCAAAACACGGATCCTGGTGTACTCAAGTCATTCATCACTCAACAGGGCGTCAGAAGTGCGGTGAGTGAATAGGAAGAATTATAGGTTGAAAGGAACCCTCAATTTGTCATACGTTTGAATGAAACGAAACGTAAAACATAGGCTGAAAGGAAACTTTGAATTCAAACTTATCTGATGGAAAAGTTAATTCATTAAACGAATATTGAATAGCCGATTCAAGAATAGAAACCAAATTATATACGTTTGATGGATGTTTCACTTTAACGAAACAAGTATTGAATGTGAAAGATGTAATTTTTGAACAAGGAAATGGTAGCTAAAGTCGAATAAGGAACTAAATACCGAATCAGTGAAATAAAATTGTGTTTTGTAGGAGCAACAAACGCCGATTGGCGGTGGTGGGGTAAGCTAAATGTCGTGATCGTTGTAAAATATATATGTTGTGGTCGATGTAGTAGTAAAAACAACCATTGTTTCTTATTATCGTATCATAGCGAAACTTTGAAGCAGTTTCCCGTTTAAGTCGGAGTAACATGAATATTTTGGTGACTAATCTGCCAACTTCACATTGTAGCAATCCATAACCATATCAGATTTCCAAAACTCCCATGTTTTCAATTTTCGTTTGAACTGAGATATGAGCATTTGGCTGTGTGCCAAATGACAGTGAAGATCCGGCAACGAGCGAGAGACTATGCAAAGTGAGGAGAGCGCGCCCTCTCGCCTCACTTTGCATAGTCTCCCGCGCGGTTCGTGATACGCCTCCTTTATAAAGATCAACGACTGGAGCATTCGTGATGCTACGGTAGAAAGCAATAACAAGAAAAGTTCGTATTTCATTTAACTAATTATATTTTGCAGTCAAAGGAGGACCAGTCGCAGATCACCAGTCAAGTGACGGGACAGATTGGATGGAGGAGAGAGGGAATCAAGTACAGGAGAAATGAGCTGTTCCTCGACGTCATCGAATACGTGAATTTGCTGATGAGCCAACAGGGTAAGCTAATTGATTTTTTTAAAATCAAAACAACTAATCAATAAAAAAAACACAAGACATAAACAAACTATCATTTGATGAAATGTGTCTGATGGAAAGTTCAGTTCATTTAAATATGATCAATAATTAGCACTTCTTTCAGGTCAAGTTCTCTCTGCGCACGTGGCGGGAAAAGTGGCGATGAAATCGTACTTGAGCGGAATGCCCGAGTGCAAGTTTGGCATCAACGACAAATTGACGTTAGAGGGCAAGGGAAAGAGCAGCGAGGACCCGGCTAAGCAGTGAGTTTTAGATCGGCATTTGATAGTTAAACCTAGAGAAAAATATCTGTGAAGCAGCTCAAAATCCTGTATCACCGTAACCCAACTATCATCTGAAGCATGATCGTTGATTGTTGAAGTAATATTCGTGAATTTTCCAAATTACCGTAATCATATTTTTTCCCAATTTTGAATATCCTCCTTATTGCCTCTCCAGAGGCCGTGCCGCAGTTGCCATCGACGACTGCCAGTTCCACCAGTGCGTGAAGCTAACGAAATTCGAATCGGAGCACGCTATCTCATTCATTCCTCCGGACGGAGAGTATGAATTGATGAGGTTAGATCAAGGATATAAAATGAGAAAGATCTAGTATATCGGAACGAATGAAATATGCAACGGTAAAGTTATCCGGTGGTTCGATTCATTTCCGATATGTATGTAAAACATAACGAAAGTGATATTATATGAGAGATTTAGCGGTAAAAAATAGCACTAACCAGCGTACTCCGAAACAGCCTCTGTCTCGCTTCTTATCCCAAATGAAAGCCTCCTCACATCTCCTCACTGCATACCTATAAGTTTAAAAAGAATATATATAATATATTCACTAAGAACGATTTTTATACATTCGCAATTTTATTTTTTGAAAATACGGTTTTCAGTCTGAATTGTATTTTTAAATATTTCATATTCTCTTTCGATTATGTCACATTCACTTTTCAAAAAAAAGTTATAAATTTAGCAATAGATGAAAGTGTAATAATAAAACATGATAATTAGATGAAGGCGAAGTAATGAAACATTATGATTTGTAATATTTTTTTATAATTCTAGATGTTCTGAATTATGGCGAACCTGTATCCTGATATGTCTTGCAAAACAAGCATAGTGAACGATGATGTCATTCCCCCACCTTAGCGAAGCGCATAATTTGAGCAAATTTGCGATACTGATAACATCCCTGTGCGTAGTTTGGCTCCGTCGTAGACGATATTTGCGTGATGGGTATTATTTTTAGATTAGGTACACCGGCAATATAATGCTGCATTATTATAGCCTTATTGTCTGTAAAATATCTAATGCAGATGCTCCTAATCAAACTATTTTTTATCTTTGTAATAATTGGCATTAAAGCATTCATTCAATCATTCATTCGATGAAATCAATCAACCATTTCCATTTATAATCGATGTAAAATATTTACATGCATAATCAACCGGCTAAACATTATAAATTATAAAGAAAAAACAACGAAAACTCGGAAAGAAAAATTATAGTTTATATAGTTTATTTACTGGATGAGTTCCTTTTCAGATACCGTACTACGAAAGACATCCAACTGCCTTTCCGTGTCATCCCACTCGTTCGAGAGGCCTCTCGCAATAAAATGGAAGTGAAAGTGGTCGTCAAGTCCAACTTTAAACCCTCTCTTCTCGCACAGAAAATCGAGGTTCGCAATGCCTCTCAAGTCCCCAATCTTTTTTTTCGAAAAAAAATTGAAAAATCTCAAAGTGTGCCGTGTTTTCTATCACAAGGAACTAGAGTTTTCACACTATCCGCCTTATAAATCTCCTCAATCGAAATGGAGAAAGGTTCTCAAAGTGTGACTGTATATCACACGGAACTAGAAAATTCGCGCAAATCACCTCATAAAGTTGAAGTTCGTGGGCAGGCAATGAAACGGCTACAAGATACAATACAATTATGATTTGAAATGAGTGAGATCTAATGAGCCTAACGAGACTGTGCTAACGAGAATCAACAGGTACAAGCAGACATACGTGGAATATCGTCACTACTCTTTGGGTGAAATCAAAGCATACAGTCGATATACGAGAAAATTATGCAGTACAGATCTACCATCCTTTGCAGGTGCGAATTCCGACCCCGCCAAACACTTCGGGAGTCCAATTGATCTGCATGAAAGGCAAGGCCAAGTACAAGGCTGGAGAGAACGCCATCGTTTGGAAGTGAGATTTATTTTTAATTAATAAAAGTATTTCATGAATAATATAATTAATTTGTCAGATTGTATGCAGCACATCCATCCTTTGTGAATTTTTACAGTCGAGATTTGTTTTGGTGATTTTTGTAGTTATACTTTTGCAAAAATGTGATTCCCCGTAGCGAATATGTCTCGACGACCCTCGCTGGTTCTATGGACTACATGTTGACATTCTGCCACGCATTCTTAATTAGGAAGAAGAAAGGATGAAATGAGGAGTGATGCGGGCATCGTCATACTTAAATGACTTGTTGTCAACAGTAGTCTGTAAATAGTGCACACTTTATATGGTGGCTTGTCGGGCACACACAGATCTGAGGATTAAAATCAAACATGGTTTATGAGACGAAAAGATTGGAGAAACTACTAGGAAGAGACTAGATAATAAAGACTTCCTAAATGAATGCGGTTGGATGTTTCGGTCCATTGGGTCGTAGACACCCAACCGCCTCACGAAGGTTGGACCTCGTCAGTACGACGCTCTTCGCAAGTGGGGAAACAAGAGAGATAGGGAAAGAAGAAGATGAAAGTAAACAACTAACAACTAACGCGGAAACGAGACAATGTATAGCGCGAATGAACTAACGGGGACAGTAAGTATTTCATATCATTATAGGCTAAATGGTGGGTGTGGAATAAACAAATTTGACGAAGAGAGAAGAGACTTCCGATCGTTAGTTTGACTGATTGCTATCTGGGGGAGAAGGGAAGTGATCGATAGACTGAGAGAGATCGGAGGGTCAAGAGATCAATGATCTACTCCTTCATGGGAGGAGGGAAGGGAAGGGAAGGGAAGGGATCTCATTGGAAGGAAATTATAGTTTTTGATAATACGCATGCATATATCATTATTACAAACTGCATATTTTAGTGATATCGCTGGGGTTCTGTTCAATGTTGAATACAGCCTAGAGTATAGGATTTCTTTTGGGTATTGAATTTGCAGGAAATAATGTGCAAGTTGACGAGTTCTTTCCAAAAAGTGTTCGAATAGAGAACAGTTTCTGAAGATGCGAATTATTTCGCCATGCAACGTGTGCAGACCCATACTAATTGGAATATTCGATTCGTAGTGAGGATATCTAACGACTGAGAATGAGTAATCATCGGTCTTGTTGTATAGTGAGGTTTGAACCGTACCAGTATTGGTTACTGTTACAGACATATCAAGGAAGGCCGACTCTTTCGGACTTGTATTAGTCTGTTCTAGAGTGAGTGAATGGTGATACATATCGGTCGATGAATGGTTCTAGATCTGTGATCATAGTAAATTTTCGCCAATTTACCAGGGACGAATGGAAGGGGCCATTGAGAGAACAAAGAAACGAAACAATCAATAGAAGCCAAAAAATATGTTTCACTCATCATTAATTTAAGAATCAAGAGGATGGCGGGAATGAAGGAGAGTCAAATTTCGGCAGAAATCGACCTACTCGCTACTGGGAATGAGAAGAAGAAGTGGAACAAACCGCCAATTTCCATGAATTTCGAGGTCCGGAATTCATTTTATTTCAAAGATCAGAGATGAAGTCGTAGTAATTTTGTTCAAGTTTACTCTCTTCTCTCTCTTTACCGATCGAATATGTTTCAACGCTAGGTTTATGAATTCCATGTTAAGGACTTTTTGCAACTTCCAGTCCACTCCAGAGATAAGGTCACGGCAAAGGGCGTGACAGCAGCATTACTGAAACCGAATAATTACTTTTTTGCAGGTTCCCTTTGCTCCCTCGGGTCTGAAGGTGCGCTACCTCAAAGTATTCGAGGCGAAGCTGAACTACTCGGATCATGACGTCATCAAATGGGTCCGATACATTGGCCGATCGGGCCTGTACGAAACACGATGCTGAAGCCCCCGCCTTTGCGCACTTGCACACATAACTTTTTCCCCCATTCGCGTCTGGCTATTCCTGTCCTAGTAGTCGTCGCCCTGTTTCTACTACGAAACTGTTGCGTTCAAAAATGTGATGAAGGGAACAGAAATGGACTTGGACAGAAATGGCTAGACGCTCCCTAGATAGCATAGCCACCGTAGCGTATGTATAAATAGCACGCAGAGTATACCGGCTTGATGAGACCATTAGTGTTGCCATTCGCTTATTCTCCGTTGCCGACGCAATAATTCAAACCTGTCTCTTGTTTTTTTTGCCAACTTTGATCTGTCGTAGATAGGCAGATTATGTACTTGACAATTTATATTGTAATTTTTATTAGGCAATTTCATCGCATTCCCTCTTGCATTTGCTCTCAATCCTCACACATTCCAGTTCCATTCAATTCTGCGATTCATATTTCCCAAAAACGCTTCGTCCAGTCTTCTCATGTATACCCGACTCGATTCCGCTCTTCCCTAGACCGATAATTTAACAGTGTCTTCATAATTAGTATCGTGTCATTAGCTGTCCCATTGACTAACCGACGAGACCATTCCACTATTGATTGCCAACAGAGATCTTATTGCTGTCTTATTGCTGTCCATTCAATGCATAATTCTCAAAGTAGATATAGTGAACCTCACCCGAGATAAGGGGGTGGGCCTGTTATTGACATAAAAAAGATTCCGGCATAATAACAGCATCTCCTTAAGGGCATTCCGGGTGAGGTTGACAATATCTGCCTACTTCCATTGAACAATTCACTTATTTAGCGGTTGTGTGCATAAAGAAGCTAATCAAGCATAAATAAATTCAAAAGATAATTAAATCCCAACGGATTCCTGTAATTTTGAAACGGAGTGAATCACCCACGCGATTTTCACCATCGGAAACGTTTATTATAGTGTTGGCGCATCCTATTTCAGATACAGCCGTGACGCAAGATGACTTGTTTTCCAGTATTTAGGTCGTCGCTATAATTTTTCAAGAAAGGCATGCGTCGCGCATGTATTTACCGTATCTTCTTCATCGCTTGGCGACAAAATAGTCTTTGCCATCCATAGAAGCCTGATTAGCATTGACACTGACTGCGCAACCACATAATATTCCTCCCAGATTAAGTACGCTCAGGCGTGAATTTATATGTGACGCCAGCTGTCTGTTCGCATTTCATTTACTCATCTCATTTGAAATTACGGTAGTGTTCGTAAGCTACATATCCATAAATAGCTCGACTCGTGCTTTCTTTTACTGTTCAAGATTTGTAGCGCTATATTCTAAATGGGTGACACGGGCATTTGTATTGTCGCAGTATTGTCCGTTGTTTTCGAACACACATGCCACATAGACGAACTTCATGGTTCTTTCCGCTCGCCATTAACCGTCTGTAATTCCCCTAGTTTATTAGTGCGACCTTCCGGGTATGTCCTTCAACGGTCAAACACCTACTGTGGCAGTAAGCAAAACAGGAAGAGTGGGAGGAGGTTTGCAGGACAAGTATCACTTTGTCACTACAACAGCTCGTTAGATATCAAGTTTTTGCAATTCTTTGATCGGTTAGGAACCTGAGAATTGTAAAAACTGCGTAAAACCCACGTGCGGATACAAAAGTAAGGAGGTATAAATGTCCTTGGCTCTGATCTGATTCTGAAATGAAATCATCGTTCGTTTACTGGGTTTAGATGCCTAGAACCTGTCAAACCCACGCATTTACCTTGTCACCCACAGACCTTTCCGATTCCCTGTGTGGTGCTCATATCTCAGTTCCCATTTGCATGCGCAGCCAATGACACGAAAAGTTCGCCACTTTATCGGTCAATCAGACATCTTTATGCGAGTAGTGAGCAAATAGAGGCCTTGCTCGTCACTCATCAAAAACAAGAGTGCTTCGCCGAAGAGCAACCTATACCATCACTCGCCGCTTCCCTATGCCTAGGAGATGATGACTATTTCGGATGACCGCGTGGCTATAAACGCGTACTTCCGTGGTTGCAGCACCGTTTTTTTATGACCCGAAACCGGTTTTTTTCCGTACCCACTGAATCATCGACTGTCGTATTGAGGAGATTTTCTTGCTGAAATAGATACTCGTCCATTTTAACTTTTTCACACCTTCCTTTTCGTATGTAACTTCGTATGTAGTTTCCTTCCTGTAGCTGTAGCAGTGATCCGTCATACTAACGAGGTTCACTCACTGTGAATGCGGTCATACTATTTAAATACAGATAAAAAAAAAACTCGTTCACTTACTATTTTATGCAACTTCGTGTGTAGTTTCCTTCCTGTGCCGGGGGCGTCTGGGGCGTTCTCACTCTAAGAATATCTTACTGGTCACCGAAACTCGTCGACCACGCTCCCATTCTCTCTCGAGTGTTGCATGATCTATGCGAGCGGAGGGCGGTTTCCGGGTCAATGTATATAAGCCCTGTGGCGCATACTACAGCCCCGTCTCTACCCCCGCGCGCGCGAGCCTGTTATAGTATGCAACCAGCTGACACCACTGGCCAATGTTTCTTACTATGTCTTCCTACTATGTGGTTTCGAGCACTCGTGAATCTATTCAGCGATATGCCTTTTCCGTAAGGAACTTCTCATCTAAGCGCAGCTACACCGTTCTTTTCCGCTCATTTTTATCATCCGAGAAGCCTCAATTCCAATCACAATTCATAGTCCATATTTGCACTAGCATGATGTTATCTAGGATGATGTGAGGTACGGCATCAACTTTCATTGGTTGTGCTGGGAATAGTGCTGATACTATGCTATGCATCCGAGGGCGCCGAATAGGTTGGCCTTCTCACGTATATCGCATATCGCGCAAGTGATGTGTTTCGCATGGTAAATGTTTCCTTGCGTGGGCAGTGATGACTTCTCTAATGGAAGGCATTGAGGTGTCATCTTCAGATCTCAGAAGATGTAATAATAATAATTTATCATAAACGAGACCGAAACGTTACATAATAAGGTGGGAGAGCAGGAATGGGGGGGGACTCTCCTTGGTGAGTTTGGCTAAATGAGCGATGATGGGGTGGTTTTCAAGATGTCTCGAGCCATGGTTACAGTACCTCCGTTCCGCATGATTACGTCTCGATTGGACAATTCGAGTGGTCGTAATGATGTTGCCGACGACTTCGTCAGCAGTCCGTCATCGTTACGGTAGCCGATGATTTCTAATGCCATCCGTGACGCGTCGCGGCCTTGATGAGGCATAGTTCATATATTCTCGATCGTGTTCTTTCCGATTGCGATGCACACTTCGCATTTCCTCATACCTAGACGAAAAGCACTTTTTTTACTATGCGAGACACATCACTTCGCACATGCGATACTCGTGCGAAGGCCAACACATTCGGCCCTCACTTACATATAGTAGTATCAGCCACAATTGCCAGGCACGACCAATGATAGGTGAACTTGGAATGCTTCTTACTGGACCATATGCGAGGTTGTTCTTTCGTATTGCCTTGTCTCATCGCCAGTCTCGTCTGGCCAGTCTCCTTGACAATCTCGTCCTCGTCACTTCTTCCCCGAAACCCGGCCTCCTATGGCTACGGTAGTCTCAGTGATGACATCCCGACTGGGGGGGTCCATTAGGATGACTTCATCCCCAACTCTGACGGCCTCTCAAACGAATACTGATTTCATTAGTGTCATTCTGAGAGGCTAATGCGCGGGGGCTATCAACCACCCACCGTGATCATTTCAACTGCCCTCTTTGCCTCACACTCACTCTGAGCGGTTCGAGAAACAAGGGATAGAGTAGAATGGGGAAACTACTGCGCGTTCCTCGTAATCCACCGACGCACGCTATTTTTCCGCCTTCCTCGAGCTTTTTCCTTGATCATCACGGCCCATTCATACCTATTCTCACTTTTTTTTTGCTTTCGTCAGTCATTCCATCGTTTCTTCGTGTGAATTCCAGTGCTTTCAATCTGTGATCGGCCGAGAACGATCTCTTAGAGAACGGGAATCACGTCTAAGATCGACTACAATATTTTGTCGTTACATATAGGTCGGCGATCTCTCGTAATTCCCGGCAAACGCGCTCATTAGCACTCGACACTTCCCCTACCGTACCCACTGAATCATCGTTCCTATTCACGGAACGAGTAAAGCGACGACAACATGAAGACAACCACAGTATAGTCTCACCTTCTGGCCTCCTTATAGTGCGTTCCAGGCGTTGATTTGTTACGACTTCGGACTCTTTATCTCCGTTGTTGCCGCCTTTTCATGTCTTCTCCTCAGGTCGCGACCTCTTCCTCGTTTCCTTGTCATCACTGTTTACGCCGTAGGCGCGAAACGTGCCCACTTCTCTTCCTCGTAGCGTGCCCATTTGTTGTAGGTGTGTGTTTTTATGAAGTTGCCGCGTCTTGTTTGCGTAGGAAAGACACGAGGGCCGCCGATTGCAAGTATGGCTGCATGACAATGATAGAGATCACTCGAGTATCCTCCTCGGCTCGACTATTCATGGGTTATTCCCACAGTTGCGCGGAACAACGCGATAAAAGATCCGACATCTCTTCCTATTCTTTTGTTTGGCACAACTAAGACACCAGCACAGTATCTGATGATATGACAAGCATCACCGTGAATACTCTTTTGTCCTCCTTCTTCGTCTTTTGTCTTTCCAATTCGATGTCTTTTCATCCTGCTCATTACTTCTTTAATAACGAATATGTGTCGCAGTCGCGTTCACATTCTGAGTCATTTTCACAGCGGAACTTTTGATCTTTTCCAGATGGGCTACGGTATCATACTACTTCTTCTCATAGTCCCGATTCACACTGCACCAGTTGACTACTATGGCCCAGAATACGATAATGTGCCTGAGATTGAGTTGATGGACGGTGAGATTTCTGCTTTAGCACGAATGATTTAACGAGGCTGAATATGAGTGATATAACTGCTTTCAAGATCCGACACTGAACATTCGAACACCCGGAGCTTCAATCGATGCCGTGAGCAATGTGCTTGGACGACTTCCCAAATGGGTTAGTCTTGATCTTTTGCAGCGAAATTGGTGGATCTCGATACAGTGCCCTTCTTACGATTCATATCATTTGCTCTTCTTCTTACTATCTCTTTCAGTCGCACTTAGGGGTGTGCCCTTCTGATAGAGCGTTTATGAGGTCGTAAGCACAATTTGTTAGCTCGTCGAGTCGATTGTTTGCGCTGATTTAGTGGGAAGCTGATAATATCACACCATTTCAACCTCTCAATCAAACGAGAGATTGTTTGCCATCGTTAACGACCCACTCACTCAGCTCTCGTGAGTTGGGTGTTGACAATCTCGATACAGAAATTATTATGTGTGTAGTGTCGGATGGTTAGAAGGAATAGAAGAAGAAGGGGTTTGCAGTATTTATGATTACTGTTATATTCATAGATTTTAAAAATTAAGCTGGTGCTAGAGGCACCATGTCGCTAGATTTCGAAATATGAACGTTCTGTTTACAAAAGTGATCATCCAACTCGGTGTTGATCCAGTCTGTCTCATATGGTGTTTCTCAATCTCCTCAAAGTGTTTCAAAAAAATGTTTCTACAGGTATCCGCAGAATTCGATGCAATCGTCATCACTGGCAGTAACGAAAGACTATCGGAAGGATCGGCTCGACTGATTGGAAAGGCAACCGGAGTCCAGATTGAGGCCACTTCTCCTGTCGATGCACTATATGCTATTCATGTAAGTAGAATACTGATTGGTCTATAGTTACTAAGTTTCCCTGGAATCTTCCAATTCACTTGAAACGTCTACTGATTAGGATATAGTTAGCAACGTCCCCGGAATCAGTTAAATCATGGGTATAGAATATGTGTACTGATTGGAGTTATAGTTAGTTAACTTGGTCCCTCGATATCCTTCTACGAATTTTGAGCCTCTGAACACTGGGAAGGTCATTGGAGGGGAAAGGGAGCACAAAAGCCGGGGGCTGAAGTAGTCTGGCTTATAGGCTGATGACGATTTGGAAACAAAGGCCGTTTGAAAAGGGGAAGGGGCGAGAATCATGCGCGCAGCACAGCGGAAGGTAGAGGTGGAATAGGTTTGTCGAGATGCGAATCTCCTCCGTTTGCATGCTCTCTCGCTTCTCTAACCAGTGAGAGAAAGTGCGAAACGGAGAAACCATTCTTGAATGCCGACTCGAGGAAGAGGTGGAATAGGCTAGAGTTAAAGGTCACGAGAGGGTGAAGAATCAGTGATGAGTATAGAGAACGAGGAGAGACTGAGCACTTCTGAATGTTTAATTGTCCCCTGGCAAGAATGCCTTGTAAGCCATGTCATGCGTAAAGCGAACCTGAAATTGAAATTGCCGATGGCTTTAGTAATCGAATAACTGTGTACCTTCCTTTCGCTAATGAAGGAGTACTGTGGAATGAGTATTAGTTAAGAAATGATTACAGGCGTATCTCCGGGAGTTCTGTGGAACGATGATTGCATGGGAAGGAGAGAATGTTCCGAAGAATGGCGATTGTATGAGGCCAAAGGAGTTCGAACGATCATTCAATTCGCCCAAGTAAGAAATAACGGAGCGAATTGTAGTTTATTGATTATCGTTAGGGTACGGTACTTCGGCAACCCGTGCACCTTCTCGTACTCATTCGCCTGGTGGGATTGGAGCCATTGGGAGAGATTCATCGATTGGCTTGCATTGAGTAAGGGTAGAATCAATATTTCGGTAATTGAGTTATTTCAGGTGGATTCAACATGGTGCTTGCTCCTGTTGGACAAGAGGCAATCTGGACCGAGTTGTGGTCTGAACTGGGCATCTCACAGAAAGGATTGAATGAATTCTTTCCCGGACCCGCATATCTTGCCTGGTACAGTTGCCCTAGCCACTGATCACATTGAAAGTTCGATTTCAGGCATCGCATGGGAAACGTACAAGCTCTCGGTGGATCTATGACTCCCGAATATCTGGAGTCCCAGTTGGAACTGAATAAGAAGATTGTGAAGCGGTTGACTGATCTCGGCATCGTGCCGGTTCTCCCCACTTTTGCCGGCTTCGTCCCGAATGAATTTGAGAGGTTAGCGAAGTCTAAGTTGGAGAAAATCATCCATATTTCCAGTAAATTCGATCAACTAAGCTATCTGCACAACTCGTGCTGGAAAAAGTTGAACGAGACGTACAGCTGCACTACTTCCCTTCATCCTCAAGAGCCCGAGTTCAAGACGATCGCCAAGGCATTCATTGACAAGGTTTTAAGATTCGTTTGTCTCCACAAGGAAAGGTCTTAATTCAGCAAACTGCCGTCTATGGTGACATAACTGATGTGTACAGCGCCGATCCCTTCAATGAGAGCCCGCCTCAGCATGTGACGGTAAGAGCATCGCTTTTGATGTATTTCATAAACACATTTGAAAGATTGCTATATTTCTAGAACAGATATTGAAGATATTTCACATTATTTTAAAAAAAAACAACAACATCGTTTAGGATGACGACGTGACTAGAATGGCCAACGCCATCTTTGATGGATGTACAATGGGCAACAGTCGGTGCATCTGGTAAGCTTGGTCTAAAGATTATAACGACAAATTGATGTGACTGATCGGTTTTCGCATACCTTCGGAAGAAGAAGTATATACTGTATAATACTATATAGCAAATCATCACGCATGAGTAGCTTCAGTATCTGATTCAGCATGCACGATACCGATAAATCAAACGCAAGTTCCTTCCAGGGTTCTCCAATCGTGGACTTTCGGTTATGATGGATGGAAGAAATCTACAGTGAAATCGTTCCTCACTCAAGTACCGAAAGGAAGAATGCTCATTCTCGATCTCCAGGCAGAGAATCGGCCACTGTACAAGTACGACATCTCTGATTGCCATGCCAAATATTTCGAAATTTCAGAGAATACGAGGGCTTCTTTGGCCACTACTTCATCTGGTGCTTGCTGCAGAACTTTGGTGGAAGCACTCTAATGAGAGGGAACCTGGGAAAACTCCATGAGGTATTTGAAGTTCAAATGTCATCTCAACATCCTTGTGTGTTAGACCTATCGCGATGCGCTGACTTCGGAATCATCGATGGCTGGAATGGGATTGACGATGGAGGGAATCAATCAGAACTACGTTGTGTATCAGTACATGATCGATCTGGCCTGGACTGAGAAGGAACTCTTCCCTCATGAATGGTAGGAATTTGAGCATTCGGTCGGATTATAACATCCGGATGACACTTTTTCGTCTTCGCTGCGAATCCTATTGCTCCGAATTTAGTGGCTATATAACTAAAAATGCTTCAGGATCATCGGATACGCTGGAGCTCGTTACGGTACTCGTTCGCCCGTGCAGGCAAGAGCATGGTTAATGCTGCTGGCCACTTTCTATACGCAAGTCGGCCACGAATATGACCCTTACAAGTTCCTCGATGTGAGTTTTACTTCATTTATTAGAAGAAGATCCGCGTTTCCTAATGAAGTCTTCTATATTTTTTCTTCATTTTCTTTTCATAGTGATTACACTATTGTCCCTTTGTACGCAATCAATAATTTTTTTCCTTAGAAAAATCCTTTACAGAACGCAGAAATGACCGAGGAGGAGCAGCGTCGCGAGGTCTTCCTCTACTTGCGTCCCAAGTTCTCCCAGCGAATCCGAGTAAGTATTTAGCCCCACATTTATTTTTTCTTGCCACAATCTCACTGATTTGATGAAAACTCAAAGCGAAATAGTATAAATCACGTTTCTTCTCAGTACTGGTTCCCGATCACAATCTTGGACAAGCTCGGTAATGCATTCTCACTACTCAACCGCACGCTAAACGGCAATGAACTATTCAGGTTCGCTTTTGTGCTTTTGTAGTTGTTTTGCACCATGGTGCCCGTTTTGTGCCCAATCTCTTTCGAAACGTGCCTTTAATGTGCACCTTGAAGTCTTTGGCTCTGGTTCGTGCAGAATCGTAGAGTTTTTCGAAGAAAGTAAATTGATCATAAATCTCGAAAATAATCACTACTCCAGACTGGACTACGCTGACGTCATGAGGGAAGTGCTACAGAACAAGCTCAGCTTGAGGATCGAGTTGTAAGTTGTTCATTATTACCGATTCATCTGCTTCCTTTAAGTCTGTACTGAAAGTACGAGTTGACGTCAGTCTAACTCGTCTTTTCTTGGAGCAAAAATGTCAAGTTTAGAAAGCCCCTAGTCATTTTGTTAACAAAAGTCAGACGTGATAATCAGTTCAACTGAGATTATTTTGCGAGAATGAGAGAAACTCTAATAAATCGTCATTTTATAGCTTCCACTGTTTCTTCTGAAGACCTAGGGGGAAACTTTAGAGGGAAAGTTGTCGAAATGTAGTGTCGTGTTTGTAAAGATATGAAAGACGAAACAGTCATCCTAGCTCATTTTTCGGTGAGAACAATTTTCTAAAGATTGCGGATATAATGTAATTTTGTAGCATGACCAACGGCTACGCTCTGGCCGATGAGAAGATGATGAAGAAGGGATGCGCACAAGTGGAGGAGGCATTCGATCTACTAGACAAGAATGAAGTGCATAATCTGAGGTATCAATATTACTTCGAGTATCATTCCCCGGGAATAAGATAGTATAGGCACACAGGTAGTGATAGAGTTCGGCTCGCAAAGTCTCGAGTGCAATATATTTCCAATGAAAATAACATCTCTACTGACTACTGATACCCGAGGTACTGTGGCTTGTTTTCCTGGTTTCCTTCTCATTAGTGGTTGATTGTGTCAGTCCCCCGTTTCCATTTACGGTTTGGCTTGCCCTTCCGTTGATTTCTTCATTTCCTTACGTCAAGGATCGTGTTGATTGGCTCAGTTCAGGCGGCTTGCACTAGTGGGAAAAGGGCAGAGATTGCTCGTTCGTACACCAATGCCATAACAAGGACTTATCTCGTGAGCTGAGGAAAGATTAGATGTGTTCGTGCCTGGTAGCGACTTCTTAATGCCTGAAATGCCACTAGCACATGATTTCACATCGCAAACATTGCAAGGACTAGCGTTGAAGACTCTAGTATCCCACTTCCTGGCATCATACTAGGAAAGATTAGATGTATCCGAGCCAGGCAGCGGCTGACAGTGACCTTTTTAGCACAAACATTACAGCGTCCGAAATACACTTGCTGATACCATTTGGAAGGGAATTGCAACATGATTTTGCAGCGACTGGATCATCATGGCCCGTGAGGCAGCGAGGCCGAAGACTGAAGCGGACGCCTTTGAGAGACAGGCCCTCAATCAAGTGACACTGTGGGGACCCACAGGAGAGAACAACGACTATGCGAGGAAGGAGTGGTCCGGTCTCATTCGAAAGGTAATTGAGAGGAATTTCTGATAAGAATTTTTAGATGAACACACTAACCATGCCATCTTCTTTCATCAGGTGCTCGTAGGCTTTAGCCTTCAGAAAATACCCTGTTCTTACCACTACTCTTAAAACAATAAACTAAAATATAATCGTAGCTAAGCTCATCAAGGAAATCGTCCTAGTTCCTAAAAAATGTGGCAGGAACTTGGAATAATATGTGTGTTGCAGTACTACGCGAAACGTTGGGCCCTTTTCTGTGACGTTATTCAATCGGGCGCTCGATACAATCAGAAGAAAATGGAAGAGAGACTGCTGAATGAGGTCGAGCTACCCTTTGCTCATCTATAATATACTGTCACCCACACTGTCACCCCCCCCCCCCCTATACTGTATTTACTGTACTCAAGCACCCCGCTAGCCCCAGTATAACCTGTCCACTACTCTCCAATGCTTATTCGATCTCGAACCCCGAATTTCCTTCCGATCTCACTACTAATTCTCTGTTCCTCTCACACTAGTAAGGCAGCAGTCACACCATTTTCCTGTCGTCAGCCTATGTGATAAAGTGTTCATGTGAGACATGTCTTGTTGTGTCATGCATCTGTTTATGGTCGCTTACTTTCTGTAGTGTCATGTGTCGCCAATTGGATGCATTCAGTAAAGACCGTCGAAAAGACGCGATTCTTTCGCAATGTGACGAGTCGTCCTGCAAAATCTCTCACACGTGAGAAGAGACAAAAAAACTCGTAGGCTCAATCCCCCTCTCTTCCTTTGTCTCCGCGTGTGAGAATATCCGTGTGGGCGTAGCGAAATGCCACGACTCGGAAAGCAGAAGAAGAAGAAGAAGTTCCTCCCTCGCAACTTTCTATCCGAAATGCACTTGAGCGAACAGAACTCTAGTTTGACAGAAGTGGAAAAACACGTTTCCGATACGTTCCCGGATTTTTGTTTGCCTCCTACGCTGCATACATCCGTCACGCGGCATTACGCAAGCGAGCAGCAATCAGCTATCTGCAGTTATCATTATTATCACTTCCACGCAAGGTGTAATCGAGATTGTGCATGATCTCTCTCTCCGCTATCGCTCGTTTACGGATGAGGAAATCGAAAACAGGACCTTAGGTTTTTGTCCATTGTTTTTTTTGCGTCAATGGACTCCAAGAAGAATGTCACTGACACGGGATCAGTTTTCTCTGCCTTTCTCTCAGTAGTCATAACGAATGAGAGACAACAGAAAAGGAGAGACTCAGTCACTTTCGTCGTGAAAAATGGCACAAAGTCCGCTGTGCTTTTGAGTGAATGGGGGCGTCTCGACTGAAATGTCACTGCTCGAAAAGATAAGTGCATCCTATTCAGGAGAGGACGTTGAAGTAGCCGGAGCGGAAACAAAAGGTGCAATTCGTCTCTAATTATCTTATTTTCCCTATGTCTCTCACCTCTGATTAGTCTCTGTCTCTGATTAGCAGGTGCTGAAACTGAGTACGACCATTGTTCGAGAGATGTGAAACCGAACCCGTGGCCCGGAAAGCGTTTCGTTCGTCTGGGATTTGGTGTCCGGATGTAGGAGAAGCATGAGATTGCACTATCGTTGTTGGACCGGTAACGCTTCTCTGTAAGCGTTTGCTCGAAATGGACAGTCGTTTGTAGTCAGTTTGCAAGAACGAAGATTTCAATCTCTTCTCACTTTCATTATCTAATGTCAGAATATATAAGAAATTGTAACAAGTACTGGTTTATCGCAAGGAAAAAACCGGGAAAATCGGAAGACTTGTTCTAAAATAGAAAATTCACCGTTGTGAGCTATACATTACGTTCGAATCATTCTTGGAATCACTGGTGGCTGTGAGACTGGAGAAGGGGAGTAAATAGTAATTCTAGAGCGAAGATAGGAATATTCAATTATGGGCAAACACGGGTACGAGAAGCGCGCAAAAGAGGGATTATTCCGAAAATACGATTCTGAGTGCGGGGTATGGATGGAATTTTTCACAAATCAGAATTATTCTTCTATCATTTACTGTATTGGCACATGTGAATCGTGATCACCGAGGAAAAGAAAGGAAGAGGAATATACAGATGTTGTATGAACAAGGTGATTGGATGGGCTGACATGGCGATTCTTAGGGGGCAGGTGATGGCTTGTATGGGAAGTCAAAAGAAGTTCAGAAGTCGGGATACAGTTCCTCGAAGACCTCTTTCTCGAGGCTACGAGTATTTCGGCGCTTCTTAACGAGTTCTGAAGCCTCGACCTGAAACTAATAATTGAAAGGGGTTGA
Organism: Pristionchus pacificus; assembly: GCA_000180635.4. NCBI lineage: Eukaryota > Metazoa > Nematoda > Chromadorea > Rhabditida > Neodiplogasteridae > Pristionchus > Pristionchus pacificus. The sequence continues at coordinate 407,345 of CM026580.1, forward strand.
ATAAAAGGACAAGAATGACGTTTTTTTGCCGGAGGAGAACATACGGATGATTCTCCTTTATTTCACTTGTTGGAATCAGAACCTGCTGACAAAATATTACAATCCCTCAAAAATAATTAAGTTCTCCTCCAGTAGGTTGTCAGCCCACCTAGAAGTTGTCTCACCAATTGAGCGTACGGTCTCTTCTTCAGTTTGTTGCATATGCATGAGGGAGGATTACAACAGGGCATGATAGATGCGTTGAAGTGACCGAGTTGCTGTTTCACAGGAGTGATCGACATGCGGTGCTCCAGGATCTTCCGACTCGCTTGAGCTCGGATCTGCAATTTCAGATTGATTCCAGGAAGAACTCCAGCTTCGAATATCAGAATTTATAGAGTTCATCAAGACATTCGACATGAAAGACATGAATTGTCCTTAGGTCACCTCTAACAGTGAGGCAACAAGAGTGTCGATTGGAACACCTTAGCCTAGACACACCTTAGCGAGTAACTCGTCATCCACAAGTGGATACGATTCATAGGGATCGAAGACGACGTCATATACAAGAGGAGGGTCGTGCTTCGTTAGATGCTCCTCAGGGCACTTCTGTGACACGTACCTGAACTTACTATTACATATGAGTCTACTACTCATAGCTATCGCTCAATTTCCTCTCATTTCGCTTAGAGTTCGCTCAAGTTGCAATTTTTTTTGTAAAAATAATGTCAATAATGACTGTGCTAACCAGTCATCAAGAGGTTTTCCGCCCGGACACATCTGTTTCGTTCCTTCGTACGTGCCATTGCGGAAGATGGGCGACGTCTTGTAGTGAATCTGAAGAATGTCCCATTAGCAACAAAATGAGACAGGGTGACACGGTAAATTGGTCGAGTATTTACTCTAGCTGTACGTTACCTTGTATCTTCCCAGTCGAATGGCCATCAAGTGCGCATTGCAGTAGTAGAAGATGGGACGCTTTGAGATAAGTGAACCAGCGTTCTTAGGCCGAATGCCTTAATAATAACTTATTTAAGGAATCTATAATATCAAGATACCTTTCAATTCCTCCCAGATGTTGGTGCCATCGTGCGGTACCGCCTCCTTGCCCTAAAACATCGCATGAATACAACAAAATATTGATTAAAGTACTGAGTCGGTTACTAACGCGTAACGCGTCGTCGACTACCCCACGTCTGAACTGCAACTGGGGCCTAACCTGTGAGAACAGTGGCCTGTTGCTAAAATATGCCTAAGCCTATAAATCAAAAACTAATATGTAGATTGAGTGAATTTCTCTTGAATTTTAAAACAGATATTCGATCGCCAAAAACGTTGTAGTTCAAAGTAGTTTATTTCGGCTAACCTCCTCAGCCTCTGGGCACGGTAGCTTATCCAGGAAGGTCTTGTAGATGTCCATACTGGAGATTACCTGCAAACAGAGAAATTAGTTCAGCACGATAACTCGATTACGAATTCAAGCGAAGTTATTTCTTATTCCGAAAGATTCCACACACTCGTATAATTTTCATAATGTGCTAGCCTACCTCATGACTGACTCTTCCAGCAGGGACTGTTCCAGGTTGCCATGCAATGAACGGAATACGGAATCCACCCTCGTAACTGTTCGATTTTCCTCCTGAAATCAAACGGTGTGAATCGGTTGTCAATGAGGCTTACTGACCTTTGAGTCCAGCCGTGCTTCCTCCATTGAGACATAGCTCTGCATGAGGTCCATGATCACTCATCAGAATTACAAGAGTATTTTCAGCCATTCCAGAAGCTCGGAGAGTATCAAGAACTTCTCCTACTGCCCATGCCATTTCGTTGATGTTGTCACCGTATAGTCCTGAATGAATGAGGATCAGAGTTTTGAGAGCTCATTCTTTCAATTACCTCTCATTGAGCTTCCCAGAAATTGATTGTTGGCGAATTGAGCCGAGTGCACATGAGGGAAGGAAAAGTAGAAGAAGAAGGGCCGAGTGGGCTACAAGGGAATCATTATTTGGGATTTTAATACTAGCAAATTAGTACCTCGGCTTTTCTCTGGTGAATGAAGAACTTAAAATCATCAACCAAATTCTGAGTCATATCGTCGAATATCATGGGTTGTTGCACCAACTCATCACCGTCATACAAGAAGCACTTGGTTCCATTGGGACCATCAGGGAACATTGTCTAAACAATCTCGAAAATTGGTGTTGGTAGATTTTTCAGTACCTTAGTGGTATCGCACTCCCATACATTTGTGAAGGGAAGGTTGACTCCCACGTATTGAAAACCACGACGGGAAGGCAAATGTACTCCGTCAGTACTGGTTCTGAAGCATAACCATTTAAAGTGCTGATAATTACAATTTACTAACTCTTCATTGATTCCGAGATGCCATTTGCCGATCATTCCTGTTGCGTAACCTGAATTTGCAATTATTTAGATGTATTCAATTTCAATTCCCACCTCGTTCTTCGAACATCTCGGCCATTGTAGTCTCATCTTTCGGTAGTCCTCCAATGTCCTGAGGAACGAACACTCGAGCTCCACCAGTAACTCCGAGTCGAATAGGCAGACGACCTTAATGAATTATTGTATTATTATTTCCCTGGTTGTTTATTACCAGTGATGAATCCAGCCCGCGACGGGGAACACATACTGTCCGCACTGTAGGCATTCGTGAAGCGAGAACCTTCTCGTACCTATCAATTTCATCCTTTTTCCAAGTCTTTCTGTTTCCTCCTTACCATTCGCTCGATCGGAGTCTCCTCTTGGGCTGGGTTACCGTAAGATTGAAGGTCGCCCCAGCCTAAAGAATTATTGATAGTTGTATATTATGTATGAATCGGATAAGAGTTGTGATTAATCCAGGTGGAACCGAGGTAAATGAAATGTCCTAGAATAGATTGCGTTATCCATGTGTTCCATCTCGATAAGTTCATCGTATCGACGCCTGATTTTCGTAGTCTACGTCTATGCTGTCCTCATCCGGACCTAACAATCAAAGCCCCGTGACAGTTCCCTCAGAATACATCTCAGAATATATATATATAAAGTCGCAAAATCGCGCTAATCAAGATGGGGGTAAAACAGAATGCCATTCTTCTGTCATTTTGAGGTGTCTCAGGTAGTTCCCTTTTTCCCGCAGTATTATCCCCAAGCTCTATGCATCTGCTTCTTCAGATATTTTTCAGCCGGACACGCGTAAGGGATTATTTCGATATTGATAGTGGTGGATGCTATCTATCCTGCAGCGGATTATCAGCCGCCTTTCACGGAACCGGAAATCGCCCCATAGCTTACATCACTAGTGGATCGAAGTTCTTCGCTTCTCACGGTGAAATACCCGTGTAGACCCGAGAGCGACGATGCCTTCGCCTTTGCCGTACTCGGGAATTTCGCATGCGAAATGCGCACCCCGAAGAGCGGCCCGGAACTCTAAGCGATCGTGCGCAAACACGCCCCATTTATGATGATTTACCTACGTGGCTCGTGCGAAATTTTCGTCCCCTGGCTCAGCTGCTTCCTTAACTTCCACTCCCTTAACGTCTCGTAGACAACTCAGAAATTCTGCAGCATTAAAATGTCATCACTCCCTCGCAAAAGTACAGCAGCCCACTCATAAAATGATGCTGACTGATGACAATGAAAGACGAGCAGACTCAGAGACTAGAATGATGTCTAGTTCCGGGGAAAGAATTAGCCAAGGGAGGAAGAAGACCCACTAATATTCGCTCATGCGCGTGCTTTTCCATACAGACTTGATGAAAAAGCCTAGGAGGAAGAAAAATCTGAGAAAGTAAGCCTTACCGAGGTCGTCGACCATTAATATGATCACGTTGGGATTCTCGGGAGAGACTCGGGGAGGGGGGCAGACCTGAAGGGATACGGTAGATGAAGCGGATTGTATATCATGGAGATACCCACAAACCTGCTTGGTTGCTACACAGTGAAACAAGGCGGAGAGGGTACATGAGACCAGCAGATGCTCTAACCGGAGATGCATGTTGTACCTGGAATTGAAATGAATGCTATATTGAAGCAGAACAGTGGACACAGTCCAGTATCATTCTCATTGCATACAAATTTACTAGTTACAGAAAACGTAAGGCCCCTCATTCTCGGCGACCCTCTGATTTCTCTATCAGACTATGTGGTGACACTGTTCACTGTATACGCTTCCCACTACAAGAGTAGCCAGTCAAATCCAGGATTAGTCAAACCTGGCAATAACAACAATAAAATCACAGTAGTTTTTGATCAGCGCAGCGTACCGTTATCTAATCGTCTTCTTTACCGGTAGCCGTCTACCTCAGCGTCGAGCGACTATTAAGACTCTGAAGTGAGGGAGTGTTGCAGAGTGGGAAGAGCAAACACGGGTCGAGAAGAGGGAGAGGCGGGTTGTCGTGAGGTACGAGAAGAACTATGAACAGAAAGGAGAAGCAGATGATGACCTTGAGAGGAGGTAATAGGGGAGGAGAAGGGAGAGTGGTGAGTGATCACTTGTGAGAGGACACTGACAATCAAAAGAGAGGCTCGGGATGGAATGGATAAGGCATACGAACGGAAGCTGTAACGCTCCTGGGAATGCGTAACGTGTTCCGCTCAGTCAATATCATATAGTATCGCGGGAGAGTTGTTGCGCAGGTGAAAAGAGTCTAGGACAATAGCAAACTGCTGAACAGATTTCGGAGGTGAGACGGAGGTGGCCCTCCAGAGTCCCGCCTTTTGGGAAGAGTAGGAAACTCGACTCGAGTGGAGGCAACTCAACCTAGATTTCCGACACGTCAGTCAATATTGAGACTGTGGAAAAGTAAGCGGTGAATTGAAACGGAAAATGAGTCTCAGAAATCGCTGGGGGGTGGGAATAAGCAAGAAAGATCCGGGACGGCTGAGGTTAATCGCCTCATTTATTGAGATCAAGATGAGATTATGGCTGTAAAAGAGAGAGAGAGAAGGAGTAAGGTCGATGGAGATAATCACTGGTGGCACGCTATCTGTCACAGTAATAGTGGCAGCTGCTGTAGATGATGAAATTGATTATGGAATTATAATAAGAAAACCGCCTTTTGACAGCATTGCGAATGAGTATGAGTAATGATTTGTAACAGAGCGACTACTTCCGTACTATTTCAACCCGATGTAACTACGAAAAAGGGAAAGCAGATCCCTGGCGTTGAACATTCTTATAGAACTCGAACGTGCAAATTCCTGTTTGAATTGAGGAACGGATGGAAAACTCCTTCGCAATGTGATGTTTGACAAAATTAGTGAGTCTAAGACTCATCCGGTAATATGATGGCATGCGGTTCGAATTCGATGTCTAAATATCCACAGGTTTACGATTTCGAGTCTCTCCGTAGTGTGATTGTGCGATTGTGCATACGGTATCATGAGCTGTGATCGTTCCATTCAATTACATTCTGTCCATTCAGACAACGCGAGGGAGCGTGTCTAACTGAGAGTGTCAGTTGTTCGGTATCGCAGACACACATTGTGGGCGTGGGACAGTGGCGGTATGACTGGGAATGATGTCGATGGGCTGTTGAAAATAGCAGAAAATGCGATGATGGGAAAGTATCCATATCATGGTTTCCTGGTAATTATTGCACTGCTGTCCATTGCTTTTGCAGTTTTTTCTTGAGCCTTTTTATCTTCCTGAAGCTCTAATACGGTGACGTTGCAACACAACACCAAGGTGCACATCAGACCCCCTTACATCTCTCATCTTTCCGAGAGACCGAGACTTCAAGTGTCTCCGAAGAGCACTCGAAATCGCACACGTCAGGTCTACGATTCACCTACGCTAATGGCCACTTTAGCGCAGATGAAGCAGCAGACACGCACTAATGGGGAAAGATCAGTAATGTTCCAGAGAAAACGTCATCGTCCTAAGAAAGAGACAAGGCCAATAGGACCAGAGATGTTGCAAGATGGTCGTTATCGTGGAAAAGGAACGAAACAAAGTAGATGACATGGGTGATGTTTCAAAAGGTTCCAAACATACGTCATCTACGGACCATGCACCATCTAAGGACTATCTATGGGACAGGAGGGCGACAGGAGTTCCAGAAGTTTCGAGACGGAGACAGGGAATGATAGAAATAGTGCTGATGCACTCGCTGATGCTCAACAACGTTTTGGACACTCTTTGTGGCTGAGAAAGAAGAAAATAGATGATAATAAGATCTGTGATGTTCCAGTGAGAACCAATCAGACGTAATCGTTGAGTGATAACGACAAGGTCGATAGCAGGCCGAAGCAGGTGGTTACCTTTCCGACAGTGCGCATGTCACTGCGTATTGTTCGTCGTTCTATTCGCTGAATGCGATACAGGCGCTGACGACTGTGGATCAACAAGGCGAGAAGTGTGAAGTTAGGTTCGGATTTTGAATCCTATACTGACTCCAGGCACTGTTCAAGCTTCTGTGAAGAGGATTAGCTTTTTCGTACTCATTGTCGGATTCCCTGATGCGTTATGAAGATCCCATTGTTATCCAGTTCCCTTAAGCCCTGACGGCATGATGAATCCTATGTGAGCTATGCGCTGACGTTAGCTGCTAGTGCAAAACAGAATATGTTTCTTTTCTTGTGACGTACGAGAACAGGGCCACTCCCTTGATGATTAATAGGATAGGGACGTGCCAGCTTCGGAACCATCCCCACGTATTGCAACGTAATGCACTGACGACGCGCATCCGTGTACAAGAGATCGAAAAACTAATCTATTGTAAACATCCCCACGTTTTGCAACGTAATGCACTGACGACGCGCATCCGTGTACAAGAGATCGAAAAACTAATCTATTGTAAACATCCCCACGTTTTGCAACGTAATGCACTGACGACGCGCATCCGTGTACAAGAGATCGAAAAACTAATCTATTGTAAACATCCGAAAATATTAAGATGTTAATAGCAGTTCTATCTCAGGCACTACACGCACATTATCTGATGTGTTTGCAGGGGTGACACAGATTTCTCCTATAGTTTTCTTCTAACTCAAAACATCATTATTGTACGTGCACAAGGGTTCACACACCCTCGATGATTAATAAGGACGTGCCAGCATCGGAGCCATCCCGACGTAATGCAACGCAATGAACTGACGAAGTGTATCCGTGCGAATGAGAACATCAGAAAACAAGCAACGGCTACGCGGAGATCCGTGTTATTACTGCACAAACTTTCGCTTAATGCTATGCTCCTTGTTTTGAGAATCCAAGAATTTCAGCCTAATTGAAAACACGATTGACGTATAGAGGGTTTCAGAATAAATGATTTCCTCGAATTTCCGTGAATATGCAGACAGACGCGATGAGAAAATAGATTGCGATCGCTTCAAGGAGGCATTCTTGCCACGAATAATCGAGTCTACAAGTCTAATGCAAAACGTCACGAGCGTCTGTCTGCCTACGACAACAGTAGGTGGGACAGAACTATTTCGCAATACTCTATTTTATAGCGTTTCAAAATGTCCCATCCTACTGTCAGTTCCATCCGAGTTTTTGCAGTTTTCATAACAGTTTTTTTTTTCTGCAACCTTCAGTCACAGTGGTTGGCTCCCACTTAAATCGCGTCCCACTTCCGGATTTCTCCCGAAATTAATACAGCCGAGACTGAATCGAAGACTGTCAGAAATTGAAAAGAAGCCGAATACGAATAGCCCTACGATGGGGGCATCAAAGATGAAAATGGGGGGCGGAGTAGCCCCTCAATTCGGATGTTACTCACTGACCATATCCTTCCTGTGCGGAACCTCACGTAAGGTACTCGGATCTTCCTCCTGTGCCTCTATTCACTTTTAAGTAAGGTAAAGGTGTATCCACGTCAAGCGATTTTACGTCGTAAGACAACGCTAGGTGGGACCCACTGGTAAGGCCAGCTATTAGACGGACTACATACCCGGCTGTCCAATGCTTCCTCGGGTAGCCTTACCTTTCGCAACCGAAGTTGCTACCAATTCGCCGACCCCGGAGGGATAGCAAGACTTGGTTGGCCTCGGCGGGGGATTGAACTCGGTACCCTTCGAATGGAGAGCGGCGCCTTACACCACTCGGCTATCACTCCACAAACTTTCCACTTTTAAGTATTAAAATCCACTTTTAAACTTTCCACTTTTAAGTATTAAAATACTATTGCGAATCTTGAACGATCCTGATTCTGTGGTTTGTAGAGATGTTCTCAGTTCCGCGTAGTAATTGGTCTAGCACTTTCCAAGTGGCACGTAGCGTGATCAATAGGCTAACAGGAGAACAACGGTTACTTTTGTGATATGTAGTGAGTTCAAATGAGAAATTTCAAGAGATTCTCTGCTGTTGAAATTCGCTAAACGCTTACGGGACTCTTAGAAGTTTCGACAATGGACTCTCAGACATAGTGGGGGAGGGGGCGCAGATTTTTGATGCAATGCCCCACAAATGTCCAAAAGCTGCGTTTCTTTCATAAACAGGCACGCTGACTTCCTGCACGGAAGTGTTCAGAGGGCAAGTCCGCAATTGTCCGAGCTGACGTAGACGACCCTCTGACACGCTAAACGATGTGGTGCCTTAAATAAAGCCCTTGCCCTATATGCACTCGCTTCGGTTTCCATTTTATCGCGAGTGATTGTATCGCACAGCAACATACGGTATAGCTTACTGACCGTTGAGGTTATCAGCACAGACTGGACTAAAGATCACTGAACTTGAGTCTACCGTGGAAAGCCTTCATTTCACAGCTATATGACGGTGTGATTGCTTCCCAGTGCAAAGTACGCTGCACAAGTGCGGAAAGTGTGCAGACTACGGCTGACAAATAGGAAACCACATCAGTCTCAGCATCGTAACTACCACTTGCTTGTACGTTGACATTTGCGATGTTTCGAACAAAATGCGCGTCGACTTCTAAATTTGAGTTTCGGAGGAAGGCACCGACTACCGCGAGTGAACTGAGAAGTTTCTAGACCAATTATGTCCGAGGATTGAGACCAAACCCCATCTGGCATCATTCACAATTTCAGACGGCGTCTAAACAAATTTGAGAGGGATTACCGGGAAAATCACGCGAGTCTAGCAGTCTTGCAGGAGCTAGATCTAGACGCATTTCCGGCATTTAGTATCTTGATTAGGAAATTGCCGAGATTCATCGAATTAGCCTGTCCTCTTCAATATTTCCTCGTCTGTCTGACTGAAGAAGGAGCAGTCATACTGTTTGTACTGATTCGTAGAGGGGTCAGATAAACAAACGTAGAAAGTCTTTAGTCGATTTCTCTACATTGCATGAGATATGGTCGGGATAGGCTTCCAAAAGTCACGTATGCTTAGGCCCACTCTTCATGTGCAGTTCTTAGCTTTCCTTTCTCCTCGCAACATCGCAAACAACCCTCTGTTGCACAATTATTCTCGGCCCTTGATGTTTCATTCGGTGTTTTTTCGGGACGAACGACTGAGTCTTCTCTTCAGCGCTAAGTGGGCGATTTTTGGTGTCTTGACTCTGCGGTCTGGAGCAGGAAAGGAGGAGGAGAGCGAGGAGGTGGAGAGCGGGGAGGAAAAAAGGGGCGGAGCCTATCTTCGCCCGATGTTTCCTTGTCTATAAGAACGCTATCCCTCCTCATTTCGCCCTGCTTTGGCACCATTTTTCACCTCTATCTCGATACATTAAGACCTATCATGTACCTTCATACCTTTTCATCGTGACATTTATTGTAAAAACACAAAAATTTAACTATCATCATAATGTCTTCTAGTATCTCACCAAATATCGTGCCTCTTCTCTGTAGGGATCAGTAGTAATTGACAGTGTCCTCTAAGCAATCGTCGATCGTGCCTCACATCCGCATTTACCTCCCCCTTTTCCTCCGTTATTTCCTCCCACACCTGCCGATCGCTAGTTGGTTCGCTCATATCCCTGTGATTCCTTATTCTCATTCACTCTCCGCATCTCAGGTACGATGGGCTCAACAGCTCACCGGATACCGCTTCTATCGAGGGTGAGTTGCCCCATTATTCACATTTAGTACCGTGCTCTAGGCATCATGTACCTTCGATCCTCATAGGGATGGAAGGTACATGAAAAATTAGACTATTGGCTTTTAAAGTAAGTAGATGGTTTGGGTTATCGAACATTTAAGACAATCTTTCCTCCCGACTTCTTTTCTCCATTTCCTCGGCTACCGTAATCAACTTCCTCATTCTCCAGATGACTCCTCTTCAAGCTCTGCTCCTTCTGGTCTCGTGTATCGGCGTCACATCCGCAGCCAAGGTAAACAGTCAAATCACCATCTAATCGTGAGACCATTCGCATCATTTTTCTACTTTCAGCCCCTCTGCGCCCCTCCTCGAGTCTCGCCCGAGAATCCCAACGTCATCATACTCATGGTTGACGATTTGGGTCAGTTTTTTCTTAGATGTATCACCATTTCAAGGCTTTTCTTGACTTCGAGAGTGTATAGTCGATGATTTCGATTAGCGTTTATCGATTGCTCGCACAGGAAAATAATTAAAAGATGCGGATTGGTTCAGCATCATAACGGCGTTTTTTGAGAGATTGAAGTGTCGAAAGTTGTTGTGTGCGCGCGTCTCTCGCCGAAAAACATCAGGTTTCACACGTAGAGATTTGATGGAACGGATGCTTTCGCGCAAATTTGCAATCTTCTTCTGATAGTAGTATGATATCACTGAATACTACCGTAGCCCTCCTCTCTTTCGCCTGTCCTCGCTTTCCACTGACCACTGACTCCTCCCCCCGTCCCTTGCTGTGTAGCGTAGCGCCCTGCTGCATGAACTAACTCCCTTCGTTTGTTCGTGGGAGCTTCCCATGTCCTTGAACGGATCCCGAATGACATTCGCACGATGATATGAATCCCCATCAGATGTCGGGGGCTGAGCTGGAACCCACGATCCGGAAAAGTGTGAGAGCCACAACGGATTAGACATGAAATGCCACAATATTGTGGATTTGAGCCAGGTCTTATCCGAAATTTGATGGACATTAGCCTGTGTTATGGCGTTTTTCTTGTAATGTGATGCTCAAGCCTGGATCAGCCTCAGTGACGAATCAGCGTCTTCGGGTTTTCTATGAACCCTGTGATAGGAGAGTAATCCTTGGCAATCGCATAAGAGACTCAATCTGTGAGGAGTCCACAGAAAATAGCTAACGGACAGGTGTTTCTCATTCATCTTAGGCGTCACACAAGCAAAACAATCACGGGATAGCGCACTTTGACAGATCGTGCGATCAGTATGCGATACTGTACGGGCAAACAGACATACTTGACCGAAAACGGTAAACACGCGTAATTGAGGACTAATATCGGGAATACAGGTGATCAATGAGAGTTATTTCTAGGCTGGGGCGACCTTCAATCTTACGGTAACCCAGCCCAAGAGGAGACTCCGATCGAGCGAATGGTAAGGAGGAGACAGAAAGACTTGGAAAAAGGATGAAATTGATAGGTACGAGAAGGTTCTCGCTTCACGAATGCCTACAGTGCGGACAGTATGTGTTCCCCGTCGCGGGCTGGATTCATCACTGGTAATAAACAACCAGGGAAATAATAATACAATAATTCATTAAGGTCGTCTGCCTATTCGACTCGGAGTTACTGGTGGAGCTCGAGTGTTCATTCCTCAGGACATTGGAGGACTACCGAAAGACGAGACTACAATGGCCGAGATGTTCGAAGAACGAGGTGGGAATTGAAATTGAATACATCTAAATAATTACAAATTCAGGTTACGCAACGGGAATGATCGGCAAATGGCATCTCGGAATCAATGAAGAGTTAGTAAATTGTAATTATCAGCACTTTAAATGGTTATGCTTCAGAACCAGTACTGACGGAGCACATTTGCCTTCCCGTCGTGGTTTTCAATACGTGGGAGTCAACCTTCCCTTCACAAATGTATGGGAGTGCGATACCACTAAGGTACTGAAAAATCTACCAACACTAATTTACGAGATTGTTTAGACAATGTTCCCTGATGGTCCCAATGGAACCAAGTGCTTCTTGTATGACGGTGATGAGTTGGTGCAACAACCCATGATATTCGACGATATGACTCAGAATTTGGTTGATGATTTTAAGTTCTTCATTCACCAGAGAAAAGCCGAGGTACTAATTTGCTAGTATTAAAATCCCAAATAATGATTCCCTTGTAGCCCACTCGGCCCTTCTTCTTCTACTTTTCCTTCCCTCATGTGCACTCGGCTCAATTCGCCAACAATCAATTTCTGGGAAGCTCAATGAGAGGTAATTGAAAGAATGAGCTCTCAAAACTCTGATCCTCATTCATTCAGGTCTATACGGTGACAACATCAACGAAATGGCATGGGCAGTAGGAGAAGTTCTTGATACTCTCCGAGCTTCTGGAATGGCCGAAAATACTCTTGTAATTCTGATGAGTGATCATGGACCTCATGCAGAGCTATGTCTCAATGGAGGAAGCACGGCTGGACTCAAAGGTCAGTAAGCCTCATTGACAACCGATTCACACCGTTTGATTTCAGGAGGAAAATCGAACAGTTACGAGGGTGGATTCCGAATTCCGTTCGTTGCATGGCAACCGGGAACAGTGCCTGCTGGAAGAGTCAGTCATGAGGTACTGTATCATATTATGAAAATGATACGTCCTTTTGAAATCCGTTGCTGTCGGAGCAATAAATATCTTTGTGGAATCATTGAATCGAGTCTTCGGCACCTCTCACGCCTCTCAATTTTCAGCACTTTGATCAAGTTAACCATTCGCCATCACTTTTCGGGGAGCATAAAATGATGAAATGGTAGATTGATTAATCACTTTGATTCAGGTGATCTCCAGCATGGACATTTTCCGCACCTTCAAGGAGAAGCTTCCGTGCCCTGAGGCCGATGAGGTAAGCAATCAATCTTTTTTTTCTCCAATTTTATTATTAATTATAATTTGCAGGACAAAGAGGACGTCGTGCTCGATGGTGCCAACATATGGGCGGAACTCAAAGGTACTTTATTCCCAAAATATGTATAAAGGCAAAGAAGTATCAGCGTCAAGCGATTTACGTCGTAAAACAACGCTAGGTGGGACCGACTGGTAAGGCCAGCTGTTAGCTTGATTACGACGCTATCCAGACAAGGCTGGCTGTGCCGCCCCCGCGTCCAAGTAGCGGGGTTAGTCTGTCCTGAGTAACTCAGCGACTTCCCACAGAGGACTATCCGCCCGTGTTGTGTGCACGTGGTGGGGGATTTCTGACCTATTTCTTAACCCCCTTGGTCTGGGTGGATCTGAAGGCACGGGGGGTCGAACTCGTGACCATCGGATTCGCATTCTGGCACACAACCACTGCGCTACCCGGCCTAAATAAGAAAATCCCAATCAAACAATGTTTCCTATCAAACAATGTTACCAATAAGAAAATCCCAATCAAACAATGTTTCCTACTGCAGGCTAACTGCCGTGATTACAGGAAAGTATATAAATTCATTCCAATTCAGGAACCCGACCGAAGGGCACATTCGACCTCATGTCGAAGCGACCCATTATCTACTACTGCAATACCCATCTAATGGCCATCCGACTCGGAAAATTCAAGGTAGCACACACCAAAAGTTGTTGCTCGACCAATTTACGTTATGTGGCTTTTCCTATTTGGCTAATACGACATTCTTCAGGTTCACTACAAGACTTCGCCCATCTTCCGCAACGGAACCTACGAAGGAACGAAGCAGATGTGTCCAGGCGGCAAACCTCTTGATGACTGGTTAGCACACTCATTATTGATTATCATATGACATCGTGATGCAACGTAACCTGACATATATCGCCCCCGTTGGTACCGTAATGTGCGATATTTCCTAACCTGATATTTAGGTACGTCTCGCAAAAGTGTCCCGAGGAGCATTTGATCTCTCACGATCCGCCCCTCGTCTACAATGTGGCCATCGACCCATATGAATCGTATCCGCTCGTCGACGATGATCGAGTCACACAGGTAAATTTTGAAGTTTAAGCCCGGTAATTGCACTTAACGGGAATTCGACCGGAATTCAAGAAAAAATTGCAGATCCGAGCTCAAGCGAGTCGGAAGATCCTGGAGCACCGCATGTCGATCACTCCTGTGAAACAGCAACTCGGTCACTTCAACGCATCTGTTATGCCCTGTTGTAATCCTCCCTCATGCATATGCAACAAACTGAAGAAGAGACCATTCACGCTGGTATGTTTGTCTGAAGGATTGATTTCGAGATATGCCTATCCAAACAAAATTTAACCGGGGCAAAGCATGCGACCTCAGCAGTTCGATTCGGTCAGATATACGTTTATCTAGTAATCCAATCAAATTGCAGCTCAACTCTCCTACTACATCTCCACGCAGTGATCGATTCCAGCGCGCGCTTCGAAGAGCCATGCTCGAGAAGGAAGAACTCAACTGGAGTGATCAAGAATACGATCAGCTTGAATAAGAATAAATATACCTAACGATTTATCTCGCTTCCATCAGTTCTTTCGCAAACCCTTCACAACCTTCTCCGTGTGTTTTGTTCTTCAACTGGACATTTATTATAGTAAATTGTTAAATCTCTTGTATCATTTAGAATGTAGTGTTTGCATGCTTCTTGCGGAAGTCTTCCCCTTTCTTCTCCAATGATTTTTTCATAGTGAATGCAGAAATAAGATTCGGATTGAGATAGATAAGACTCTCTACAGATAACTGAGCTTCCCTGTGCCCTTCTTTTGTCCCTATTCCTCCCTCCGACGTCTATGAACTTTATCCGACTAAGTAAAATCTAACCAGATCAATTTCCCGAGTTAGTTTCTATTGGTACCAGTTTCTTCTAAGTTATGTGGTTTCATTTATATTCGATAAAGACTATCGGTATTTCGAAACTTTTCGTTTGTCACAGAAATGCGTTTCCGATGCATTTCGACGAGACAGGAAGGGGATTGTTTGAATAGGAAGAAGTGGGTAAAGTACTCGTAATCAGATACGGGCAGAGTCCGTTTCCCATGCTTTTCGTACCCTTCAAGTGAAGTTTGCAAAGGCAAGGGGGGTGTCCTTTTTCCCGTGAGCAATGGCATTTCGAAGTGCTCTCGGATGCCCACACGGAGACGAACCGATGGGACCTTTCCCATTCAAATTCTCACACTTTTCACGGGAACTTTATCACAGTGAGTCAGAACAGGCGGGAAACGTGTCGGACTAGATTACTGCGAAGTGAGAAAGAGATCGAGTGGAAGTATTGCAAACGGAAGAGAGGTTACCGAATGAAGATGTTATTAATGTGAGTAGGATGAAAAGAATGCGGTTAATACTAAGATGAGGAGGAATTACGAACTGGGTAAGGGTGTGAACAATGAGTAGTCTGAATACAATGCGAATGGGATCAGAGGTGGCCAAAGGGAAGTTCGACTTCTCTCAGGAGTCTTTCGTCCAGCTTCTTCTCACTGAATCGGGCTCCCGATTGTATCACCTCGCAGAAGATTCCCCACCTTTTACTGTAGAACTGAAACACGTCCATTGATCCAGCTCTTTCGCCTTCTATGTACCTTCCGGATCAGCCCTTTCCACTCTTTGCGAGCATAGTCTACGATCTCGCCGCGTGGACCCCAAAGGGTTATCTGGTTGCGGGCCTGACGCTCGAAGGAATCTGCCTCGGTCTCTGGTCTCGCTGCCTCTCTAGCTTGGAGGATCCAATCACTGCAAGGTAAAGATAAAAAAGTTAACGTGCATCCACGTCAAACGATTTTACAGTCGTAAGACAGTGCTAGGTGGGACCCATTGTTAAGGATAGCTGTATCATTGCATGAATCGCGTTGCAAGTACATCTCCTATCGGTGACAGGTAGTGCAATATGTTATGGTTGTGGCTGTGATTTTAGACAACATATCCTCTGCAAGTATGACGCATTCTTAGATGTGTTATCGTTGTGAGTGCCATCCCGTATCAGTTTCCTCCCTCACTCTTCAATTTGTTATTAACGGTGGAAGCAGGCACAGGCTGATACGGGGCGCACTTTCGCCTCTAATAAGCACCCCCTAACATTCGAGATGAACTTTCGAGACGCGCGAGAGCGACGTAAGAGCACAAGACTCGAATTAGGATGAGACGCGTCTGCTAGACTTCCGTAGATTTCCGAGAAGTGAGGGACTTGAAGGGGCGACTGATTGGAATGACCAAACCGACCTGAGATCTCGGACTTCGTTCCGGTCCAGTTGCTCGAAGAGCACCTCCATATCCATGCATGCCTTCTTCATTATCTTCCTGTCTTGGAGTGCGTATCCAGTGGTGGCGCTGAAAAAAGTGAACTGTAATCAAACAGTCGATAGCAACATGGTGACAGACATACTAGATGAATACTACCCATACTACCCAGAATGGGTTGCTAATTAGACGAGTCTACCCGGAACTCACTATTGAATCCGCTTGTCGAGCTTGTTCTGGATCACTTCCCTCATGACATCAGCGAAATCTTGTCTGAAACGACCAATAATTAGAGATCAGAGACCAGGAACAATCTGACCCCTTAATTACATGTGCTCTCGCGTGTCAGACAGAATCAGTGAGCGTTGGGAATCGATAGAGTCAAACGATTCATTCAAACGATTCAACGATTCAGTACCTGAACAGTTCGTTGCCTCCGAGCGTTCGATTGAGTAGCGCGAAGCTCTTTCCCAGCTTCTCAATCAGCTCCGACGGGAACCAGTACTGCAATGACATTGATTAAGTGAGCAAAGATTATATGGCACCACGTATTCCACAGTTAGAGACGACAATGCCTGTACGGCTAGGCATACGCAGAATATGCAAAAGTGATAACGCCAAGATAGTTCAAAGTTGTCGCATGTACTATATAGTTCTTACTTGCCAATTACTTGGGCTAACATGTTCATGAGAAAGAATAATTCTCACTCGGATAGTCTGAGAGAATCTGGGGCGATAATAGAGGTAGATTTCGCGGCGTTCCTCGCGCTCGTTCAGCTGGGAAATCTGGAAAATTGAGGAGTTAACTGAGGACATATTTATATACAAAAATGATTGATACATCTCTTTACTTTTTTTTTGGAAATTACTTATTGTATGTATCAAGAAGTCGCTCAAAAAAGTCTCTCAAAAAAGCAGAAGACATCACCTCCACGACGCCGAATTCGTTCATGCTCTTGATGTCGACTTGAGTGTAGTAGGTAGCGAGAAGCATGTTCCATGCGTCCGTTTGCAGCTTCGATCGAGTTCCATAGCGAGCCGAAGCGTAAGAGGCGACCCTGCAATATTATTCATTACTTATTTATGAATTCATTCGTTTTAGTCCAGCCTACAAGTTGTGCTAAGCCGTCCATCACTTGCGTTTTGCGGTAAATCAAGCCAGTGATTAATCGGGTAACGCAAAAAAAAGAACCAGGATACCATGGTTGCGGATCCAACTCCTCCTCAGTCCATGCGAGATCGATGAGGTACTGGTAGACGATGTAGTTCTGGTTGATGCCCTCCATTGTGAGACCCATACCGGCCATCGATGATTCCGACGCGAGCGCACTGCGATAGTTCTGAAAAAAAGACCTCGTTAAGACAAAAATAAGGAAGTTTACCTCATGGAGCTTTCCAAGGTTTCCTCTCATTTGCGTGTTGCCTCCGAAGTTCTGGAGAAGACACCAGACGAAGTGGTGGCCGTAGAAGCCCTCGAATTCCCTGCAATGACATCCTTTGCTTTTTTTCAGTCGGAACACATCATTCATCTCTCTTCATAATTGTATCTGAGTCTCACTTGTAGAGAGGCCGTTTCTCAGCTTGCAGATCGAGAATGATCATTCTTCCCTTGGGGACTTGTCCGAGGAACGCCCGCACCGAACTCTTCGCCCACGCATCGTAAACAAACGTCCACGATTGGAGCAGCCTGAGAACTCTAGATGTTGCTATTTCATCACTATTTCACATCTCTCACCACCACTCAATTCTCATCCCTTTGAACAAGTTAACCACTTGCCGTCACAATTTGGGGTGCATAAAATGAAATAGTGATGAAATAACATTCATTGTGCTCTCTCACTGGTAAGAGTGACGAGAGAGTACGCGGAATGAAGGGACGATTTTGAACTCCCGTAAATGAAGAAATAAATTTGTCATACCATACACATCGAGAGTTGCCCATCACACATCCTTGATAGATGGAATCGGCCATATTAGAGAAATCACCGTCCTGAAAACGTGGAGTAATTCGAATTTCAGCGGGACTCGATAGCTACTAGTGACTCGTGCAAGTACTGGCTCGCCACGGTGAGTAAGGGGTAGTGATCTCAATTCAATACCCAATACTAGGAGACAATACCAATTAATTGGGTAATTGGTATTGGGTTGACCAATTATTAGACTTTTATTCCTCATTTTCCGAGGGAGTGAGCGGTCGCAAAGTCAATTAATTGGGTATTGGAATTGGTTGGGCATCCCTAGTAGGTACTTACAGACAAGCGTTTCGATGGTCCTGATTAAGTATAACTATCATTGAAAAATTTTTCCTACTTCGACATACATGAAATGCGCTCACTTTCAGATGCGGAGGCGGACTCTCATTGAAGGGATCGGCTGAGTAGACGTCAGTGACGTCGCCATAGATGGATCGTTGCTGAAATGATATCTTTTCATGCTGAGACAAACGAATCTTAAAACCTTGTCAATGAATGCCTTGGCGATCGTCTTGAACTCGGGCTCTTGAGGATGGAGGGAAGTAGTGCAGCTGTATGTCTCGTTCAGTCTGTTCCAGCATGCGTTGTGCAGATAGCGAAGTTGATCGAATTTTCTGGAAAT
The DNA here is from genome assembly GCA_000180635.4 of Pristionchus pacificus. Classification (NCBI taxonomy): domain Eukaryota; kingdom Metazoa; phylum Nematoda; class Chromadorea; order Rhabditida; family Neodiplogasteridae; genus Pristionchus; species Pristionchus pacificus. The sequence continues at coordinate 426,067 of CM026580.1, forward strand.
ATAGGCTTTTTTCGAAAATTTGGAAATCGTACCTCTCAAATTCCTTGGGTACGAAACCGGCAAATGTTGGAAGCACCGGCACGATTCCCAATTGCACCATTCGCTTCACAATCTTCTTATTCAGTTCCAACTGGGACTCCAGATATTCCGGAGTCATCGATCCACCGAGAGCTTGTACGTTTCCCATGCGATGCCTTAAATCGAATTTATAAAGTGGTGTGCGGCTAGGGTTACAGTACCAGGAAAGATATGCGGGTCCGGGGAAGAATTCATTCAATCCTTTCTGTGAGATGCCCAATTCAGTCCACAGCTCGGCCCAGATTGTCTCTTGTCCAACAGGAGCAAGCATCATGTTGAATCCACCTGGAATCACTCAATTACCGAAGTATTGATTCTACCCTTACTCAATGCAAGCCAGTCGATGAATCTCTCCCAATGGCTCCAATCCCACCAGGCGAATGAGTATGAGAAGGTGCACGGGTTGCCGAAGTACCGAACCCTGAAAGAGTTGTATTGCAAGAAGAAATCAAACTGAGATTCAGATACTCATTACTGATCGATGCACGCGTTATATATGTCCTTTCCCGAATATATTCTTACTTCGGGGAACGGAACGATCGTTCGAATTCCTCTGGTCTCTTGCATTCTCCATTCTTCGAGACATTCTCGCCTTCCCAAGTGATCATCGTTCCACAGAACTCACGGAGATAAGCCTGAACATAATCGGTCATCTCACAATAAACTTTCATTAGTGATGGTTATTCACACCATTCCTCCAGTCATTGAAAATTTGAGTTTCACTTTAGTTTTACGCATGACTTATTTGTGCAAGTCGGCTTCTTGCACGCACAGCACACTAGACTATTCCTCTTTTTCCTTCCGCAGAGTTGGGCGCATGATTCTCGTTCCTTTCACCTCTTCCCAAGCGACTTTTGTTTCAAATCGTCACTCTCATCCCATAAGCCAAAGAGGAGAAGAGGACTACTTCAACCCGGTGCTTTGTTCTCTTTTCTACTTCGATGATTTCACCCAACGTCTGAGTACGTTTTTTCGAGCAGGAATTGCAGGGTCCTATCAAAAACTATAGGTTTGATGAGACTTTATCGAGTACAACGCATAGAGTGGATTGCGATTTAGTTGTCAACCTACCGTACCTACTATTCCTCAAGGCTACCCCATCACCATAGTAGTGAAGTCGTGAACCTCATCCCATTCATTTGACCCAGTAACCCAATCAAAACGTTAGAAATGATTAAACTCACATGAATCGCATAGAGAGCATCGACGGGAGAAGTAGCGACCACTCGAACTCCTTCCATTGTTCCAATCAACTGGGCGGATCCTTCAGTGATCTCGCGCGATTCCGAAGTGATTTCGAACGATGAGAACTCTTCCGATATCTGAAAATTTAAGTATCGTTAAAATATGGCCAATCACTAATAGAAACTAACTTTAGAATATGAATGGGATACGGTAACTTAGTATTAGACTACTGTGATTAGCAATAACATAACAAATGGAACGGTAACTCACCCATCCTGGTAGTCTACTGAGCACACTGAGTACTGATTTGTCTGTGGCACGCGGAGTCCGAATTTGCAGTGGAGCATCTGAAAAGACTATTATTCACCTGAGTTTACTTGTTGCTAACCTTGAGCTTCGACATCTGATGGATCGAGGTGGTTTCTGAATAGTGCTTCAGAGATGGGAAGAAGTGCGAGAGACAGCAATAGAAACTGCCGCACCAAGTGAGGTTCTCTCATCTACAATTGTATATTGTCTTGGGTACCACACCACCGTGAAAAAACAGAACGAAAGAGGAATTCGAGCCTCGAAGACGCTTCGTTATATATATCACCATTGTTTGCTGGTGGTGGAGGAGCTGTTATACTTTGCAATAAAACGGTCATTAGCATGCGCTCAAACGTTAAACAAGACTGGCACATTTCTGACACAGAAATGCTTTCTGAGAAATCCAGTTTATTTATCCTCCTAAGGCAAGTTGACTCGATCCGGTGCGAGCAAAACAGTCACATTACACGAACAATAAAATCTAACGAGCGCGAACTTCCAAGTTGAGCCAGACTGTTTTCCAATTCAAATCAGAAAGCAATAAAGGTTAAATGGCTTAGCCTGAACCCAAAATACAGAGAAATCTACTCGTTATTGCGCGGTAATACAAGTACCCACCATTAGAAACTGTTTGGACCAACTCTGAGCAGGAATATAGAATAATTAAATCGCCCTTGATAGTGCGTTTCGGCCAGACTGACGTAATTACCGTCCTAAATACCAAGTATCGGGGGCAATCAGGAGACCATTCATGGCTATCTGAGGACGTTATGAGGCTAATTCTGACCAAATCCTTCCAGACGCTCTGTTGTTTCTGCTCATTAGTTGCGTATTGACTGTGACCAGGTGACAAATTGAGACTACGGAGCAATGGGAAGATTTACTACTGAGAAGAGAAGCATCACACACGGCAACGGACTATCATAGGCGTCTACCAATGAATATTTCTCAAAGGAGTGACATCATCCAACCATTAATTAAAATGAAATGTGGTTTAAGAGACAAAAAGAATAGAGATACTGCTAGGAAGGAACTAAAATTGAAGTCTTCCTAAAGAAATGCGGCTGGATGTTTCCTTAATGATCGAGCTACCGTATTGCCAAGAGACCGAGACGACCTACGCATAGGGAGAACAACTGTACGTGGATTATTAGACAAAGCTTGTCGAAAGATTATCCTATCTGACTATAGTGACAATAGTCCTGATCTCACAGCACTGAATTATTCCAGAACGCAGATACGTTCTGGAATAATTCAGGTTGTTAAAAAAAAGATTTCAGCAAGGAAAACAGGACATCACAATGAAGTCAGGGTCCATTAAGGATGATCTGAACCAATCTAAGTAGACTACTAATAAACAAGGGAAAATATGCGGGCAGATCCCAGAGGACGGGGACTACTTTCGTGCATGCATATTGCTACGGTAGCTGTGGAGTGAATAAGAGTATGAAGCTGACAATGAAAGAGTGAGTCCAGGAGGGATGACTAACACTGACTGGTCAGAATGGTTACGGAGTAGTACATGCTTGATTGCACACTCGGTCCTTTGATGAACAACCGACCTTTCACATCTACTCTATGATGAGTAAGAGTGCGCGAGAGTTCAGGTAAAATGAAGAGAAAGAGAACGTTGAGAATGAATCACCATCGTTGGTTATTCTACTGCGAGCAACATTTGTATGGAAAAGTACTGAATTTGCGAGTGGAACGAACACTGGAGACAGGAAGCATGTTCTCATGTCCTCATTTCGAATTATATATCGCCAGTCAGAGAAATACGAATTGGGAGAGACAAAGAGATATATTGCACGAAGAAGGAACATCGAACATAACACTCAAGCAGAAAGAAAGATTCAAATACTTATTAGACGACTCAAGCTAGTTGAAAAATCATGCTCACCAGAGAGCTCTCATGTCCTTGTTATATTCGTGAAAATACAAGAGTCGGTTTCATGATTACACACTAACAAGATCAAGCTAAGAATTATGAATTATGGTTGCAGTTCAATTTGCTGCACACACAGTTGCGTATTAGTAGTTGGAATGGGCAACAAGAACTGAGAACAAGTATCGAAAAATTCATTACGAATCCGTCGCGTATTGGCGAGGACAACTGAAAGCGGCAGTAAATAGAAAACAAGTCAAGGTTAGTCTGGAATTTATGTGACGCAAATACAGTACCGACGGTAAGATAGCCTTGGTATATCAAATCAGGACACTATTTTTTAAATAAAATTATGAGTTCTAACATGACAAATTTCAAAACGATTGATACACTCACTGAAAGATATCGACTAAATATCGGTCATGGTAATCGGTTTGTACTACCTAAGCCAATTGCAGCTATGCCTTCTGGCGAAAATATATAGTCGAGGTGTGAGGCGAAACCGATTGCATAGGTGAGACTACAAACAATGACGAAAGGGAGGGAGAGAGGGGGTCCTACAATATGCCGCTGATCAAACTGCGCCTGCTATTTCCCCCACTGCAAATAGCATTAACCAGCGGGCACTACGGGTGGCATTTACGATGTGGTCTTTGAGGCACTATCAGCACGTTTCAGGGGGTCGCGCCGATAAATGACTAAATGACATTGAGTCCTGAAATATGGCCACATTGCACAGCCGACGCAGTAGGAAGTGAGGAAGCACCACACTAGCAGGAAATGAGCAAACTCGTGAGAGCATTGCGCAATCCAACGGATATTTCTTCTCTGGCGCCTATTAAAAGGTAAAGCTGCATCAATTCTGTTTCGCAATCGTCAAACAATGACCCATAATTGCGAGGCCCAAGGAAATCCTTCCTGGTCCCACATCTTGAGCACGATTACCAAGGAAGCCTAATCCTAATCAACTCGATTAAAGTGACAAAGAGCCTAGAGTAGACTTGACTTTTCGCTATTTTCAGTTGTTTGACAATGGATAATGGACGTAAATTGACTTTTCGTCCAATTCCGAAGGAGGCACAAACAAAGGTGAGAGACTCCACGGTTCAAGTTCATAATGAGACTGATCTGACTCAATGAGGGCAGGAAGGAAGAGCAACGGTAGAAACAATTCAAATATTTATTTGAGGGGAAGAATATCGAAAATGTGAAATGCGACAATCTATTGAACGAACGTAAAGAGCCACTACATGATTCATATTTTCATCGGGATAGTTTTCCCTAAAAAAACAAGGACGAATCCAATGGAATTCGGGAGGGCGCTAAGCGACCAAGGAGACACTAAACACTAGGTTCACTAAGAATCAGAAGAAATCCCCAAGACAGTAAAAAACGCTAAGAAACCGTAAGACACTAAGAATTACCAAACTAAGTACACTAAGACACTAAGAACCAGTCAACACTAAGGCCCTCGGGCGCTAAGGCACTAAGAAACTCAAAGGAAACACTGATGCACTAAAGCTCTAGTACAGTAAGAAATGTTATGATACCCTGAGATATTAAGAAACCTAAGAAGGTAAGGCTACCCGAGAAAGCACTGGACAGCCGGGTGTGTAGTCCGTCTAACAGCTGGCCTTACCAGTGGGTCCCACCTAGTGTTGTCTTACGATGTAAAATCGCTTTACATGGATGCACCATTACCTTTTACCTATGATACTATGATACTTACAACTATGCCAGACATTACTAGACGAGAACGATCGTTCCTTCCCTGACACCTGGTTCTATGTGCAACCCCGTAATTAGCGCAAGCGTCGAAGCAGAACCAATTTACATGAATCATTATGCTAATTATGACTCGGGAGTAGCGCAATTTCGAACCAACGTCGCAATGGATAAGACAAGAAAGATACAATACTAGAATATATGGCCAAACTAGCGATGTCAGTGAAGGAAAGATGGGAAGCTGAAACTCGGAGAGGCAGGCAAAAATAGGGGAGGTGTTTGCCTACCCACGTCAAGCGAAACTGATTGCTACCCGGGGATGAGGTAGGCTGGTAAATGAACCTATTCATCTTGGTGCCGTGTATTTCCGAGAATCGTCAAACAACCAAACGATGGTCCCTATTTTCGAAGCCCGCTCTTCCTGGATAAACTTCTAAAGTATGATAACGATTATTGGACGGGGACAACTGAGACAGTCTTATCGAAGTTAGAGAAGTCCGGCTGATCGTGCCCTTGATCGAGTTGTTTGACGACCGAAGAAGAATTAGAAATGAATGATAGGCCATGTTCGTATTACCAAACGCCAGAACGAAACCCATAATTGGACGGCTGACTGGATGGGCTCAACGTTGACTGGAAGGAAGAACAAAGTTTGTATCACCCTCATTTTTCATTTTCGGAGGAAATGTCAAAGAAATAAAAAAATTGCAAATATGCGACTATAAATTGAACGCACGTAAAGAGCAATACATGAACCATATTAGGATAATTTCGCAGAAAATCTTTCTTTGGGACGACTCCAGCAAAAATTAGGATGAGAAGAAATCCAAGAAACGTTAAACATTACGCTCACTAAGAAAATGTGAGCATTAGGAAACACTAAGTCACTAATGTACTAGGCAACACTAAGCATTAGGAATCACTAAATCATCAAAGGACTAAGCAACACTAAGCATCATGAACCACTAAGACTCCAATAGGCTAAGCGGCATTATTCGCTAGGAACAACATTACATCAATGAACTAATATTAGACAACACTAGTCATTGGGAACGACCTGATACGAACGACTATGAACCACGCTAAGGTAGTTAATATCCGAAGAGATCAGACGGAATCGTTCCCTCCCTGTAATCTCACACATGGCGACATTGCAATTAGCTCGTGCGTCGAAGCATGACCAATTAGCACGGTTCATAAAGCTAATTATGTCTGGGAAGCGACAAAAGGATTCAGTGAAGGCATGACGATGAAATGTAGCCTAAGGCAGAAATAGGGGAGGTGTTTGCCTACCCACGTCAAGCGAAACTGATTGCTACCAGGGGATGTGGTATGCTGGTAAATGAACCTATTCATCCCGGCATCACGCATTTCCGAGAATTCAACGCGAGATCCGTGTTGCTATATGGAGGCTTGCCGATATTTCCTGGGAGGTGAAAGTCCGACTCTGAATCGACCTACAATGGTGCACAGGTAGTTCAGTGGTAGAACTCCTGCCCGGTAAGCGGAAGCCCCGGGTTCGATTCCCGGTCTGTGCATTAACCTTTGCTATCTCAAATAATGTTTGCCTACAATGACAGAAACGAAGTGACGCATATCATACTATCATCATCATGCATCGTATGCAAATCCCCCATCCTGATTGTGAGATGGATGAATTATTATTTGCAACAAACTCATTCGATCACTCGATCACAGTACTAATGTAAGTTCGACGATCTGTCAATTAACACTTTATCCAGATCCAGTGAGCGGAGGCCACATAACAATCAGCGACGAAAGATGTGAGACATCAGCACTCGCGATTGTGTGCCTACTTCTCAATGGAAAAGAGACAAGAAAGAGATGCAGGTTACTAGACTATCCGAATTAATAATGCGGGCGACGGAATTTGCGTTTGAAATCGGAGATAGTGAATAGTTTCTGTACTTTAGGAGATGGGACAACGGGAAAGTGGTAACTCGTTGGGACAGTCGAGACAGGGGCAGGAGAGAGATAAGGGGATGGATCCATGCTATTCAAGTCCCTTGGAAGAGAAGGAAAGCGGAGGGAGGGAAAGAAACAGCTCGCCGCCTAAGTAGAAGCAGATACATGGCCTCAATCGTTCCTAATCTGCTCGTAGACAACTCGAAAGAGAGGCCTGAGCAGCTTAGTTCTGCTGATAGGGAGACAATACATTAGGAAAATGACACATCGAGTCGGATCAGAGAGAGGGGAGAGTGTGGGTCGACGACCGGGTAAAATTGGGAAATAGGAAATGAAGAGAAGGGGCATATGTATACAAATATGTGGAAAAGAAGGAAGAAAAGCAGTCTAGAGAAGCTCGCAGTGGAGTAGGTTAATGCAAGGAAATCCATTGAAACATCTCGGAATTGGGGCATACTGTTATGTTACTCAAGTACTGTGAAGTAGTCGCGGGGAAGAACTCTTGAAAGAAGCATACATTCACAAATATAGAACGAGTACGGGCATCGATACTGTGGGGGGATACTTTGTTCAGCTCTTGACTAGATGGCATGGTTGGGTGAATGAGTGGGGGGGGGGGGGGGGGGGGTATGGTGTAGAATCGGACAACGGCGTGACAAACTGCAGTAACAGGGATCGGATAGGAAACGTGATTAGAGATGGATAGGGAAGTATGGGGGGGGGGGGTGGGTGGGGATTACAGTTTAGGAATCGAGGAGGTGTCCAGTGGGAACAGCGGGCGCGGTCTCGGTGCCGGGGGTTGAGGACATGCTAGAGTAGTTCTGGGGCGTTGCACCGGAAGATAGGCGCTTATCGTCACGAGATGTCGATGGCTGTTCAGACGAGGCCTGAAACAAGGAACATCTGAGTTAAAGCATCAAGGACTGACTGGAACTCCCTCGATCCCGGCGGAACTGAGGGAGTTCTATGTTATATATTTAGTTCGTCCGTTCAACGGTACAGTGCTGTATCAAACAAGGGACGGATGAGGGAAGGCGCGTAAGAGAAAGATAGTGATGTGGTATCAGGATAGGAAGAGAGGAAAGGTTCGGAAGGAATGGCAATGAATCATGCTGAAATGAGGGGAAGGGGGAGATAGCGTAAAGAGAGTAGGGGAAGCTGGGGGAGAGTTCACGACGGGTTTACGATGGGTTTACAACACCTTTTTGCCTTAAACTGGGTAGATCAGGGGAAGTAGGACAAGCGTGAAGTCACTTGCGCAATGAAAACTAACGAAAAATTCGAACCTCGACAAGCGAATTTTTCGTTAGTTTTCATTGCGCAAGTGACTTCACGTTTGCCGGACAAACCATTTGACGGTGTCCGTCTTTTCAACGGTACTGTGCTATGGGACCGAAAGTAGGCGCGTATCGAAAAGATGGTGATGAGGTTCCAGTCCCACTTACCCTACATGTCAATGAGCAGCATATCTCCTCCATCCAGATTGTTGCTTACAGAAGGGGATTGTAGCCGGAGGTGCTGCCTACTGTCCGACGCGGTCCACGGGTCGACGGCGGCTGCAGCTCCGTATCCTCCCGTAGCTCGTCCCCAAATGGAAGTGGTTGCTGCTGGGGGAATCGGACCACCGGCTGCGGTGTGCTCTCCGCTTGCGTCTGAGAAGAGGGACCCGGCGTTGCTGACGGTTCGCCCTAAAGGAGACCGTTGGAGAAGTCGATCATCCACCACCACGACAGCCCGCGACGAGCGCACTAGAGGACGAATGAGTAGGACACCGAGCCACCACAAGAGAACACCGGGGGTGAAGCATGCAGGGAGGAAGAGAGGGGGTTAGGAACGGAGAGACAAGTGTGAGTAGACAGAGAGACCGGACCCGCAGCGGATGCTCGAGGCAGTGCAAAATGTCGATTTTTTCAAGTTTTCAGAGATTTGGGCATCGGCGGAGGGTCCGGACACAGAAATGAAGGCCTAATTCAAGAAGAGGAAAGGAGGATGGGCGCGACCTGCTTCGTTACCACTGACCGAGCGGGCGGGATTCGAGTGCTGCAATGAGAATTATAAGAGAATTATATGAATTCATCGACTTTGTTTATTATTGTTTCATCATCTTTCCCATGTCTATAATAAAATCAATCGATAATTTATATAAATCCACCCAAATACTGTTTTGTCATTTGTTTATGTAAAATAAATAAATAAATAAATAAATATATATATATATATATATATATATATATATATATATATATATATATATATATATATATATATCGGAATAATATTTGAATTACGATCCCCGCTAACCGCTCTAGCAAAGGTTGAACCCCGATCATCCCACGCAGGTGTTCAATCTACCTCCCTCCCGCTCTTCTGATGTGTGTTTGCCTACAGGCGAAGGAAGGGAGACGCGCTCGCGATTTGAGGGTTATTTATAAAGAGGTACGCGAGCAAACTTCGCAATGGCGATGCAGTTGAGTTTGTGCGGGAGAAAAACTTAAGCCGATAAGAAGGGCTGAACTGGATCAGAAATTAATGTACTTTCTTCACGCTAATATCTAAAAACCGTGAAACGCGCGAAACTTCGCTTAATCCCTCAGATTGAATAGAGAAAAGATCAAAGACCAACAAACGAGCACTTCTCACTGTGTGTTGTTTCATTTTTCTGTGACAGTCCAATTGAAAAGTATTCGTATTTCAAAATCGTATTTCAAGTATCTATCCTAAAATTGAATTTGACAAAATTTCTCGTGAAACATACCTGAGTGTATTGCTGGTACTGCGGGTGGAAGTTATGAATAGCATCCTGCATGATATCCTTGGGGTTCATCGTTTCCTGAGTAAAATTATTGATTATCGGAATTCTGAATGCCTAGTTGTGCATACCTTGAGGGATGAGGAGATGGACTGGAGCGTAACCGGGCGACCCTCGTTCGTGTTCGATGCTGCAGCAGAAATGGATAATATTAGCGAGAAATATTTATTTATTGAGTTTTCATTTTGCAAAATCGATATCGCACAAAAGTCACACAACTTTTTTGAAATTGATTTTCTCATCAATCATGTTTTTTTTCGAAATTCCGACATGGATTGCGCTAATTGTAACAAAGAGACCGATGCTCCGAAACTGCTCGCCCCGATAAATACATACATTGTACTGTCATTATACTCACCAACGTGGGCGTCAGCATAGGCCGAGACGGAGAAGGCGAAGCGGAGGGCGATCGCAGCGAAGAACATCTCTATGCAGATCAGGAAGTTCTGCCAGCCAGCGGCGATCGTGGCACGAGAGGCGATCTGAGTAAATTACGGTAATAGAGAAACCTGAGACCGGTAAGATTCGCAGAACGGATACTAGAGGGGATCTGGAGAAGTGAGTGAAAAATGCTGGTTACGGTAACTGAATAAGTACCATTGGACACGATATTTGTGAGTAAGGGAGTACGGGTACAGAAAGGTTACAGTAAGATTACGATAAGAGTAGAGAAGATAAGGATAATGAACAGCATGAATAGTCTTGGGGGTACGGCATGATTAAAGTATCTCACCACTTGTCCTTCCTTCTCGACCTGGTCGATGACGTCGAAAGCAGCGAGCACGGCGAGGAAGAATCCTGAAATAACACCGACTTATTGATTTATCGATTGTCGATCGATCCTGATTCGGCGAGTCTCGTTGACTTTCTTTTCTTTTCTTTCTGTCGACTTGCGAGTCCTAGCTCCCTCATTCATCAGAATGAGAAACTGTTAGAGAGCACGAAGAGAATCAGATGCCCCTGATTCAGGGCGATAGCGTACCCTGCCAGAAGGAGAGGAAGATGACGGATTTGACGGTGAGGAACTTGAGCACGGGACGGTAGGGAGAGAGCAGGTCCTGTTATGTATTAATCGCTCTTCCGTTTTGGTGGAAAATTGTGATATAGTTATAGTATCACTTGAGTGCATGGAACACACACTCAAATCACAGTTCGGTGTTGTCTTATCTTTGTACTAACGTCATGTATGGCGCCTAATCTAATCTATTACGCACTTTGTTCCTCATCAATGATACGGCAAGTGCATTTGGGCTATTTTGTGGTCTGATACCATTTTTATGCTAATACGTGAGATCTATCACGTAACCATGATTCTTTCTTAGTGGTGTTCCACCGTTTGCTTCGTGAGAAGTCGTATTTAAATAAAATATCAGGCGCATTTTCGTACGATACGGCTGTTAGAGGGTGAACAGAAAGTGATTTCTACCTTGGTGGCAGTGTAGAAGAGGAAGAGGCCGTAGAGGGAGAGCGAGATGGAGACGTTGTAGGTCAGAGTGATCCAGATGTAGCCCTGAAGAAGCATAATTACGATTACAAACTACAAACTACAAATGATGATTCTTCGTGATACCGTACCTCATTGAGTGACCAGTTTCCTTCTTCGTACAGTCCCATTGGAGTCAGGATAAGGGTGAGCAGAGACATGATCGGCTTGATAAAGCAGAATTGGAGGGTGGCCTGAAAGATTTCAGGTTATTATATCGTGTCCAAAAATCACAATTATTTTTCTCCCAATATAATGCTGTTGTTATGGAATATTCAATAGATTTGTTCAACAAATTGAAGATTGTGCCATCATTGTGCCTACAGAACCAGCATGAATAGTAGTCTCCCCCCTGCGGAACATTTCCGCTCCCTTTCACAAGATGTAATCCGCTTATTGATATGCGAGTTGTACGGGGGGGGGGGGGGGGGGGGGGAAGGGGAACTACCGTGAAGGTCAGCTTCATATCCCTGTACTTTTTGCTCGTATTCCCTAGTGCAGCTACCGTGTCCAGCTCACTTCCTCATAAGCAATTCATCATTCAAATATAGTGGTAGCTTTTACCGAGCACCGCAGTAGCGAGCTAATTTCGAATTTCTCTTCTCTCTCTCCCACTCTTTATGTGTTTTCTGCCTCCCTGTCCGCTTCCAATTTCATGCTTCTTTCCTTCACAGGCCTCTGTTTTGCACCTCTGACGCGAGCGGATAGAATTGAGAGGAAAGAGGGGAGGGAAAGAGGAAAGTAATTCTGAAATGGCTGCCAGCCAAAAAAGACGACGTAGAGCAATACAAAGTTTGCACACTACTTGAAATTCGGGCGACAGGAAAGAGTGACAACCACGACACAATATCCCAACTAAATGTAAACGACTTATACCTAATCGCGGTCGCATTTGCCGCGCTCCCAAAGCTACCACTATATTTGATAAATGAACCGTACACAGATATGAAGCTAACTCTGCAAATTTTTCTGTTATATCGTCGTTGTACCGTATACTATGCATTGTGTACAAGGAACAAATAACAATACTAACTCACTAATCTCACATCTACTCATAATGCCCAATAACATCACATCCGGAAAAAACGCAATTTCGTATGCATGCCTATTAGCATATAGATGAACAATAATCCGCTCTTGCTCATCATGCATGTTTTCGTATGCATTATACAGAAATAATAAGATGTTTTCGTTATCTTGAGATGCATAAAAATGTAGCATACTAGAGAGCCAGACAAACAAGTCAGCTGCTACATGTATATTTAATTAGTATTATTGAACACATACTGATATTTGGCTTGGTGATCGGGTTTAGATACTATTTGCTATCTGTTTGTTTGATTGAAAGAACGAAAGGAAAGAGTCTGTCAATCAATTACCTGCTTGCAGAATCGGAGAAACTCAATGGTGTACTGCTTTCCGGCAAGACAGCACGTGCATGTATAGTAGTTGGTCGGACTAAAACAATATTTTTTATATAAAATACTTATTCGAGTATTCCAATTCACCAAACACCTCAACACGCAATCTAATCGATTATGCGTGGGCGCCAGAGGAGTGGAAACGTTTCCGCGCTTCTCATCTAGTCGTGTCTCTGACCGACGAGAACGTTACGAATTGAGTAGTGCGTGAAATTTTCACACGCCACTTGGTCTGGAAGGCAGGTGCTTGAGAATTGATAATGAGGCTCTTACCGAATGGCCTTTCCACGAATCTCGGCCATGATGTTGCTTTCGCCTCCGAGGTACTCATAGCAGAGGGAGAGAAAGGAGTAGATTACAAATGCTGCAATATATTTTCGTTTGTTCTCCCCTTTTTGCACTTTTTGTCGACATTCCACTGTCAGATTATTGTTTTCTTATTCACCTATTGAACCTTGGTCCCTCATAACAACACCGTGTACCCAGTGTGATTGCTAACCCCCAAACTGCCACTCTCTTCAAGGTTCCATTGATTGCTCGCTCTGCCCTCTGCGCTTGTTTTGCTAACCCCGCCACCAAGGCGAATCGATAACTTTCCATTAGGTGGAACGCTCTCTTGGGCGCAAAAGAAGGAAGGGAGATGGGATGAGATTGCATTGAGTGGAGGAAAGGGAAGAGCGCATGCGAGCGATAAGAAGAGACTCGTTTTCGTCCTTTTCCTCCTCTTTTCCCCCTCTCTCCATCCCAGTGTCTCGTCCACACAGCGAAATTGCTACTTCAATGGATCCTAAATTGAGAAAATGCTGTTCTCGGGAGAGAAAATGACTCTAACGAACCGCAACGCACTCAATTTCAAGGATGGTTAGCGCTGGTGAAACGCCGTCAAAATTAATCGCCATAGTACTATCAGGTTGTGGTAAGGCCCGAAATCTCAGGTTTCAGGGGTGTAATTTGAGGAGAAGGAAGTACACGGGATAGTACGAACATCATCTGATCATGGGCTATTTCTGATTTTGTAGTGATGACGATAGCAAATAAGATCTCCGCACTACAATTCAAAGCATTACTGAACCTGAAAGCGTCAAGCAAAAAGCATTGACGCAGTACCGTAGTTGGCATCAATAGGTCTAGACTTTTGAATACTTTGAAAATCCGCCTAAGTTTCAATGCTGTCTGGTCACACGTCACATATATTTCCAGAAGTTTGTATCGCTCTTCAGGCCGTTACAACGATCAATCAAATCAAGTACAGAATCACCACAACTAAAATTTTTCACAAAATATTTGGTTCCTGGCTAAGAAAGAACATCGATCTTGTGAGAAACTGCAGCCCTTCATAACAAGGATCGTGCTCAATAGAACCATTCACCACAATATGAAACACTCCGGAATTCCAACCAAATCACATATTCACCACAATTCACACAAAATGCGTACCTTCATAGCAATCTCTGATGGAGTTGAAGTAGATGTAGACGTTGTTCTGGGAGAAGATAAGGGAGAGCCACGAATCGAATGAGTAGATAGGAACGATGAAGAGGATTCGAACGATCCATCGTTGTTCCGTAGGACAGGAATAGTAACGGAGATGCTCGTAGATCTAAAAATAATAATGTATTTTATTTAAATATGCTATTTTGAAAAATTCATTTATTTTTTGCAACAATTTTGTAAAAGTTTTAGATATGCCTGAATTATATTTATTTTGTAAAAAATCTATCAAAATTAAAAATCTTGATGCTCGTATCTGCATTTAATTAATTTGAACACACTTTTGAATATCTTGTTGATCGATTTTTTTAACGTTTTTAGTTTTCGCAGAAAAAATCGAATATGATTGACAGTGCTCGAACGCGAATCGATTCGTCTCCTATTTCACAACGCTGAAAGACAGGTGGAAGTTATGACTAACACTCGAGCGCATGAGGACCAATTTGGAGAGAAGGGATTAGTAGTAATCTAGAACCAGTCATTCCTTGTGCCTTATTACTTCTAATATGCAAAAATTCTTTGAAGTTTCATCGTTTGTACAAAAACTGCAGCTACACACAAAAATCCAGATTAAATAAGTTTAAGACAATTCAAATGATAATAAAATTACCTGGTGGATCGTGAGCAGTAGGGCGGCAATCGTAAACAGTCCCGATATGCCCAAACACGTTGCCGAATGGAGGAACGAATCGTCCGAGGTTAACGGAATATGTGTCGTCGACACAATGACCCCGTCGTCAGCCATTTCCTTAAGCATCCAGGGTTATTGATAAAAGTAGTTGACATTATTGCTCTCTTAGTGGAAATTGATCTCCACATTCGGAGTACTCTCTCGCAGAGAGTGAGCTTTGCTCGCCTTATTGGAAATTCAGAAAAATTTTCCAATAAGAGAACTTTAGCAGAGTGATCGATATCCAAATAGGGTGAAATGGGTGAAATGGAGGGTAACTGCTCACTCTTAACTACACGCGTCGTCGCCTTTGATTTTTCTCTTCTCACTGCAGTGATTTGATGTGTCTCGTGGTGTTCCCAGTAGTTAGAGGATGTACGCAATCAGTACATCTATAATTTTCAATTTGATTTCAAATATTCATTTCGAAAACACGCTGACGAAACACTCTCGGCTCTAAGACACTCGCGTGATTGATACAAGAGGGATTGGCTAATGATGGAGAGTCTGAAGAGGAGAGAGAAGCGAAGGAATCGATGGACTACGGTAGAATGGATTCAGATGGAGTAGAGAGGGGAGAGAGGCAATGTTAATCGAGAAGGACTGCTCTATATTCAACGGGGCACGGCCTAATGCAATCTAGAAAGAGAGAGAGTAGAAGGAGAAGGAAGAACACAGTTTTCGTCACGCAAGACGACGACGACGACTCATGTGATTTCACAAGAGGAATAAGAAGCAGAGGGATAAGGAATGTGGCATGATGACAGGGTGAAAGTAAGCTCTCGAGCGAGAGAGTGGAGGGCACGGGAAGAAAAGGAAGAGAGCAATCAATGACACTCACCACACACTCACTCACAAACTTCGCCCCGCAGTGACTCATCTATCCTGACCCGGTGCGGAATCAATAATCTAACCTTGTATGGTTACGGGAAGGGAGAGGGGAGAGCCTCATTTGGGATGAGAGCTCAGTCAATAATCGGCAATGAAGTGAAGGGAAAGAAGAAGA
Source organism: Pristionchus pacificus (assembly GCA_000180635.4). NCBI lineage: Eukaryota > Metazoa > Nematoda > Chromadorea > Rhabditida > Neodiplogasteridae > Pristionchus > Pristionchus pacificus. The sequence continues at coordinate 442,055 of CM026580.1, forward strand.
AGGGGAAAGAAGGAGGAATATTTAACGAGAGAGGGAGAAGGATCCATCAAAAGGAACGAAGAAAGGAAGGAAGGAAACATAGATGAGCAACGGGGAATATGAGTAGTGGCGAGCAATGAAAGGGAGAAAGAAGGGAGAAGAGAGGAGGAATGAAAGAATGCTCTCCTAAGAACCAGCTTTTCCTTCACGTTTTTTTGCGGGAGCGATCGGGGAGAAATCGCGCGGGACAACGGACGGGATGAGGTAATTGAGCATCGGCAATGGACGATGGGCGATAACCATCTGTGGAGAGGAAGAGTAGGAAACAACAGCGAGAGGGAGAGAGGAGGGCTCTCTTCCCTCCCTTCCCTTCTCCCTCCCCCTCGTCGGCGCACTCGATCGAATTGGCTGCGTGGAGAGAGACACGCGCGCGCGCCCGATACGCAGGCAAGCGCATTCGAACGAGAGAGAAAGAGAGGGGGAACGGGGGGAGGGGAGGGGAGGCCACCTGACTCCCTTGTTGACTCGCCTCCTCTCCACTCGATGGTCAGTGCGAGTTCTTGCGCGCCCTTGTGCTTTTCCCCACTCGATCGAAAGCGAAATCAGCCCCCCCCCCGTTCCCTTTCTTCCTTACTCCCGTTCCGCTTCTACTGGGTCAATCCCACTCTCACTCCCGTCCAATTACTAGCATCTCATTTGCGATCGGCTTGTCGTCTCTCCATTATCTGCTCATATCCTTGTAGATGCGCTGAGCCCCTCCTTCCTTCCTTGGTGAACTCCTACCGTAATCTACCTACAGTACTCCAAGATGGCTCGAGGCGCCGGGCTTCGCTACATTGGCCCACACGCAAACGGCAGCAAGGAGTTGGGCCTGACAGAGACGCCGCTCAAGTTCCTTCTGGTTAGTGATAGTACAGTACCCTGATAGTCTACCATAACCAGGATAGTCAAGGAAATTACCGTAACCTACCGTAATCCTAGGTGGGCGATGCGGACGTTGGCAAGAGCGAGTTTTTCACTGGCCTACCGGAAGTGGACGCGGCCAATTTCGATGGAGACCTCCCTCGTTAGTTTTTTAAAAAAATATTTGTATGGTATTTGATCATTTTTCCTGCAAATTGTCGGATGCAAAGTATCGAAAAAAAATTAGTTACTTGTGTCGTTGTTGTCTCTTCCCATGATTGTTTACCACCCGGATTCCTTTGTTTTCACGCGGTGCCACTTGACTTCTAGAAATTATTGCTCCCTGAGCACCGTAGATTTGAATGTTGGGCCGAGTTTGAATTCGAACCATGATGTTATCGAGGCGCAGGTGTGTCTTTGGCGTGGTTAATGAGCCCCCGCTCTTTCTTTTGAAAGGATTCCTCGGTCTCGCATTCAAAACCCTCACTCTCAAAATAGCCACCGCATTTGCTTCTGATCACGGCATTTGAAAATGCCAACTGTGAGTGAATAAGCTGATTGGCGCGCATCAAATGATCATATTATTCATGATTATTGACGTGATACCGCAGTGTTGCTCAGTCAAGCCTCTAACAATCCGTGTAAATCTCCATTGAAGAGGGGATCCCATGAAGAGATCGTTAGGAGAATGTACGACACTCGGGGAAAATTGGAAGAGGATGGGGGGAGAACAGTCATTGTGTGGGGGTCGGAGAAATAATCGGATTTATTGGCAGAAGCGGCTCTGCCTCGGTTGGCTACCGTACTCCTCGATGGACACGCAATCAATGTACAATTGTGGTTAGTTATCCATATATGATTCCACGGAAATAGCAGTTCTTAGGAGGCCTCATTCCAGCGTTATTACATTTATTCTTTATTTGATTCACGATATCTTTGATATTTTCACAATTGTGGTTGTTTTTATCCAAGTAATTTTCTGAGAATCACCAAAATGTGTGATAACTCTTTACTGAAATTATTATTAGGATTGTAATTACAAATACTTTTTTCACTGGCGCATACTGCATTATTCATCTGGCTTTATGTATCACGCATCTAGAACTACGGTAGCTCCTCTTTTCAATGTATCTCCTCCATTCTGCGTGTGAGGAGTTTATGAGGCGTATTCGGGAAAGGGGGCGAAACGGGATACGGAAGGAAAAAGGAAATGCTCCCCCTTGCGCGAAACTGCCCCTTTCCTGGCAGTGATTTACGAGAGTCTGGGCTACCGTAGTCTTGGGCATCTTTGAGATGCATGGCAGCAGAAGAAATCAATATTTTTGACTATTCAAAAATTTCTTACATACTCAACAAGAATGAATGAATGAATGAATTTATCAGTGTCGCTTTCTGGGCGCTGATCAAGATGGGGTGTCAGAAGGCCGTTCTTCTTTCAAGATAGTCATATTGAGGGGTCTCGGGCCAGTGGATTAGTCTTCTTTCCTTGTCACAGTCGCAATGGCTGGAGAAAGAATCCTGCTCCCTTGGTTCCCGATAGGACTGTTGACGGAGTTGCACGTAGATTGAGTCCCACTGTAGGTCGAATACGAAGCCTGGCGTGTGCTGGAGTCTTCTTTGTGCTGGAGTCCTCCAAACTCGAAATTCAATCTTTGAGCGAGAGATACGAGCCTGGATTCTGAGGGACCAAACATCTTAGGCGGTCATACCCATCACACGGCGACCAGTCCGGCTTGGATGGGGATTCCGATCTTGTTGAGTCGTTGGCAGAGACGAGGGGATTAGGAGAAACCGCACTCCATCAGAGGGAATGGAGTGGGAACCGCTCGCGACGACTAACAGAGATGGGAATGAAACAAGCTACTCAACAAGCTGAAATGGAAAATAAGAACACATGAAAACAGGCAACAACTCAGTACACGATTCTTTTGTCGGGATTACCAAATTGTGAATGAAAATTGGTTCAGGGACACTTCCGGACAAGGTCGATTCTCGACGATAATCCGTCGATATTCTCGCGGCGCTCATGGCATTCTGCTCGTGTATGACATCACGAATCGATGGAGCTTCGGAGGAATGAAGAGATGGCTGAGAGAGGTTGATGAGGTTTGTTGGCATGATGTGTGTTTTCGAATAAGCCAGTGACGTTATGTCACCTGCTCTTTCTCTTGGCAATCACACGACAATATGAATTCGTGCTGGATTTGATCCAGCATCTTTTAGTTTCTTGCGCATTTCAGTTAGGAAATATGTCGCAATACAAAATAGCTGTAATCTCATAAAATGCCACATTCTCATCGTAATTAGTGCCGGATCGTCGGCCTTGGCCTCTCTTTTTTGTACATTTGGACATCTGGTCGGGTAGAGGAACACCTGTCAGGAGACTACTAGACGGATCGTATTTCGCCTTTGGTCATTCAATCTCTGATTTAGCCGTACAAGTATTCGCGAAAAACAAGTGTTGATCGAAGAAAAGGACGACGGTGAAAAGAGGCATTCTAGTCAAAAGTTCATTCACCAAACACTGTGACGGCGGTGTTGACAGTGACGCGAGCGCGCGTTATTTCACCTGCTCTTTCTCTTGGCGATCACACGACATTCAGAGCTGCCCCACGATAAATAAGACGTCGAGAACGAACCTAATTATAGTTCGAGAATTGTTGTGAAATTTACAGTGGATCCACCATTTATAGCATATGCAAAGTAGAAATAGTGGTCAGCAATGCTGTTCATTTGTGCTAGGTTGGAGAAAGTGGCTAAGATACGGTAGGCACGTAGATCATTCTAGTTCGTTCCTGGCATTCCTCGCATCCTCGTGGGCAATCGACTGCATCGTGAATTCGATCGTGCAGTCAGTCGGAAGGACGCCGAGGCGTTCGCATCCAAGCGAAGAATGGAATACTTTGAGGTACGGTAGCTTTTTTTTTATTGATTTCTTGCCATGGTAGGCAGATTTCACCTTATTTTAATGAGACAAAGGAACGGTTTGTTCATTAGCCAGTCAATCTATGTAGTTCTCCTCGCTCGTGCGAGATAGAGAAGGATTTATCCCAGAATGAAATATTTCGAGGTAGAGTAGCTAATTATTGAGGAATTATCCAATTACCAATTAATCGTCATATTTATCTGCCTTCCAACTAATTTGCTCCATGGAAGCACCTCAAAGAACATTTTTTGTCAATTTCATTTCATTTCAATTCATTTATCCTGGTTCAAAAAAGAAAAGTCAATGTAGATGAATCTTTGCCAATGTAGGAATTTTGTTAATGTAAGGATGTATCTACGTCAAGCGATTTCAAATAGGACAGCGCTAGGTTGGCGCTAGGTTGTTAGGTTGGACATGGCCGGCATTGTCCCGATACTATTATTGTTCTGATTATTTCCATGGTGTGAATTTTATCTGATTTCCTTAGATAGTGTGAACAGGAAAGGTATCGTTCATTAGCCGCTCAAGCTGTATAGTTATCTTCGTTTGTTCTGGATCGAGATGGATAATCTCGAGCAGGATCGGCTAACCAAACAAACAGAGCAGCGATATTGGGGTCAAGGTGTTTTTTCTTTAGCAGTCAGTGTTCGAATACGAGATCTTTTCTGAATACTCGGATAACGATAGTGGGTTGAAGTGTAAATTAGTGCATAGATGAAGATATAATAGTTGCTCTGTAAAGATAGCGTGTACCCAATGCATTGACAAGTGCGGTAGTGAGAGAAAGTGAGAGAGCATGGAGACAAGAGACAGTCAGTCAGACGACAAGTTGGTCGTTGATTGACAGATTCCTTGCAGGTCTCTACGCTCGCCCACTTCAACGTTGACGAATGTCTGACGCAGGTAGGTCAAATGACAACAAAATCCCCCACAGAGCAATCACTGCATCTAAAAGAAGTTGTGTACAACAAATCAATAAAGATCATGCACCAATTGTTTTGGAGATTGGATGTGTTTAATTAATCATGCCATCAAGTGCGAATGTTCCCTTAGGTTCCGTTGTTGTCGTCGAGGTTATCCAAATGCTAGTGATTCATTACCGTGCTCTATTCGAGTGATGGTAGTGTCTGCTATAGTGAACAATTTACAGGGCACCGTATCACGTGGATATTGTAACAAATGCTACAAGACGGTGACCAATTGTTACAGTAAAGTGATTGTTCAGGTAGCTCGTATGGCCGTGCAACGAGCGGCTCTTCATCGTCCCTCGCATCGTAGAAGGAATCGTCAGTTTTTTTTTTGAATTTCTGAATTTCCTTTCCATAAATGCAATCATGGCATAAAGGTCCGGCTTCTTTCCACCCATATATTTATATCAAACATGTAGGCATTGCTATCACAAGGCACATTTGAGGTACAGTATCACCACATCGCTTGCAATCGTAGTTGTTAGGACACACGGATACAATAAACGATCACTGTAGCGAGAATTTGTGATACTTGTGGGATCGTACTCATAACATAATCTGGGCACACTCGCAAGCATTTAAATGGATTATTCCCCATTCTTCATTATCATGTCAGTGTTTTGCCATTCATCTTTGAAATAGATGTGATCTAGCCATCCTACACTCCAAAAAATCTATTTGATTTAGATTAATACGCCAGATGCTGCAATATGTAGGAAGGGATGTGCGAGATGTAGTCGAAGTTGTAAGGGGTTGGAAGGGCTTGTCCTCATTATTCCCTTTCCCTCCGGCGAAAGTAGTGAGCTTTATTGGCCAAATTTCGATGGAAGTGTGCCTGACATTTGAGAGTTTCGAGAGAAGAGGATTTTCTCAGTACAGAAAGCCCGAATTGAGGGAAGAGATGAGCGAAGAGAAGCCCCTCTTTGAAGGAGAGAAAAGGGAGCAATGAGAACGGATTTACTTCTTTTATTGCTTCCAATTCTAGGGGACGACTTCAAATTGCTATTTATCGATTTTTGCTTAGAAATGGTTGGGAAAATAAAGGAGAGGTTCTTTGTCAAAAACTATATCGAAGATAGACAGAGCAAGTAAGTTAATAGTGTCGTTTCAATACAAATAGTGAACATGGACACTCTTCCCGGAACAAACGCATTTCGAACATATTGAGTCATAACCTGCGCGGGAAGAAGGGCGTTTACCTGAGAGCAGCGGAGATTAATGATTTATTGAATAACTAATTAATAAAACTTTGATTAAAAAATATATTCAGCGGAATCGCTCGAGAGTCTCGCGTGTCGCACCATCGTCAAGAACATCAAGTCCATTCATCTCATCGAGAAACTTCGTCTTCCGCCCATGCTGCATCATCAGGTAATATTGGGGCAAGTGCACGTAAGAATGCGGGGTTTTGTAATGAGAGACGACATCGTGATTTGAACCATTTTGAACAGTTACTTTATGAAAAACATTCATGAAGGACTGTTAAGAACCTCGAAATAAAAAAAATCTTTTCCTCGAAATAAATAAATCTATCTAAAAAATAAAATTAAAAACGGTCAAAGATCAACTTTCATTCATTCATTCATTCATTATTTGAACTTTTTCAACTTTAGCCCGGAATACTAAAAGAATATTATGTAGCGCATTCATTTCCGCATGCGTTCTCTCTTTTTTGAGTGTTTCGAGTTATGTTCAATCGACTGTAACACTGCCGAAGCTTTTCGCTGCAGATCAAGTGATCAAAATTGGTTGTAACTTCCGGTCGGATTGAGTTCTTTCCATAACAAGTATCGATAGGGCGACCTTGCTCAAGCGCGCGAGAAAAACGAAAGCCGAAGTGTGAGGAAAAGTGCAAGAACTCAGCCTTGATTGATTGAGATGAAAGAGATCGCTTTTGCTTTTCACTTTTTAACTCACATTTATGTTCTTTGATCTGATCCTTATGATGTATCAATCAAAACCAGTTTATAACGAACAATATGAGATGCACAAAAATACCTGTCCAGCAGTCGCGGCTGCCGATTATTGACCATGTATAGGGGATAAATGGGTGCGCACTGTCAGGCGCCCCGCACTGCGCAGCCATGTATACATGGTCAAAAATATAGTCGCCGTCGGCGTGGACAAGTATGGGCACAAGAAGTAGAAGATATTTAAATATTAACTAAGCATTTATTTTGCAGGTTCGCTCATTCGCTCAAGGCTCACAGGTCGCTTCCGCAGTCCTTCCTCTCTCGCAGCGAGCACCGAAGGTAACTTCCTCACTAACTTAGGCCAAGATTAACCCAAACATACGCCAGTTGCAATGTCGATCAATACCGATACATACATACATACATACATTTATCCTGATTCAAGGCATAGTGGTTGCAGGGACAAACATCATTATGGAGGGGATTGGGTTCTTCGTACACAATGGGTCATGAGATGGTTTAAACTGATAAGACAATTGAATTATGACTTACCTCAGGTCAGACCTTGCCACTGGGTCAGACCTAGCGTTGTCTTACGACGTAAAATCGCTTGACGTGGATACACCTTTACCTTTTCTTTTTATTTCAGGGCGCAATGGCGATCGCTCCTCGTTTCGTGCGACGCGCCTACAATTCGTGTCGCCAAAAGATCAGACGGTGCGGTATTTCCAAGATTGGTTCTTTTAGAATTTAAAATCTCCAAATTCTTAAAATAATTAGTTTTTTTCCAATAGAAGTTTTGTTCCGCCAGAGTGCCTTTTTCCAGTATTCCTGATACATTTTTAAAACTACAACCGATTATAGTGTTTTGTGATTACTTGAACAAGAATTCATAATATATTTGCAATACATAAATAAAAACCTTTCAGCTGGATCAACCACGTGGAATGATTGCTCTCATCAGTCCAAATAATTTCGACATTTTATTGCACGCACTTTTTTCGTAATTTCACTCGCACTCCTGTATATAGCTTATGTCTATGCAACATTCAACGACACACAACCCCCACGCCAGTTCCCAGTACCCTACCGTAACCCTGCGTAAGTTACCGTACTCGTCTTGCCGTTATTGACATCATATACTTGTTGCAATGGAGCGGTAGACTTCCAAAGAACTAATCTCCTGTACCCTACTGTAATCCCCTGACATAAGTCACTCGTGTGAACACACTAAAATCGAGCCATAATTGACGCGCTCGAATCAGTCGTATTACCCCATGTACCTCTCCCCCCCCCCAACACTCCCATTGCCGATAACTTCCACACCCTAAAGATCTCTTCTCTATAGCATTCTACTAACGAAGCTAATGCTTGACCACCTCCTGTCTTCCCCCCGTCTTCTTTTCCTCCGAGGTGAAATGCGAATCCATCCAGTGCACTAATTAGCAGCTTTCCCCCGCACACTTCGAGTAAGAAATAGCCCCGCATTTTCGTCATCGTTTTGTATATTCAGATTGTGCAAATATTCAATGGATAAAGGTGACCACATATTTCAGTGCAGAATTTTAGTAGATCATTTCTCTCTTGAACCGATCGGGCTCTTCTCTTTTTCCACTCTCGAGACCAGAGACAGGTTCGATTCTCGCATTCTCATTCTATTTGGTCCAAGCGAGACCCCAGCAGGCAGTATATTATGTAGTACAGCTTAGAGCGCGTGGAAATGCGATGGAAGGAGGGAAGACAGGAACAAGTTTACTCCCTCTATTTCTAAGTGAGAGAGAGACTGTCATAGCTAATCCATAGCGAGACGGATTGATCGAATCAAGGGAGGAGAGAAAGAATGGGAAAGTCGGAGAGAGGATAGAGAAGGACGGGTCTGAGTGACCGACCTTGGTTAGGCTCTCTCTCTCCTTTGTACCGAGAAGAGAAGCAGCATATCCCCTTGATCATACCTTGTTCTCCATTTCTCGTCATTCTTACTATTATTCCTTAGCATTGGCTCTTCTCTCTTTTTCTCTCATTTCTTCATCCTCCAATCTCTCTCTCTCTTCCTACTACCAACTTCCCAAGGTCATAATGGCGAAATTGTGGGTGCGTGTGCGAATTGCATTTCTCTCCGCGCGCCCCTTTAATGTCACTGCACCTTCCCGTTCCGTAGCCGTTCCCAACCCCATATCCATAATGATGAGAAAAGTCCACGGCTGCATACGACTGGCGGTCTCTTTGCGCGCTAGTCCTGTAGAAATGGGACAATTTCTCACCTTTTAATCATCTTCCGATTTGGTCATTCGGCGCTCTTTGCGAGTCTCGAATAGCTCTCATTCCACGGGGAAGAACGGGAATCCGCAAGGCGATCACTCATTCAATTGATCACTTGTCGGCTGCTCCCTTTTCCTTCTATGAGATTGAGCTGTTCCTGTGGACGAATTTCATCAATCTTTCCATTCTTCTTTCATCGCCTCCGCTGCATCTAAGCTCCTTTTTCACCATGAAGCTGCGAGCATATCTCGTTGATCCAACCTTGACCTCATCTCTCGTCATTATCACACATTTTTCCATGTCATTTGGATAATTCTCTCTTTTTTTCTGAATATAAGTACGCCGCATGCTTGAATGGACTGAATAGAGAGAATTTTAGAAGCCAACCTGTTCAGAGTGGAAATAGTGATTGATTCATGGTGACAAATTAGCGGGTACTATTCCGCTTTTTTCGGGTCAATTTCGCATTATTCGCGGCGTGCCAGGAACCGATTTCGCATGCACTATACACCTGACCTCGGGGGGAGGGGGGAGGGGGGGGGGTAATTACAGAGTTCGATTTCTATGGGAAAATGAGAGTGGATTTCACCTGGTCCTCCTCTTCCGCGATTCCCAGTGACTGTCAGCGAGTTAGAGTCATATATCAGAACAGCTGGCCTTACCAGTGGGTGCCACCTAGCGTTGTCTCACGACTGTAAAATCGCTTGACGTGGATTCACCTCTTCCTTTCTTTCACCTCGTTGAGTTATACAAATTGGATATGTTGCACCTTTAATTGCGAAGGAAACAATAAAATTCGGGAGCAATCAGGGACTCTTTTATGTAATAAAAAAACCTCACACTCAATTCTTCTATATCCGAAACCAGGAGAGTAATTGAATTCATCATCAATCAGATTCGTAGACAACAAGAGAGATCAATAAAGTGCACGCAATAATGGGTCATTGTCCCCGACTGATTCGAATGAGTCTCGCTCGCGCGGTCCATTGTTTTCTTCCCGAGTCCATTGTTTTCTTTCTTTCGGCCGGCGGCGGGGACCCCGACTCTATTACTCTATTCACTTGTATTCGCTTGCGCGATCTTCATCCTTCCCCTCGCTTCCTATTGACAAAGTCAGCGAGTAAGAGTCATATATCTATCAATTAGGACTATATTCGTGTGCATATTTTCAAAGTTTTCTCCTTTTTGAAAGATATACTTTATTGCCAGCTCGTCATTAGGAAAGATCACTCAATTTGAAGAGAGACCTCTCAATATTTTCTACTTTCTGTCTAAATGCAACTGCAAATTCAACCGTTGTGAATTTGGGTCTCTATCCCTTCGGATCATATTTTTATCCTTTTTACGCAAATACTAAAAAAAAAGTAAGAAGACCATCTTTGGAATTTGATAGAACGACTCTCTATTCACGTGCCCCGCTCCTCCCCGCTTCCCATTGTTTTGTCCGATGGGTCCGGACGCGCACCGCAAAACATACTACGGAAGAGATGAACTGTACAATGTGGAGAGAGAGGGAGTGCTCCCCGATTGGGAGTAATCGGAGCACACATGTCACATGTCACTACGCATATGTTTCAATGGCCAACGTTCGAGAATCATCGACGCTTTGCGAGATTCGCGCTATTGTTCATCCAAGCAGTGGGAAATATTTACGCACCGGTCTCTTACTAAAGTATTGCATACACTTGTAATTATAAGTCTGCCTAGGCGATGGCTTAGGAGAGATAAAGAGCGTAATGGCTAAAATTTTATCAATGCCTGTCATTCGGATTTTAATTCATTCGCGAAATTCAAGTACCACATGGAGCATTTAACATATGGTTCCTTGTCTTCGCATCCATTTCTCAAGTGACGAGACCTCCTCTAAACCCCCTCCACTATGCATAGCGTCTGAAGTTCCGGAACATATGGCCACGAGATGTATTGCTCTCTCTCTCTCCCTACACTGTCTTGTCTGCGCGGTGGGATAAAGTCAGTGGGTAGTAGAGATCACTACATACTATTTTCCAAATCTCTGAACATATTTATCACTATATTTTACTTTTTTTTGGCCACATGGTTTTCCAAATCCTCCATTCCTCAGACATGCACAGAGATTGTGCGTGATACTCGTTCTCGTAATACAGTCTCGAGTCTCCTCTTGTCTGTCTCTGATTGACTGTTTGTGTGTGCCTTTTACTATGCGAGTGCGCGCTCGTCACTTAACCAGTCCCCCTCCCTCTTCCTCGCTTCTTTTGCTCCTTCCCTCATTCATGGATCATGCAAACATACTCAGAGCGAATAGTAGAGTGGAGAGAGAGAGGCAGTTCGGAGATATATGAGAGAGACGGGTACCAGTACTGTTACAATCACTTAGTCATCGCTGCGCTCATTAGTCTCACTCTTCACCGAACACTCGAAAAGGGGAAGAAGATACGGTAGAGAGCTTCGTTTCTCAATTCTCTCAATGGATAGATAGACGAGGAAACACGCTAAATGAGGAGAGTTTGTTCTTGTCAAGTCATTCCTAGTATAAACATTGGATTTGAATTCCTAGTAGAGAAAAAGAGGCTTTCCATCGCCGGTTTGTGACCCACCATCGTCCTTGGCTCGGGACATAATTGAGGCAGAGCTCCCATTTCAATCTTATTCCTTTCCTTCGCATTTCTCCTTCTTTTCGCCGCGCCGACCTCGGAAAACAACCGAATCTCGAGGCCAAATCATCTAAATTCGTAGGTGTTCCTCATTCTCGCTCGCATGAACAGCGGTCGCGATCAGTAGTGTTGGCAAATGCGCCTCTTCTTGATATCCATAGTGTCTCGTCGGTCGGACCGAAGAGAGATCAGGCAAAATGAGAGCAGTCGCGTTCTAATCGGACAACATTTCAGCCCGGTCGGTTAGGGTGAGAGATAAGGGAGGAGGAGGAGAGAGGGAATGAGACCGCTCGAGGCGGTTTCTCGTTTCCGCGTCGAGTGAGTCGGCTGACTGATGTGTGTATGAGTCAATGCCGCCTTCCTTTCGGCTGCCTAAGGATCAACTTTTCCTCCTTCTCTTATTTATTCATGCTTGTCAACTGTCCTCTTTTCATTGGGCCCACTCGGTCGAGTTTCAAATTGAACGTGTAGCTACTACTGGCAATTGAATGTTTAGCACCACCTTCTCATTTATTTGTCTCTTTTATGCATGCATTCAATTTTTGATTGGTCCAAACCTCGCGTTTCAAAGCAAAGAAAAGAAAAAAAATACTTTCCCTTTATTCCATGCAATCTTGATACGCTCGCTCCTTATATTGGTTGCTTGATCTAAACTGAACCAGAACCTAGATTGAACACGGTGTAAGCAGCGTGCTATGTCTCTTGTGAAAAGCAGACGCGTAACTACTACTCGCAATGCAATTGCGTGTTCATCATTCACTCGACCGTAACCAATTCCTTTCACGTCGGCTTCTGCTCAAGCATCTGTTCGTTTTCGTTTTAAGTTTCTATAACCTTCTGTTTCGGAAGTTTCTGATAATTTTGCTTCCTGTGTCCTAGACTATGTGACTTCCAAGATCGCAAAAGTTTCATTTTACATGTATCACTTTGCAAGAAAGCGAGCTTCCGTGACTAAGTGCAGTGCGGCCTTGCTGCTGCACTTTATTCTCATACTTTCTGGGCAATGTCTATCCATCTACCATGCTCTCTCACTTTTTCTGATTGCTTAGGGTCCATGAAGAAAAGAGAGACCATTACTTAACTATCTTGATGTACTCCTTTCAGAGCTTTTTCATACCATCTATTTCGAGTCTCTTTTGTAATTTCGTCTCTCGCATCAATTCTACTCAACTGTATTAAGTTCCCACTTGTCGATCCGATTTCGAAGCGATTAGCGCGCTATGACGTACTGTAACGCAAGTGCGGCAATCCACAATACCCTGATTGTTTCTCTGGAACGTCTCACTAAAAACACCCAACACTACCATTAGATCACATCCCTGATCCCACTAGTCCACTAGCTCATCTCAGCTGCCTCAAAAGGACCGCCCGATCCCTGCCGGTCTCTGTCCGATGACCCCCCCCCTTCCAGTATCATATCAACTCTGTTTGCTCTCTTTCGTCAATGGTCCATCATTGCCGGTTGATACGGGGCACTCCCTCTGTTCCCCATTGGTCATTGATCTCCCTCGAGGGGGGATCGCCTTTCTTCTTCCTGAGATCATCTGTCCGTCACTTTCTCAGATTTTCACTTGGAGATAACTAACGACTTGATTCGGAGTCTGATTTGTGATCAGGGAATTAGGGATAGATCAGAGTTAGTACAATGAGCAGGTCAGATAACTTAGGTCAACCGTATTTTGAGGGAGGAAATGAGGAAATAAGTTCCTAATTGTCCATCGTCGGAAGAATGGTTGTTGTGTGTGTGTAGAGGAGTTACAAGGGGGAAGAGTAGATGAATCAATAGATAAGAGGCGCACCGCCCGAATTTGTCATGATCTCTTATTCACCCATCCCTTCCGCCTTAAAGAGAACTTGGAAGTGGCTAGATCCCGATGTAAAGTGGGTCCAGAGAAGAGATTTGGTCCTCTGGGCTGAATTAATATAGTAACTGGCCTAGCAGTAGGATCCCACAGGATGCAAGTGCCTTGAATAGGAGGTACCTTTTACCGCACCCTTCTCCCTTTTCCGGACAGTCAACCCTCACGAATGTTGAAAGAAACAGAGTCGTTGATTGTTCTTTTCCGTCGAAAGAGAAAGCACCCCAAGAGTGTGTCCTTGTCAAAGGGAAGAAGAAGGAGATGGAGAAGAAGAGGGAGAGACTGTTTGAGGTGTCTCTCTCCCACTCTCTGATCTGTACCTCTCCCTCCCTCTCTCTCTCCCTCTCTCTCCCTCTCTCTCCCTCTCTCTCTCCCTCTCTCTCCCTCTCTCTCTCCCTCTCTCTCTCTCTCTCGACCTGCTCTCTCCATCTCCCCCTCTCTCTCGTCCATAACCCGATCGACCGCGCGCTTACTCAGCACATCGAGAGGCGGGTAGTGTCCATCCCATCCAGTCTCTCTCCCTCCCTCTCTCACTCTCGCTCTCTCACTTTTCCCCACTCTCTCATCAGCTTTCCCACAGCCCCGCTCAGCCCTCCTCCGCCCATTCCCTAATACATTCTTGGATCAGCCTTGCTCGTACCCGTTTCTGTCCGTTTACTCCTCGCCTGTTTCGATCGTTTAGTGCCCCGGCGAACCTTTCCGCCCATTTAACATGCATGAACTTGGGCTAGAGTCAATTGGAAGTGGCTTGGGAAACGAGCACTCGTAACTAACGATCACTTTTTCCCGCCGATTAGCAAGCGTTTTCCGCTCGATTCCGGCATTAAATGGCTAGGATTGACTACGCCCTCTTAGTTTTTCTTTAACCTAGCTTTTTATAGTGTTTTATGATGGTTTTTCAACTTATGAAAAGTAATATTGATTTGATCCAGTATTTATTTTGTAGTTAGTTCTCGAACAGTTTTTTCTTCCTTGATCTGGGATATTCGAGCTCTTACGTAATTCAATGGATTCAATCTGATCCTTCCTTGATCTTCCCTATTTTTGCTAATCTTCGGTGATTATTCGTTTATTCTTCCCTAGATATCGTATACAATCGATTTTTTCCAATATATTTGGTGAGTCTAAAGGAACCATTATTATTTTTTGATGGTAGTTGGTATGTAGTGGAAATGAGAGAAAGAGTGAGAGAGAGAGTTTCATGGACTGCCCTCCCTCCTCTCCCCCTCACTCCTTCTTACAATGAGAGCCCTCCGGGCCTCCTATTACGTATGCATTTCGAGTGCCCTCCTTGCTGACTCGTTCATTATGACCCTCTAGTCCCTCCGATTTCCTGTCTATTTCCCGTTAGTCTTCATCTCTCTCCCATTGTTAGGAACGTTTTGGCGCGAAGATCAACCGAACTTCTTGAGACAATTTAAAAATTGATCTATATACCTTTCTCCGATCCCTTCCCTATATCGATAATCGATTAAGAAGAGAGTGTCTCTTGATCTACTACTGTTGGGGTGGAATCATCTTTTTTTCTGCTAGATCCGTTTGGATCAACATGGTGCGAATGTTTCGTCATGTATGGAATACATCACAGATAATCTTTTTGTGTGCACAGTTTGTGGTTTCACATTCCTTTTCTTCTATTCGTTATTCTGATAGTATCGAAATTATCAGATCGTTATTGAAAATCGTCTTTGAAATGGCGATTTTCTAGGCGAAGTCTAGCCCTGTCTCATTTTGATCCCCGAGTCAATCTAGCCGCCATCTACCATACATTTCGCCCCTCCGCCACCCGCACACCACCCACAACAACAACAAGCAGCGCCAGAGACCGGACTCGCATTCCCTCCCTCCCACCCTCCCTTCCCCCCCCCCCTTCTTCTCCCCTCTTGACCATGAAGCCTGAACGAGTTGTAGTATCGCTTGCTAGCGGGGAGGGACCCCGAGAGAGCCTGCTGTCCGCTCCCTTTTTGTTGTGTTCTGGACATGGCAATTCAATCTCGTTATGGGCTAGCTTCTCAACCACCAGTCCTTGCTTATGCCGGCGCACTTTTTGTACCCACCCCTCCTAAGTCGTGTGAGTGGCATCACTAGGATGAATCTACTGCGACCATGAATCGTGGGATCATGTCCGCACCTTGTCAATCTTAATCACTTTTCTAGGTGTGGCTCGTCCCAAAATCTCCTCTGTCCCCTTCCTTGTCTTATCGTATTTCTTCCTCCTCTGTGAAACTAAATCGTGTTTCCGCTCTCCAAATCTACTCACGAAATTTTCCGTTTTCCAACCGATTTCGCTGCTATTGCAGGGGTCTCTCTTGTTTGTCCACTTCCCTCTCACTTACGCTCACCAGTATTTCTCCCCTCTCTTTCCTAGAGGGAGAGTGAGACAGGCGGATAACTGTACAGATAACGTGGTTGTAAGTGAATGCACAGTTAACGAATAGAGGAGAGACGAGAGCAGATGGCTACTGAGAAGTGAAGACAAACGAGTGATTATCGACCTGGCCTAGATAAATTTATACTTGGACATGTGGGAATGATTATGGTATATTCGTGAAAGTTGATGATTCTAAATTTGTATAGACTAGTCATCATTAAATCTGAGTATGAAGAAAGATGCTTCCTCAAGCACGGAATAATATATTTCCTTTCTTCAATTGGTTGACTCCTGAATGTGATTAACGTCTGCACTAATCTTAATCAAGAATTGACACTGATTTGAGCCGCAGTAGATTCACTAGATGATCATCATATCTATAAGGACGCTCGAGTAATTCTGCCGCAATTCCGATGGCCTCCCTTTTCATGTGATAACTGATTATACCACCTAATCAAGTTAGCCTGATCATTTTCCACAGAATAAATAACGAGGATAAGATTATGCCGATGACTCCGTAACGTTAGCTTCATCCGATCAGCGCAAGTCCACGTCTTTCCACGTGTGTGCTTTCTCTTCACTCGTTTTCCGCCCCGCTTTTTGTCGGTCCGTCATCCCCAACAATAGAGAGTGAGTGAGTGAGGCCCCGAATGGGCGGAAGCCCAGTTTGAGGTTGAATTCGAATAGCAGGGATTGAGTCCAGATTGGATCACACATGTTCCACATGCTATATCCCCCTACCTCTTTTCCCCCCCTTTAACTCGTCGTTTAATGAGCTACGAACGATGGCGGAGATTTGAACGACCTCCTGGAAGAAGAGAAGAAAGAAAGAGAAAGGGTCTTATCCTCCCCTCACTCGGCAAATCGAGCATCGTCTTCTTTCAAGCGTGTTTTGTGTGGGAGAATGACTGAAAGGACTGGCTTAGTTCATTCAGATGATAACTCACCAGACCAAGCAGTCTCGTTCGATTTGGCGCATCAGAACCTCATGGAAACTTCTATCAGAATAGCCACCGTTACCCAACAAAAAGACTCTTTCTAGTGTGATTTGGGCTAGAAATGGTCCACCTTAGATCCTTCGCTTTTGGGTAAGAGAACCTTTTCAAAAATAAATCCTTATAGTCGCAGAAATTAACCTAGAGTCGTTATGAGTGTTTTAAAAAGCGGGGGATGACTGGAAAGAAAGGACTCGCCTCAGTTCTCTCTCCGTTTGCATCATCACTACTATCCTGTCACTGCTTCACCCCTCTCTCTTTTTTTCTGCCCGTCTCTTCAATCCACCTTATCTCTCTCCTCCGGGGCAGTTGCATCCTCGTATTTCTTCCTTCCCCTAGTGTGAAGTCTGGCCCATTCAGCTGACCCGTGTCCCTTCTTCTGTCCCTATTCTTCTCCGTCATCATATCTTATCAGTCTCCGCAATAACACGAGTACAATGACCATCTCTCCCCCTTACCATTCCCCCACTGTACTCAATCTCTACTCTCCTCTCATCATTCTCCCCATCTTCTTCATTCGAATCCCCTGAGCTCTCCTCAGGGGGCTTCCTTCTCTTCTTGTGTATGTGTCGACTGCCTCGAACTCCCCTCACTCAGTCAACTTTATTCTCTAGCCTTCTTCTTCTTCTTCTTCTTCTTCTTTCGTCGTTTTTATGTCGACATGTTTTCCCGCGACTTTCTTTTAGATCGGATCTATCCGTAATCAAGTTGGTTGCTGTACGATCTTTTCTTGCGCGTTCTTCTTCTCTTCTCTTCTTCTTCTCTCAACTCTTCTCGAACCTTGCCACTCGCCAACTTTCTCGCTATTGTAACCCCCTGTAGTGACACGATTTCTCTATTGACCAATTATCGCGTACTGTATTTGCGCTCTGCTGTCGATCGATACCGTACACTACTTGTTCAGGGTGGTGTGCATGGCGGAGTGATGGGCGGTGCGCGGAGTGCGGACAGACCGCCGCCGATTCACAATGCCTTCCGGTTATTCATATTGTTCCTGCTGGTGCGGATAGAATGCGACGCCGCAACGGCCAGCTTCGACCTTGAGAAGGTAACAGTTTTAAATAAAATTTAGAATTTCAAAATACATTTTGGGGCTAACCCTGATTATTCACTGGCAACAATCTCCTGCAGGACGCACGTACCTAGATTATCGGGATGTTTTTATTTTTTACCTTTTGCCCTTTCATTTCGGCTTTTTGCGTAAGCGAACAGTATTTTCAAATTTATTTTTAGTTGTTTCATAGTTATGGTCTAGTATGGAGTGGCTTCGCTTTTGTAGTAATGCAATGATGCCCGTCTCTTATCACAGTAGTAGTGTGAAAGAACGAGCGATTCAACTCGAGGGGGGTGTGTATGATCTTCCTTCAATACATAAATTTTGAGTGGTTGGGAGATGATTGTTTACGCGTGCGCTACGACATCGAAATGCTTGCTTCAAACGAAAATTGAGCCAATCGAGCCGTTTTTTCGAGAACAAAATCTACTTACCATTCTCGATATGACGGGAACGAATAACAACTTAGGATTACCTTTCTGACGTCTTTGGATTAGTTTTTTATCGCATATCTCTGCGATAAAAGCTGTAGTCGCTAATTCAGAATATCTGTTCCAACTATTTCATACTCTCTGGTTATTGCTTTTTGGTGGTCTCGAGTATTCTCGAAAGTGGTTTCCTTTCGTGCCTCGGGCGGTTTTCGTGCATTTTCAAGAGGGAACGGAGGAGGAAAAGATGATGTATGATCTCTAGTTTTCCGTTAGACAGCAGCCGCCGCAACAACTTTTGAGTGGATGGGAGGGAGGATTAAGGAGGGATCTCGAAAGTGGTTTGCAGCCTTTTGAACGCGTTCGCCTCTTGACCCATACGAGTAGAGATTCTCGAGGTCAGATGTCAAGAGGCCGCGCGGAGCTTTCGCTCATTCCCGTTGTCTCTCTCATGATCACTGTCTCTCTCTCTCGATTATCCACACTCTCTCGCTCCTCTTTACTCGCCTGGTCTCTCAACTCCCTCGTCCCGCTGCAATGAGCACGCTTGAAAGGCAACACTCTCGAATAGAGAGGAGAGGGAGGGAGAGGGAGAGGGAGGGAAGGGAGAGGGAGAGGGAGAGGGAGAGGGAGAGGGAGAGGGAGAGGGAGAGGGAGAGGGAGAGCTTCAGAGAAGTGGAGTGGAGAGCTAGTAGCCATATCGAATGGCCCTCTCAGATCCAGCAGAAAGGGGGATGCAAGGACCGGCCACTCTTGAGAAAGCGAAAGAAACACGAAATCGAGAGCTTGATGGCATCTCAAATGGGATGGAAGATATTGGGGGAGATTAAGAACAGTGTACGGGAGACAACCAATATTCAACCATTCCCGAGGGATCAGGAATCAGTGGAATGAATACAAAAAATAGGAAATGGAGAAATAGAATCGCGAGTTAAAAATGAGTATGATGCTACTGAAAAAAATATGGTTAGACTCGTGATGATGATGATAATGATACTGGAAAATATGATGAGTTAAAGTGAAAGATGATTTTTCAGGCCCTCTCCACTCCTTGCAATCCTTCCTGTTTCAATGGTGCGTGCCTCTCGGAGGTATGCGTGTGCCAGAAGGGCTGGAAGGGACCACAGTGCGATCTGTGCCACGGTCGTGTCGAGTAAGTCATTATGGTTTCAGTAGTAGAACTGTGGCTATAGTAGGTTACGGTTGATTCCGGCAACATATCGTCCAAAGTAGTAGTTACTGCCGTTAACTTAGGAGAATACAGTAATTGAAAAGTACTTTAGTGCTGGGGATAAAATTGTATGATGAGGTTGTGAGACTACGGTCAAAATACGTTTTTATACTCTAGATTTAATAAAGCTTATATAATACTGTATTCATCATCTTCCGATTACGTTTTCAAACGCTGACGCGACAGCTGAGGTATGTATAACGGCAGCAACGATGTAATGCTGAATTCTGCGAATTGCCTATTCTGTCAACAGCTGTCGGGAACCTTAGATAACAGTATACAAATAAAGTAAAATCACTCCGCACTTACAGAAATAAATCGTTAAAGGGTTATTAGAATAACGTGGGTTAAAGTGATCTGGCAACCGCCTGTATTTAAAAAAAAGGTAGAGGTCATATATATGATTTCCCTGCAGGATCCACGATCTCTCCACGCCCATCACTGATTCGCCCCCGACCGTCAATTATCCATCCACGGCCAACTGTGGATGGCTTGTCGATGTCGCCGTGAGTTCTCTAATTTTTGAGCTTCACTTTACTTCTCTGGCATAAATTTGCAATATTTGGCTAGTAAATGCTATGAATACGTGCGCACTTTCCCGTTAGTAATCGCTTTTCTGAACCTACATATCATTATATGGTCAGTAAATGACATGGATAGGTCGTTTTCTCATGGTGTTTTGTGGTCTCTTCAAGGGCAATGTCGTCGTTCTCATTAGTCATTGATTAGACCATCAGCCTTTGATGGACTCCCATTCTGCGAACTGAAAAGGAAGAGAGAAACATGTTGCGAGAGTAAGAATATTATGGTGTTGCACACAAAAGAAACAGCGCTGCCAATAACATATATAAACGTAGTTTCTAAAAAGACATAAAAAAAATCAGCCAACCCGATATTCCTGCATCTCGCTAGAAAATAGGATGTGCAAATAGGCGACTAGGCTGTGAGCAAATCATTAGGATTTTGGTTTGAAAATTTGAAAAAAAATTGGAAAATCATTCATCCGCAAAAATTGAGTGAAGAAAGGGATGTTCACAGCATAATGAGTGCGAAATCATTTTAGAATTCGACGAATCTGAAGCTGACGGTGTCCAACTTCTCCACTGAGTGTGGCTGGGACTACCTCTACGTGTACGATGGAGAGGGCACGGATGGAGAGCAACTAGCGGCCTTGTGGTAGGTAGAACGCATTGATTCGCAGATATAGATGCAAGGCCGTAGGTCTGGATTGTTACTAGAATGATAGCATGTACGTGCATATGCAATTGAGAGGGCGGAGATCAGCTGACAGAGAAATGAAGATTCAGTGATTTAGAGTTACAGTGACCCAACATACTACTATGTAAATCTAGACGATGCAGACAACAAAAATAGAGAAAATCGTGTCGTTCAAATAGTGTTTCCGAGAATTCATTTAGTGTGTGCTCGTTAAAAATAAGAAAATATAAGTCTGAATTTAACATATTGCCCTTATTGCAGTGGTCAAATCAACGAGCCATTCGAGCTCAATCTGCCCTCTGCCAAATCTTTCGCCTTCTTCTTCTCTGATCTCGCACAGAATCACGACGGATTCACAGTGACCGTCGAGCATAATAAGTGAGTTAACCGAACGAGAGACTATATCGGATGAGAATCGAAAAAAAATCAACGTTTGTGGTTCTCATCCGACATTTTGTTCCCTTCGTTCCTTCTCTTAGTTACTCGTCTTCTGCTAATACTGCCATGTTTTTTGTAGAATGATCTAGTGATAGCTTGTCAAAGACAAAAATTAGATTTCGATTTTCTTTTATTAGTCCCCGCATCTCTAACGTTGATCTCCTTTGATCTCCCATTCGCCCACTTGGCACCTCGCGGATGATTGGTGTAATGTGTAAGAAGAGGAGGAAGAAAGAGTTATGGCCATTCGACGGGGGGCTTGTTTAATGGGTGAGAGGAAAGATGAGAGGAAACGTGAAGGGACGGAGAGATTACGAAGGCCATATTGTTTATTATGATCATCCCCTAGGTGCGAACTGAAGCGAAAATGGTTGTAGAGTCACAATACTTTTTTTCGATCGTTGCTCATTTTTTACCTTGAGAAATGTCGCATTTTCCTGGTAGAGGGAACAGAGAGGGTGAGAGATGAGAAGCGAAAACGTGGCAGGTGCGGGACTGAAAAATTACGACAGATTAGAGGTTCTAAGAACATGAGAATGAGAAGCGTCACAAACAAACATAAGAATATCACAGCACGATTCACAAAAGCACAGGACATATAAGATGTGGTTAGATTATCCAGCATATTAAGATGCTTTTAAAACGATTATTTTCATTTGCCCATGCACCTTCTGTGAAGTTGGTCTTTCTTCGGGTTCTCATACAAAGTTTAAGAGAATTGTGAATAAACGAATGACCTGAACATATCCATTCAGTTGTCCCTACAACTGCAGTGGAGTCGGTCGATGTCTTCCTTCGGGCGAGTGCTCTGACTGCCCTCCCGGAAGGACGGGACGGTACTGCGAGCAGCAGTGAGTTTCAATCTATTCTTCAGACTCACATCCACCCCTTCCAATTTGCATCAATAGACTAAGAAATAACCAGATTTGATACATATAAGATGTGGGTAGAGGAATGATATAATAGTTGTGTTCAGATTCTGTTCGGATGACCTCGATGGTGAGAAGGGACCGTGCGAGAATTCGAGCAAGTGTAAGAAGGGAGAGAATGGTCAACACGCCTACTGCGACTGCAATCAACCTCATCACGGTGAGAAATACTGATGACTCTTGTCGTATCTTGATAAGCTTCGTTTACGTCTTACGTTTTATTGCTTTAGCCTTTTTAGCGTTTTAGTACGCTTTTGCTTTTAGTTTTAGTGCGTTTGTGCTACTTTTCGTGAGAAATACGCACGTGATTGAAATTTACCATCGATTATACATCTGACCTATATCGAACTAATTGTTAGCAAAACAAGATTGATGCGTGCCCTCGATTATTTAATGATTAATAGCCGACTGGTGTCTTCCAATTGTCCACTTCCCATTCATGGGCGATGACCTCGATTGGTGCATGAGGGGCTAGCTAGCAATTATTGTTTGTTCCCCCAAGCACTGCCTGACTAATTGATGCTGACATTCAACAGGGGAAGTGCTAGTGTGGAGGGCAGGCACGAATTGCGATGAATAGGCAAACCATAGGGGATTTTTCTAAGCTGAAAGGTTCTGGCATTAAGAATGGGTATAGTAGAGAATGGATAAATACTGATAACGGACCAGATGATCTATCTAAGATGATAGAGAACTGAGTATCATACTCCTTAGTAAAGGAGAGATGTCTCCTTTCGTCTGCGTGCTTGTCCACTATTGCGAAAGTCACGTAAACAGGTCTCAACATGTAAACAAGTCGAGAGGTCACGAAACTGTAAACAAGTCGAGAGGTGACGAAATTGTAAACACGTCGAAACATGTCGCGCGCGCTTTCGAAATTTTGAAATGAGGAGCGACCTGCGCAGCAGTGAACCCTGCCAGCCGATAAGACCCTGCCGAAGGCGGGGGCGAATTCAGTTATAAAGCAGAAAGTGCATTAGGAAATTCGAGCTGAAAGGTATAATAATTAAAATATTCAGGCGATCAATGCCAAGTGGTGAAGAGTTCTTCGTTGTGGGAACGTGACATTATCAGAAGTGGTCCCCAACCGAGAGGAAGGGCTTCCCATGCGTCCGTTCTCATCACTCGGAACAACGGGAATAAGGAGATCTGGACGATATTCGGAGATCGGTAAGGAATTACCCGTCGTACCCCCATTCAACCAAACCAATCTGTTCAACTATACTTACTAAGCGATGCCATCATACTAAAATCATGATAAAAGCATGGACAAATCGATCAAATCTGTGTTTTTTTAAATTTTCGTCGAAACATGGTTGATTAATTTACCGTATGGCAGCTTCAACAACGTGCCTAACTTCGGTGAGATCGTAGTGTACGATACGGAGAAGCAGACGTGGAATGAGATCATCACGAATGGAAATCGACCCGAGTGGAGATACGACCACTCACTCGTGTACTATAAGGTAAGAATGAACCCTTGGATGGACCTAAGATAATCAGGATAAAGAATTTCCTCATCATTCTCACTCCGATCGTCGAGAGAAAAGGAGAAATGAAGATACCGATATTTTGATATTTCGAATATGAAGATATTTTGAATATGTTTCATCTGAATTGATATTATCTTTATCCATAATGTTTCATTTTCAAGAAACGCGATTTACGAATGCAAATTATAACTGAAACTGATTGAAACAGCCTAAAAGAGCTCGATATGCTTTACGTATCAATGCTGTCTCTTCAGCTCTTACTAGTGATACACGTCAATCAATCGTAAATCATTATTTGCGCATTTCAGAGCAAGATCTACCTGTTCGGAGGCATGATTGAGAGGCAGAGGACCAGTGCGGAACTGTGGAGTCTCGATCTGACATCTCTTGTGTGGACGAAAGAACACGGCGATAACAAGGACCTCATCGTGAGTCTCTCTTCATTCATCACTACTATTTCTATGAAAAATCGGGTCTACTCAAGGAAACTTTAGAAAAAAAAGAAAAGATACAGAAGTTCGAAGATGTGCTGAAGTGTCGAGAAATACAAAAATGCTTGTTAAAGGAGGAGTAACATGAAAGTTTGAGTCACTAATTTGGCAACGCAATGGTGTAGCTATCAACAGCCATATCAGAATTCTGAAGTCCCCATATCTGCATCTCATCTCTGACCGAGATACAGCGAGTTGGCCTTGTGCCAAATTTTCCCTCATGGCAGGAAAAGGCGGGGATTTTGAACTGTTGATTTCACTGGGAAGGGACTGCGCACTGATCTACCCCAGTCTTCCCTTGTCTCTTCCCATCGATCGCCTTCCTCCCTCTTCCTATCGAAGGACGGGAGATAGGAATAGGGTCTTGGCAAAGTGCCAACCGCTAACTATGGTCGCTTCCCATGGCCGGCATTTCGTTGTGAAAGCCTCCAACATTCTTTCCTTTTACTCCTCCATTAAAGAAGGAGTGGCACGAATATCTGGGTGACTGAGTTCTCGATGTCAGACGGTGTGGCATGAGCACCCCATAACGTTTTCGAAACTCCCATGTTTTCAATTTTCGACTAAACCGAGATATATTCGATTGGCTGATTGCCAAGTCACCCTGAAGCGCAGGCAACGAGCTAGAGAGCATGCAAAATGAAGAGAGCGCTCCGCCTCACTTTGCATATCGGCGTTCTTCGTGCCTCTCCTTCTTTAAATTGCGAATGTATCGTATTTATTTAGACCGGCCCCCTCGCCGTGTACGGTCATTCGGCGCACGTAATCGACAATAAGATGTACGTCTTCTTCGGTTTCAATCCGGTCATCCGATTCGTCACGCGAGTACAGATCTGGGACTTTGGTGAGTCAATGAAAATCCATGAATAAATAATCAGAATAATTGTTCAATTAATTATCGAAATATATTTCAGAGTCGCGACAGTGGTCGAGCGCAGACGTAACGGACATCGACGCAGGGAGATACCGGCACACCTCCGTCTACTAGTGAGTATTTTTTTTATCTTACAGATCTAATTTCTATACTAAACAAATGCAAAACGGTGCACATAATTGGAGTGTGATTGTGGGTTTTTCTTTAAAAACTTGAGAAATTTGGTAATTTCAGCGAGCCCCAGCATGCTGTGCTCGTGTACGGTGGCATTCTGCAACAACCGGCCTCTGGTGATTCGTCGAACAACGCTAACGTCACCACCGACAAGCTCATTCGGTTCAGCATCGCGAGGGTGAGAACTCCTTTTCCTTACAGTTAGCACTATCCAGTTGTCACACACAGTCGCATTCAGTGTTCAAAATAATGTACATATCAATAATATTTTATGTAATCACATATTATTGTAGGACGGTTCCGGGTACAACTGGGAATCCCTCGAGCCCTCCGGCACACCAATGTACATGCACTCAGCAGCGATTATCAACGGGTACGAGATACTCAATCAATACAAAATATATGATGATAATCTTTGGCATTTTGTGATTAAAAATCAATATTTTTTCTCTAGGAATATTCGCCCTTAAAATGAACGATTAACATAATGATCTTTTTAGAATGATGATCACAGCTGGCGGAAATGCTTACATGAAAAACGGCCAGCTCACCGATTGCTTCCAGGGAATCGTCCTCAGCTATGATATTCGTGAGTTTTATTTTTGAAATGTCTAGTTTAATTATTTGTTAGTGAAAAACCATTGAGGTCTTGTCCGTAAACTAGTCCCCCTTTGCCAGTCTGTGCCGCTTTTTGCTATCTATATTGAATTTTTTCAAAAGACAAATTCCAATAACCATACCGACAAAAAATATATATGAAAGAACCATGAATTATGGAAAAAGTACGGTATAAATCAATAATACGAATCGCAAACTGAATGCTAAAGTCTGACCAGCCGATATGATGCTGACTCAATAGACGCGCGTTGCGTATCCATTGCTCACGCGTTATGCGTTCTTTCGAGACCATTCTTGGTTCAATCTGGACGTTTTTCGCAAAAATTATCGATTATTTTTGGAAAAAATAAATGAGTTTCAGTATGCAACAAGTGGACGACTCCGCTACCTTCGCCGCTGCTTCGTCGTTACGGTCACTCGATGGTATCGGATGGCGAGGTAAGGGATCGACAAGTGAAAGGATATGCTGAGCTAAGCATGTGATTTTCAACAGTTTTGCAGCATATCGTTCATGTTTCATCATTTAAAAATTGTTCACTCTTGACTTCCTCATCAACGCATTCCCGTATAAATTAAAAATTTTGATCTACAGGACTACGCGTGGGTCATCGGCGGCTTCAACGGGACGATGCTCAACGACGTTATCCGATTCATTCCCGGTAAGGTTTAATTAGATTAATCCAAAATATATTGAAGAAAGCTAAATAACTTGATTCAATAGCTGTTTTCGAACTCTGTTCAGTAAATAGTAATAATTCTTTCGTAAAATCTCGAAATATTTTATTGATAATTATATTTTTTTCAGCCGAATGCGTTGCTGGTTCCAAGTCGCCCAGCGAGTGCGCCAAAATCACTCAGGGTGTTCAGTGCGTGTTCACGAATGGAAAGTGCACCAAGTACTCCACATCCGAGTCATTCCCGGCCGATTTCCTGTCGGTGATCAGTGGCCTCCCAGCGAAGAAGAGCATTCAGAGTGCGGAGCCCAAGTGTCAGAACACTGCCGATGATCGGAGGTGAATTCTAACTTTTTGCACTCACATCATGCTGAAATAGGAATGGGTAGGAAATAAATCTTCTTTGAAAATGTCTGAACTGATTCTTGTCGTTATAAGCCCCCCTCCCTCCCAACAGCACATAAATGTAAATAAGAATATTAAGTGAATTATTGCAGTTCGGCTTGCGAGGACAGCACGGACTGTCTATCGTGTGCCTCTCACTCCGGTTGTGGATGGTGTGTGGGCAGTACGCAGTGTCTGTCGGTAGAACAGGAATGCGTGGCGGGACAGGTATTATAAATTACTATTCCGAAGATTCCAAAATTGTCCCTAAACTTTGAGTATTGTTCAATTTGGTGAGCTGCAAGGTGCTTTTCGAACACAAAGTGCTATAACCATATTGGTGGATGATTTTCAACGTTGCACGCCAACTGTACTTACCAGTGGGTCAAACCTAGCGGTGTCTTACGACGTAAAATAGCTTGGATACACCTTTACCTTTTACCTTTTTTTGCAGGACATGATCCGTTCGTACACGTCCTGTCAATCGGATCTCGCAGTGAGGGAACAACATCGATCTTGCTCCTCAGTCTCGGATTGCTTCTCGTGCAAACTGATGACACACTGCAATTGGTTCGGCTATGAGGGCAAGAAGAGCTGCGTGTCCCTACGAGAGCAGGGTAGGCGAGTGAGCCACGAGGGCCTGAGACTGTCAGGTGTGTGTCTGCTTGTACTAACCCCATATAATATAATATATGATCCACGCGAAGAAGGAAGAGAGAGCAGGGAACACAAAGACGTCCCAATTGTGCTTACTAACCCAGCTATAATATGCGACGTTTGCGATGGCCGAAATGTCTGAAACACGTTCTGGCGCTGGGAAAAGGCTGAGATGCCCAAGATCAATGTGCATGTGTATTAACGTTAAAGATACTGCGTCAACCAGAGATGAACAATTATACTCTTTTATAAAGATTGATTAGTAATGATAGTTGCAAGATAATTGCACATAATATATTGTTAATAACTTACTAATTCGCCAAATCCCTTAAAAATATCAACAACATTTCTCAGTTAGTCCCTGGATTCCTCCTATTCCGTTTCCTTGTTTGGATCAGTGTCAAGTGGAATACTTTCATCGCTCACTGTGTGCATGAGACTGCATCTTTCGTTTACAGCCCCCACTGCTCGGCTCTGATTATCTCAGTTTATTGCCCGCACCCTCCGAGTAGTCTATGGGTATCGCCAGTGATAACAACTGCTGATATGATTTCATCTCGCCATTCTCGGAAGAGCTGCGGAATACAAACTGCATCGTGATAGCATTAACAAAAGGCCTGAGCTAGCATGCATACAGTAACCTCTAAACATAACCTAACCCGGAATGGAAATGCAAGCGGAGCAATAAAATAAGAAAGTGGTTGTTTTCAGCTCAAGTTGCATCAGAGATGGCAGCAAGAGAGGCAGAACGACTCGCTTCTTCCAAGGTAAATTATTGATACAATTGAGATTCATCACATCGGAGAAGGCTAGAAGGACCTTATACTACCTCTAGAACGCATTCACCTCCTAATTCTAGATCCCTTGATGAAACATATCCGCAATCTTCTTCTTTCCATTCCCTCACTTTTCTTCTCTTGATCCTGCTTCATTTTTCGCCAGACGAATCCAAAAATATCATATTCTATTTTGAAGGTTCCGGTCCGTCTCACCACTTCGCTCGCCTCGTTTCCCTCCGGTCTTCCGAGCGGGCAGAACTTCACCCTCTGCCCCACTCCCTGTCCCGAGTACACCAACTGCACACAGTGTGTGGAGAACAAGTGCATGTGGTGCGGTAGCCAGAAGAGGTCAGTGGATTGACCATACCCTACTTCCTTTTTACATTCCTATATTTCGCACGATATAGGGGACGTAGCGATGGTAAATCATTAAAATTCATTTAAGGCTAGGGAAGGGAAGGTAGTAAGCTCGCCTTCTCGGTACAACCTTAAACCTTGAAGTATTAGGAAGCTGTCTGCTAAGCCAGTGACTGTAACATTCCATTAGTACGTAACATTAGTACGCGTTCAACGCCCGACTCAGTCAGAAGATGATTGACAAATTTTCCTTGCAGATGTGTGTACACTGACTCGTATCTCATCTCGTTCCCGTACGGACAGTGCTACCAATGGACAACGAACATCGACAGTAGCTACTGTGAGATTGGTGAGAATTACTTTATTCAAATCATTCATGCCTTAGGCGCATGGAGAGTCTAATGTAACATTGCTTCCTGTCCTATTAGATCGTTTATGCAACTCTAGAAAACATCATATTCTTTTCCAGAATCCGGTGAGTGCTCCGAACACAAGAACTGTTCCATGTGCCAATTGGATCCAAACTGCGGGTGGTGGGATGATGGAGGCAACACTGGTCAGGGAGCCTGCCTCGAGGGCAACAATGAGGGCCCGAGAGATCCGGCGCCGTCGGTCAGAGGAAGCTGGCATTTCGTCGGATGTCCACGTAAGCAATAATTACATTTGTGTGACGAAATTCTGTAATTTTAAGTTAGTTCTGGAATTACCATTTGATTCCTCTTCTGGTTATGGTAACATTGCAAATTATAATGGATTATTTTGAAGTGTGCCAATGTAATGGTCACTCGGAGTGCTACAAGTCGATGGAGAGTGGAATCGATGTGCAGAAGTGCAAGGAGTGCGGCAACAACACGACCGGATCGCACTGTGAGACGTGCGCCGAAGGGTTCTATGGAGACACGAGGAATGGAGGCATATGCAAACGTGAGAAATTTGTACGAGTTAATGCACTAAATATAAAATTAATTATTTACGAAAATAATTAAATAATATTAAATTCAGCGTGTGAATGCGTTGGCAACGCAGACGGCTGCCATCCTCACTCGGGCGAGTGCTATTGTACTACCAAGGTAGAATTCTGATATTTATTTTCTGCAAGACTGGACCATCTATATTATCCTATTTCAGGGAGTGGTTGGGAAGCTGTGCGATCGCTGTGATACCAAGTACATCGGGAATCCGGAGAATGGTCGACCGTGCTACTGTGAGTACAGTGCTGTAAAGAGTCTCACTTCTTAGTTCCATAATCTAAATAGATGATTAGAGCGGTCGGAGTAGAATAGTGGAAGACGAAAACACCATTCTTGATTAACCAGACTACTCTAATCAACTGTTCTTACATAAGATTGAGACGATGTAGGATTCAACACAAGGAATTATAGGCGGACCTCCCAGCTAGGCTATCGCGAAAGTCAATCGCACGCAATAAAGCTCCGCCGACACACAATCAACCCTAATAAAAATTTGTAATCACTTGGAGCTGGTGATTTTGTTGACGAAAACCTGTCACACTTTTTCCCGCATGCACAGAAAAATAGATAGCGCAAGCGTGATCAGTCGAAACGATTATGTAAATATGCGCCAGTACAGTGAGGGAACAACAATGTGATCTCGAATATGATGGTGTATATATATTCAAAAAAGATTACCTTTCGTATTCAACCAAAAAATTCTTCGCTTGTCCATTGAGATGCGATGTTTTCGATGTAACGCTGGCCTAACGTTTTGAGGCAGAATTATGGGAATATTTTTTTTTATATTTGAATGTGACAATGGCCTAGTATGTGATCGTTACTGAACCTTAACTTTTAAATTCAGACGAATTGACGGTCGATTTCATCTTCACCTTCAAGCTGAAGAACGAGCCGCCCGACGATCACGTCTCTGAGATATATCTCTTCTCCGTTCCATATAAGGTACGGGGAACCACTGATTTTTTTACTATTGTGTTTTCATTATCGTCACAACTCTTTGATACAATCTGTATTTTTTATATGGAGTAAAGAGAGAATCATAGTATTTCTCGATTCTGCATGGATGGGGCATATAGATTACGGTATCCTACTTTCATTTATTACGGTATTGTTCTCAGCGTGACACGGACGTGCAGTTCTCAATCTCGTGCGAGTCAGCCACGGCCGCAGTCTCCCTCAATCTCACATCGAATATCTTCGACGGGCGATCGAGCAATCCGAAGATGAAAATGGTCAGAAAAAAAAGAAAAGAAAAAAAACTTCTCGATACTGCTTGATAACTATCGAGCCAGCTAATCACTTGGAGCTGGTGATTTTGTTGACGAAAACCTGTAACACTTTTGCCCACATGCACAGAAAAATAGATAGCGCAAGCGTGATCAGTCGAAACGATTATGTATCCCATATTTTACACTGGAAAGAATATGCATGATAACAGCTTTTCATTCTAATGCTGGCTTTTCGTAACAGTAGCAATCGCATGAACACCGCCTTCCTTGTTCAGATTCTCCACTAGAGATCAGTAGACAATCAAGTGCATCTCGCACTTATAGACAGCTTTTTAGTCTCGCTTCTTCAAAAGAAGTACGCGAAAAAGAGCGCAACTAATTTGTAGTGCACTCGTTTTTCCCTGTTATCGAGGCCTAGTAGCGCACCTCTAACAGCCTCTAACCACCGTAGTTCTCTCTGCTTCATAGTCCGCCAACGTCGTCGATTCTGATGAGAACACGCTAACATTCGACGACCTCGTAAGTTTCATGATCTGGTCTCTCCTCTCCCTTCGTTCCACTCTAGTCCTGTCACATCCACGTTCGTCACACCGTTCCTCCTTCCAACCTTTCCTCCTCCTTCTTCTTCTCCTTCCCTCGACGTCATTGTTCTTTTCCTTATGAAGTCCGCTCCCTCACTACTCTAATCCACTCTGCACTACTAAGAATACATGCAACGTTCCATATCGTACACTTTCTTCGTTTGTGGGATCATCCAATCGACTCTTTTCGAGTTTCGGAGATCCATCTCGATTGGTTCTAAACTCCAATCAATTCTGATGTGCACCGAAACTCAGATAGAGCCATCCAATCCCACAGTGACCTCATGTCGTCTACAATATTGTGTGAGGAGAAGTGCTCCATCAATTCGATATTCGAATTGGGGAGGTTCTTCTCGCTTCGTATGTCGGAAACTAATCGATAATTTGCAGATCAACCATCCGTGCGACGCGAAAGGACTACGACGGCACTACCTGGCGAACGATCCCGGATACGCATTCGGCACTGACGCGAACACAACTTTCTTCGTAAGTTGCAGTACTTACTTGCTAAGATACTTAGATACTTAGAAGACCCTTCTTCAAAGAACAAAGCCGTGATGTTCACATGCTGGCCGTTCTTCTATAACGAAAAAAGGAAAAAAAGGAAAAAACGAAAAAAAGGAAGGATTTGAAATTAGTCAAGGCAACGGGAGATTTGGTAGTTTTTCTGCAGAGAGTCATGGTTACGCAAAAAATACTGTGGAAAATGGACTTTGGCCTTTGACGTAAGCCAATGATTCCACATTATGCTCAAATTTGGCTCGTAAACCCTTCGTGATAAGAGTTCGATCGGCCTCTACGATGTCGAGGAAACATCACTGGAAAAGCAAAAAAAAAGATGTATTCCGTAGTCGCAATGGGACGATTGGGGAAGACAGATGGGATAATTTTTAAAAAAAATACTGAAAAATGATTGTCTACAGAAATACAGAAATATTGTAAAGATATATGAAATGATGAAGAAATAGATAATAATAATTTCTTGAGAGAGGAACGGCCTTCTGATACCCCATCTTGATATACCCTGTATTGTATTGTTTAAATTTCAGGTGAAAGTGTCCAACTTCTCCACTCCGATTACCATCCAAATTTCGTTCGCGCAATCGCCGCCCATCAATTGGGTGCTATTCTTCGTCATTTTTGCCGCGTGAGTTCTTTTTCTTTGTTTTTTTTCCATAAGTTCATCTATCAATCGATGTTGCTGTCGGCGAACATTCTGCTTGCCTGAGGCGTTTTAGGGCACTTGAAGCAATAAACGCACCACGCGCGCGGCTCAGATGATGGTAGTTATGGTTCGGCATGGTTTCTTCATCTCGCACACTTTATCGGCTATCAGAGAGCCTAGAAAGCGCCGGAATGAGGAGGGATATTGCTTCGCAATCCTTGGATAGCTGAGCGTGGTGATTCAGGATGAAATAGTATAAAACAAAGCGAGGATAGGAACAATGGCGCCTTAGTTGCTTTTTCTCCACGATGATGGCCCATCCACTCTTCTCACGCGGTATACGGCCCCCGTCACAGACGAGTTGGGCTCGAGGCCCGGCGTTTCTGGCCGCAGCAAGGGACAGTAGGGCCAGAGCAGATCTGGGGTGTCGTCGGGAGACAGTCATCGATATGCCGGAAGATGAGGATGAGGAGGAGTGGGACGATAACCTCTTTGAGATCACAGTGGCGTATTTTGTTATCCAGGCGCTGGTCTGTGTGACGGCCGTCTATCTCCTCATACGCACCTTTAAGGACGGTTTGGAGTACCTGCTGACACTGCAAGCGTGAGAATTATATCGTTTTCACAGGCGCAGATTTTGAATTATCGTGCGTTTCAAATGCTCAGCAAACTCAATGTGCTGGTTAGCGTATTGATTGTCTGGGGGAGAGAGGAAGGGAAGAGGTAGGGGCGGAGGAGAGCAGGTAGATCACTAGCCTCCTCCCGGCCTCTTCCTAACTCCGCCCATCGAACGGTAGTCAAAGGTCAACTACGAGTGGAACGGAAAATAATTTCACTATATATACTCCTTGATCATGTGGCACATGTGTGAACTGTTCTAGGTATTTTATACCATGGTTTAACGAAGGGATTTTTTTCCAATGGGACGCTGATAAGCATTTTTGCTTATTCTCCAAGGCAGCGGATAATGACAGTAGAGCTCCCGAATGCGAAAAACATCTGTTAAGCGCCGAAAAAAAAACAGCCCATCCACGGTGAAAGACCAGCCTTTTGTCTTGACAAATGGACTTGCATAAAATGCGGCGGCGCCTGTGCTTGGAATCGGAGCAGTAGTTGCTATCGATGCCGATTCCGAGGGATATTCACTTATGGCGCACTGGTGAGCGACCACTTAATAGGGCGACGAACATGCAGAACTTATTCATGCTCCTCTCCTACTTGCTCTACTTCGTCATCGCTGTGCTACTGTGAGTTACAGCGTTCATTTTGAACCACTCTCTTTCTCTGATCGGCGAAGGACCATGTGGACCAAGTCCAAGTGTCCAAGTCCAAGTCCAAAGACCAAGTGGGAACTACAGCGGAAACTGCTCGGTTACGCCGCGCGCCTCGCATTTCGATCCCGTTTCGTCAAGTTTTTTTTTGTAGCACCACTCTAAGAATCAGCGGAAAATCAAATTTCATTTTAGCGCTAGCATTTAGTGCTAAACAGCAGAACTAGCTGATCAATCTGTGCAGAGGTGGAATTAGTGCAGCTGCGCCGCACGTGACTAACTTCCTCCTCTTGCTGTCACAATGATTAGTCCGACCGATCAGTTCCGCTTGAACGCTCATTGCTCTTAGGAAAGGGATAATGGGGGAAATATACCAGTTATCTATTTACAGTGCGGAAGTATGATTAGGACAGGATTAATGAGCCAATATGTAATTTACTCAAGCAGATTACGGTATTAAGATAGCGTACGGTAACCCCTCCAAAAATCGATAATTGCAGGTGTTTCATCATCCTGCTCGTGGTAGCAGGACTACTGTGGATGGTCAAGCTGAGGATCGAGGCCTACCGAGCTCGACAGAATCACATCAATGAACTCGTTCACGTGAGTATCCATCCATCCATCCATCCCATCTCCATTATCTACCCATGCCATTTACCCCCGAAATTCAATTACGCGAAAAGAAAGCGAAGGAGATTGAGTGTGTGTGCCCTAATAGTGTGTTCCGGGTTGGGCGCGGGGGAATTATGTTCGTTCCCTCCTCTCCCTCACTCACTTACATTCCCAATTAGGCCAGACGATCGATCAAACGATCTTAGATAGAGAGGGAGTAACGCCCCTCCTCCTCTTCCCCTCTCGCACTCTCTGATCTCAGAGTGGCCTCCTCATTCCACTCTCTGTAATCACCTGCTCCACCCTCACTTCTTCTCCCGATCGTCCCTTACTCGTCTCGCATATAAACCCCCGGTCGCGCGCTACTCGAGAGTGGGTGATAAGGACATCACAACGAGAAGAGATGGACCCTCTCCGCCCGGATGGACCCTTCACCCTCCCGATTGCCGGGGACCGCTCCCCTTCTCCCACCCTTCCCGATCTCTATCCCGTCCTGGGAAGACGTCCCGACGGCACCCTCATTCTCGATTATTCCTATTCCGACAGTCGCGATCCTGAACTCGGCCTACCCCCTTCCCCTGTTCCATCAGAACGATTCGCTTCGTTCATCGATCACTTCTATCGGGAAGTGCCTGACGGAGCAACGGCGTCTCCCTATCTAATAGAGAAATGCGTTGAGCCAGCTGGTACGGTGCCATCTGCGATCGAGACTGTGGATACGGAAGGCCTTCCTGATATTCCATCTTATGCTCGTATGCCTGGCCCCGTCCCTTCCTCGAAGGAGGACGAGCTTCCATTGCGTCGCGCAGCTGAGCAAGTTGCCCCTTTTCTCCTGCATTCCCGGGAGGCTTCGCCCCCACTCACCCGACGCCCTCCACCCTACATCGTGCTCGCTGAACTGCGAGGCGACGACGGTCTGTGGCACTCACGCGGGTGGCATGCGCCGGAGGCGCCGCCTCCCGCGAACGCGCCCGCGTATTGCGGCGCGTCACGCGTTCGCCTCGGGACTGACGCGGAGCAGGCGGGCCGCGTGTTCACGGACGCGCGCCCCTTTGCCTGGGATGGTGACTGGATGAACAAGCTCATCGTGTCGATTGGAGTGGTCGTGCACGCATCCTGGTTGATCAAGCGCAAGACTCGCTTCGCCAAGAGGCGCGCGGCGAGGGCCTGGCGCGTCCTCTCTGGTCACTCGAGGATCGTTCCCGAGGACTATCTGGACCCCGCACTGGAGCAGGACGAAGACTTCGGCTTCCTCGTGAAGGAAGACGCGGTAATTGGTTGCTCAGTTTCCCTCACAGCATGTCAGTTCATGGTAGTAGAATACCTGCTCGTTCACTAACTAGGGACATTTGGTGGAATTATTAAAAAAAATTATTAACATTCCAATTGCAGATGAACTCGCGACCGAGCCGCTCGATCAAGCTCGACCTGTCAGCTCCCGGATCTAACCTGGTGAGTCTTAATAAATATTTTGCTTGTTTTACTCACGGATTTTTTTGCATGAAACTCAGTAGTAGTAGTGAACGATAGCTACAAATGGATAACAATTGATTGACTGATTAATTGAAGGCTCCGACACCCATCGCAATCGAACCCAGGGCCAACTACAAAGTGAGTTATTTGATTGATTTTTGATTTTATTTTCTTTGCGTGCACATATATCAAACGAAGCTTACGAATGTTAGATTGTCATAGCTAATTATTCATATTGCAGGTTGGTCTCGTTACGGTGGCAATGAGGTTGCCGACCGGAGGCAAGCCCCACACGCCGAATGGAACATCGGGTTAGTATTTATTCTTCAAATTAATATTATTGCAACTTTTGCTATTATTCCCATCTTCTATGCTTATTCAGACGACTAATTTATCAACTAGTGCACTGGGGTTCTTCTGTCTGACTGAAGTTACCATAGATGGGACACTGTAGTCTTATTTTTTGTCGACGATTTTGGGGGATTGCAGCAATCTCTAGTCATTATTGAAGTTTGACATCGATATCAGCTGAAGTTGGTGATCTTGTGTCAGGAAGGATAATGACCACTCGAAGACACTGTGCACTGATGTGAGCAAAAGTATTCCTGGAACTAGGAGATGTTGGAGTCAAGTTCAATTAACTAATGCATAAAGTATCCCATTAGTTTTTCCCAGCACTGACCAATAAATAAAGAACCAATTTCGAAAGAAATCTGATTTATGGATGATTAGGTAATTCTAGGTATTTGCATGCAATGAGTAAATAGAAACATGAGATAAGCAGATAATGGTAAATAATTAATTGATGTCGTCAACAAGCACTTCTTCCTTCCTGAAATGATCGTTGCAGGTCTTGCTCTCGGTAGTGCCCTCGTCCATCTTACCCCAGCACAGGAGGCTCATCTTCGAACCTCCGATGACGGTGACGCACGCCCTAAAAGAAACGAGAAGCTTTCCCGCTTCTTTCACTTCGTGGGGAGAGGGTCCCCTCAGTGAGGAGGAGGCCCGACTCTTCCTCCGCCACTCTCCCCAGTGAACCCAATCACTCCTCAAGCCTGTTTCCCATCATTCTACCCATGTATCTTCCCCCGTGAAAGATCGTCCCCAATCATTATTTTTGTATTTACGAGTGGTTTTGTTGGCTACTTCAACCCCCAAATACTTTGTATTCTGTCTCAGTCGTCATATTTTTCGCAACGGCATTTGCTATCTCTCAACCTTTCCCAGCTCGATAATGTGCCTTGTAACTAGTTTCGCGCCCAATAACAACTGATTACAATCAATAATACAAAAATACCATATATGTAACATCACACAGGTTTACAGTTCAAACAATACACTCAAGCACACAATGAATACTATATTTTTCTTACTGTAACGCTCACGAGTAATCAATACAATCCCTCTCCCATTTGCTCTCGGGTACCCTTTCGGGACCATCCTACAATTAGACCCTATATTCATCTCTTTATTATTGCTCACAACTCCTAGCCAAGATGTTATCTTTCAATTACATTCGAGTGTTCTTGTCTTCTCCTTTTGTCCTGTCTTCCCATTGACTTTGTTCGTCATTGTGATTATGTGAACTGTATCGTCCTTCTTTTTTCACTAGCCTCCTCTCGTAAGGATGAGTTTGCCCCCCATGTTTAGTCTTCGAGATTGTTGTGTTTATGATAGTAAACAATTTTGAATTGATCGTTTCCTCTCGTAAAATGAACACAACACTGAACAGGGTTTCACATTGCGATTGATCACATAAAGGGTTTTGAGTTGGACGACGGTTAACTCTTTCAAGTCACCATCGATACTTTCTACTGTAATTCCCTAATGTAAGCAGTATTCCGTTTCTTTCCCCAATCCCAAGCCGTGCTCCTCGTATGGGTGCTGACTCACTGAGGAAAGGTGTGAGGGGAGAAGGAAAAGAAGGGAAGCGACAGGGAAAGAGCAACACGACTTCTTTCATCACGCCGATCAATGGGCACCGACAGCCAATCACCTTTCCCCTTTGAGTCTTCCCTTTTTAGCCTTCTCTTTTCAGGACTGAGTTCGCTCACGTATTCGAGAAGCGGCACTGTTCTGCGTAGACCGTACTGTTGTTTCTCTATCGTTCCTATATCGGGTTTCCTGTAAGAGTGTAGCAAAAAGAGCTCATATTTCCACTAGAAAAAATTTTGGGTCCCCGATTTCCATGAAACTTGGTAGGTATGTACCCTCTGGGGTCAGGAGGAGCTCCATCTACTTGGTTTGGTCAATTATCGATTTTATCGATTTTTTAGAGCTGAAACTTTGAAATGCCATAACTACCTTCATTTTCATCGCACAGCGAGCTGAAATATACCATTGAATTCCTCTCGAAATTCTCTACAAAAAGTCGAAAACGCACATTATGAAAAAATTTAGTCTTCGGTCTCAAAAATCGATAAAACCGATTTTTCGACTATAAAACTAAGTTTTTCTCGAAAATTAACCGGAAACACAAAAGGTTTTTTTTCAAAAATAGTTTTTTCAGACTCATTATGAAGTCACCACGTCGATCGTTTACGATATCTCTGGCCCCCGGAAGTCGTTTACTAGTAGAGCCCGAACATAGCCGATTAAACACCTTTTTGATCATAACTTGCTTCAAAATGGACGAATCAGGATTTTAAAAAAAGGGAAACGTAGCTTTCAGAAAGCTGAAAAAAAAGTTTTTACTCAAAAAAATCATAGGACTTCCCGTTTTCAAGTTGTTCAGGGAAAAGCTGGATTTCTCACTTTTTGACGGCGGGAAAACGCTTTTTGCGGTTTCTAAGCTTCGATGAATTTTATATTATTTATTTATTTTAATATTTTAAGCACTCATTCCGAAATATTCCACATTCCGTTCGGTTGGTCCCTCATTCACCGGATAGCCGGATAGCCACGTGGAGCTTTTCCGAAGCCCAGAGTGGCAAATCATCGGCAGATCGATATGCAGCATACTGCAAGACCATCATGAGGAACTACATGTCCAAGGGAAAGAACATCGAAAATCATGATGACATGTTCATTGCCCTGACCTCTGGTAAAGGGCTACGGGGAATGTCCGTCCATCTCATGTCGGTCGATTTCACCACTCAGCCGAAGACAACTCTCGAGGGAATCTCCAAACTCGGCCACTTTGAGTTCCAAGGAGATACCATTCATGCCTGGAGATTCAGAGGAATTGGAAAAGGGATGAGCAAGTCTCGCCTGACAGGGATTGTCAGTTCCGCTACTTTCCACAACCATGGTGGAAAGTTGTCAAGATCAGGACTGAAGACTGAGGATGAGCAGAAGATTCGCAATGGAGAAGAGCCACACTACTGGTTCTTCCCGACAACGAAGATTACTACTCCTGAACCTGATGATGTCGATGATGAGGCAGCTTCTGGTATTGCCCCCACCCCAATCGATGCATCTTCCCCCAAATCTCTCTTCGTGTGTAATCAGTGTTATTCTACCTTCATTCGTCATGCCAGTCTTCTTCGCCATTTGG
Organism: Pristionchus pacificus; assembly: GCA_000180635.4. Taxonomy (NCBI): domain Eukaryota; kingdom Metazoa; phylum Nematoda; class Chromadorea; order Rhabditida; family Neodiplogasteridae; genus Pristionchus; species Pristionchus pacificus. The sequence continues at coordinate 481,461 of CM026580.1, forward strand.
ACGTGGGAAGACACAAGATCAGACCGGAGAAGATCTCGATGTACGATTTCGCTCTTGGAACTTTCAAGCGAGTTCTTGAGGAGGTTCAACAAGGAGTTGGCATTGCTCTTCCTGAGTCCTTCAAAGAGTTTACGGAGGCCCCGAAGAACCCCAGACCGAAGGGATGGGCTCTTCGATCGACGAAGAAAACAGGGAGATATGATCCGGTTGTGTAATGGAGCCCACCCATAAGAAGAAAAGATATTAAATATGAAGAAGAAGTATTGTATTTTATCATCGTTTATTATTTAATTGTTTGATAATTAAATAATGTTAATTGCAATCGTTAGTTAATTTGTGACTCAACTCTAGGATTACGGTATTATTTGAATCCCCGCATTAGGCTCTTGTCACGATTTGCTCAAACTGTTTTACTTACAGTAATCTCTTTTCGTCACGTTTTGCGTTTTGTGTTTTTTTACCAGTTGTTCCTCGTTTTTAGTTGAGTTCGTGTGTGTTTTTCTGGTGTTTTTAAAGGATAAATACTCTGATTTCACTCGATCCTCCGCCTACACGAGTACCGACACCGCATACTTGGGGGCTGAGCCGTAGCTGGAGAAGAAGGACGCCACTTCTTCGTCGACTTTTTGGCGCACAGTAGCCTTAGCGTGGATCCTTCCGGTTGTGCCGGTTGGGTAGCTAGAAGCTGAGAGTCACGACTAAGTGTGAAAGCACTTAGCGCGCACTCGATTCACTGAGTGTATCAGTACACCTCAGACCCGTTGTGTTCGAGTCTGATGCTGGAAAGTACTCTTGGCTGTAAGTACGGCAGAAGGTGCGTAGAGTTCGCGCCTGACGCTGGAAAACAGTAGTGAATAGCGGAGTAGGACGAGTGAAGTGGAGGAAGCGAGGAAATCTAGGAGGAAAGGAAGGAAATCGACGAAATAACCGAGGAAACCGAAGGAATTGAGGGAAAATCAGAGCGAGAGACCGTGGAAAAGTGAGAGAGCACAGAAGGTGAAAGGAATACCCCGTGGCATTGCTCCGTGTTTCCCGCGTATTGCTCGTTGTTTACGTGTCGCGACCGTGCTACTGGCGTGATAACTGAATAGTTTCATTGTAGAGACCGCAATCGAGTCCATATGGATCCGGATAGAAGGGATCGCATGGACATCGGTGACCCTGTCGTGGAGGAGCAAACCGAGCTCGCGTCGACTGTGGAAGGCAATACTGGCCAGGTGAACAAAGTGATGACTAGAGGAAAAGTGGAGGAAATAAGGAAGAACAAAATGAGTGTGAATGAGAGAATGATGACTGAGTATGCGTTGATCACTAAGGCATTCAAGGATTGTCGCGATAAGGTGAAAGGTCAAACCAGCCTTAGAACGAGTGGAGAAGTGACCGTAGTGAATGAATTATTCAAAGGGGCTATAAAGGAGGCTGATAAGGCGTGGGAAAGCGTTGTGACAGCAGTTAATACAGCGTTGGATGGCAATGCGGCCAATAAGAGAGAATCGAACTTCTTGAAAAGCGTGCAATTGGAGTCCCTTGAGCAGGTTGAAACAGAGATGGGAGAAAATCGAGAGGAGTTGAGGCAGTTTCGATTATTACTGGACAATGTGAGAGAACTAGAATTGGTGGATGATATTCCCAGCCTGCTAACAAAGGTCAATGAGGAAAGGGAAGCGGCTGAAAAGAAGTATTCTGAATGGGAAGCTATGAGATTAGAACTACAGGAATTGAATGAATTAGCAGAGCTGAAGGAAAACGATCGACTTGTTGATTATTGGAAAGATATGAATATTGAATTGCAGACGATTCGCGAGCAGTTCAAGGAGCTCAAACTGAAGATCGAGAAGGGCGAAGACGATGCACTCGTTCTGGTGGACAGTGTGGAGATGCTGGAGAAACAAGTGGCTGTGCTCGAGAAGGAGAAGAGGAAACTGAAGGATATCAATGACGAGCAGTTAGCTCGACTCATCCAGGCGGAGGACTCGAATCAAGGTCAGAATAGAATGAATAATTTAAATGGAACCAGTTCTGTTGAGCATGCAATGTCTGAGTCCCAAAAGAGAAGTGAGAATATGAGAAGGCAAAACGAGGTGTTGCAGAGGATGAGGGAGCGGCGCGCATGTGGAGGACATTCACAGTCGCCACCCGATTCGAGGGCGAGTCCAGCGACCGAAGGACGACATACCTTCACGACTCCGACGTCGGGTGCGTATCTTCTTGGCTCATTTGAAAATGGAGATGGTAGCACTGGAAATTCGGGTGTAGGAGGAAGCAGTGGTAATAATGGAATATTGGGCAAGTCATTCGGTCTAATGGGCAATGCGCTTCCGCGATTGGCGAGATTTTCTGGAAAAAAAGAGGATTGGGAAGACTTTGAAACTGGCTTTCTGATTCGATTTGGCGGGATGGAAGCATCAATTGCTCTATCGTTGCTCAAGGATAATTTGAATGTAGAAGCGTTCTTAGAACGATACCGGTTGAGGAGAAGGAGAAAGGAGTGAAGTGTGTACTGAAATGGCTGCGGTCAAGGTTATCGAATGAAACCCCATTCGAGATGATAGAATTGGATAAGATGCTGCGTCATCAGAAGGTGAATGGGAAGACAGTGGGCAAAGTGTGCGAGGAGCTAGAGGAGTGGACAGCTAGGCTGCACCGTGAAGAAGATAAGAAAGAGGAAGCTAGGAGAAGGCAGTTGTTGATACTGTATGAGGGAAGACACACTGAGCATGTGCGGTTGTTGACTCTATTCAGAGAGGGATCATCATATTCTGAGATGAAAGCTGCTCTTGTTGATTTGGAATATTTGAGAAAAACTGAGAAAGAGTCTAAGGGATATAGCAAGGGATTCACAACTGGAATTAAGTGTTTCCGTTGTAATGAATACGGTCACAAAGAAAGCCAAAATCTATGCAATAGTAGGAATGGTAATGGTGGAGGTTCTAAGGGAGGAAATGGTACTAGTGGAGGTACAAATGGTTCATATCGCGGTGGATATTCCGGTCCCAGTAGAGGAGGATATTCGACTGGTAGAGGAGGATACAACAATGGAAGCGGGCAGAAGCCTCAGCAGAGTAATGGATACGGGAATGGTGGTGCCAGGGCTCACTCAGTAGCAGCAGCAGCCAATAATGGGAGACCGTATACTAATGTGGGTACGGGGGCCAATTCGGGGCCGCTCGGACACAATTCAAGTGTGAATGCGATTAAAACGGAATCGTTTTCAAGAAGAGGAACTGAAGTGCAGAGACACGAGAGTCCTGAGCGATCAGTGAGAGATGTAGAGGATTTCTTTTTCATCAAACGAAGGGAACTGGTAAAGGGCAAAGTGAATGGTGTGCCAGTACAAGTACTCCTTGATACAGGAGCAGATGTCTCGATAATTTCAGCAGACGTTGTTGATAAGATCGATGGAGCAGTAGTGGAGAAAGGTGCGAGTCCAATGATTAAGGACGCATCGAATGGAGTCATGGATATCGTTGGAAGAACAATCCTGGAAGTTGAATTAGAAGTGGGCAATAGAACTCAAGTAGGTTTCTATGTGCTGAATAATGGTCTCGGAAAGGTGATCATAGGAGGAAAGGGATTAGATGACGTTGGTGTGGAACTAAAGGAAGTTCGATTCAGGGAGAAAACTCACTCGAATGGAGATGATGCAATTGTACTGAGAGATGCTCAGATTGGGCCAGGACAATTGGGATCAATATGGGTGAAGGGCAGTGAGCATAATACTGTCATGCTCGAGTCATCTGTTGATCAATTAATGGAAGGAATCGCAGTGACTGAAAGAATAGTGCACATTCCGGTGTTCAATGATACAGAGAGTGAATTGAAATTTACTAAGTATCAACCAGTTGGAGTCTGGAGAGTAGTGGAGGGTGCCGTGGAGGAGATGCACGCCAGCCAAAAGGGAAAAGGAATAGTTTCCAATAACAAAGCTTCTGAGTTGATATGGAAGGAAATCCGTGAGAAATTGGTAAAGAACAGGGGTCAAGAGTTGGAGAAGTCTCTTGAGCATGTGTTGTTGAGGAATGTAGATGCATTTGCCAAGGGTGATGAGGACATTGGAAGACTTTCCAATTGGGAGTGTTCAGTGGATGTGATGGATGGTAAGCCAGTCAGGCAGAAGCCACGTCCAATTCCGTTTGCTATTCGAGAGAAGCTGAGGGCATTAGTTGATCGGATGATGAGACAAGGTGTTGTGAAGAAGTCACAAAGCCCGTGGAGCTCACCGATAGTGGTAGTAAAGAAGAAGGATGGATCATTGCGACTATGCATTGATTATCGGAAGGTCAATCAGATGATAAGATTAGATGCACAGCCATTGCCTCACTTGGAGAGTACTATTCAGAGCTTGAATGGGAAGAAGTACTTTTCAACTATCGATCTACAGTCTGGTTTCTGGCAAGTAGGATTAGCAGAGGGATCAAGAGAATTGACAGCTTTCAGTCTGCTCGGAGAGCATTTTGAATTTCAAGTACTGCCTTTTGGACTCAATGTTTCGCCATGTCAATTCCAGAGAGCTATGATGGAGATGTTAAAGGAAGAGATAGAAAAGGAAGGAGAGAATAAGCGAGTCTTTTGTTACATAGATGATGTCCTTGTAGCAACTGAAACAGAGGAAGAGCATGTGAAGCTGCTGGAATGGGTGTTGAGGAGAATGATTGATAGAGGAGTCAAGGTGAATCCTAATAAATGCAGATTTATGATGAAGAATGTGGAATATTTGGGTCATCATGTATCCGACAAAGGTGTAAGCATGGAACAGAGGAAAGTCAATGCAGTAAGAGATTACCCTCGACCCAATAATAGTTCGGAAGTAAGATCATTTGTCGGTCTCGCCAGCTATTACAGGAGATTTGTTAAGGGATTTGCTAAGATTGCAGAGCCTTTGCATGAGATGACAAGGAAGGAAACTGAGTGGAAATGGGGATTGAATGAGGAGAAAGCATTCAATGAACTAAAGAGAGCGATTACTGAAGCGCCAGTGCTGGCACAGCCGGACTGTGAAGCTGCGATAAAAGGAACGAGACCATTTTTCATTACTACCGATGCAAGTGGGCATGGTATTGGAGGAGTATTGTCTCAAGCAAGTGCCGATGGTGTGGAGGAAAAGCCAATAGCTTTCTACTCGCGATCGTTGAGAGGGCCAGAGCAAAATTATTCGATAATAGATCTCGAAGCTCTTGCGATATTCGAGGCTGCTCGAAAGTGGAAGTATTTGACTTTCGGTACCAATACAATTGTGCGAACTGATCATGCACCATTGACAAGTATGTTCAAGAGACAGAATGTCTGTCCAAGAATTCTGAGATGGGCGGCCGAGATGATGCCATACAAGCTGGAGATAATCCATGTAAAGGGAAAAGATAATGTAGTGGCAGACGCATTGTCAAGATTTCCTGTCGATTCGTATAGTGATGAATCAACGGAACCAGTTACTATTGGTGAAGATGTGGTGATAAATGCGATGACTCGATTCCAATTGAGTGCTGAGAAGCAGAGGAATAACAATGACGAGGTCATTCGAGAAAGGGAAGAAAACATCTTGAGGTGGGAAACAGCTCAAGGATCAGATGAATGGGTACAGGAAATGATCCAGAAAAAGAGTGAGATTGCGATTGGGAGAGGAGATGCCTCAGAAATGACTCGTATGCCCGATTCAACCAGGAAGTTGACAATGGCTGATTTGGAAATCGATAATGGGATATTGTATGTACTGGACCGTGATCATGAAAGGTTGTTGTATGTGCCGAGATCAGAGAGGAAGGGACTGATTAAGGAGATGCATGAAAGTGTGTTAGTGGGACATGCTGGAGGGAAAAAGATGAATCAAATGCTGAGAAAGAAGTACGTATGGGGAGCAATGGAGAAGGATATTGCTGTTGTATTGAGAGATTGTGACTTGTGCTTGAGAAGCAAGCCAAGGAAGAGATACATTCCGGAACTACAGCCGAGAGTAGCGACGGCACCACTGGAGATTGTGGCTATTGATCTAATTGATATGGGAAGAGGGATACATGGAAGTAGATACATTCTCACAGTGATTGATCTATTCACAAAATATGCTGGTGCTTATCCTCTGAGGGATAAGAAGGCATCGACTGTTGCTCGTGAATTCATAAATCGATGGATATTAGAAGGACCGAGAGTGCCGAAGGCGTTGTTGAGTGATAATGGTGGAGAATTTATCAATGAGATATTCGAAGAGATCAATAAGTTGTGGAAGATAGAACGGAAGTGTACATTACCGTATCACTCGAGAGCGAATGGTTGTGTCGAGAGATTGAATAGAACAATTAACGAGACTCTCCGTAGACTCGTAGGAAGAACTGAATAATGGGAAGATGCGCTTCCTTATGCACTCTATTGCTACAATACTGTTCCTCATGGTAGTACGGGAGAAAGTCCAGCTTTCTTATTTCTTGGGAGAGATGTAGGACTGCCAGTGGGTGAAACATTGGATGTTGATGAGAAATATGTGGTGGATATGGATGACTACAAGTCTCGAATGATGCTATTGATGAAACGGACTCAGAATGAAGTGAATGAGAGATTGAAAGGAGAAAGGGAGAGAATGAAAGCTAGCTATGATAAGAAATGGGAGAATAATAAGAAGTACGAGCCGGTCGTAGGAGATCGTGTATATGTATTCAAGGAGAAAGGTGATGGGAAGAATCCTAAGTTGAGAATTAGGTGGGAAGGCCCTTATAGGGTAATGGAAAGATCCAGCACTACAGCTACGATAATTGGGATTGAGAGTGGAGATGAAAGGGTTGTTCAATTGGATAAATTGAGGAAAGTGCCCGAAAGGGAGGGTGGAAACACAGTGTTATCTGTTTCTGAATCATCCAATTGCAGACGCCTCATCGATCGGCAATCTCCGTTGCATTGGGAGAACCCGTGCCCCGCATGTGAAGAGAATCCAAGACCATTGAGTGCACTGTGGAGAGCGTGCCCCAAGGAGTTTGCGTCTTTCACCTGCTCTACTTTGAAGGAGTACGCATGTCTACGAACCATCATTGAGAAGTTCCGGAACATCACTCCCCTGAGAGTTCACAAACTTCTCGCAATGGGACAGCTGGGGGATGAGGAGATCTCAGAGAAGACCATTGAGGAGACTGTCGGTAACCTCTGTTCCCATGCTCTTGTCTCTCTCAAGGGACCTGATAGAGAGTGGCGCTTCACTGTCACCGACATTGATCCGCGATACGAGGAGGCCTATAGGTGAGGACTGGGAGAAGAGGTCGAGTTGTCTCTCGGATTCGGTGGGATCATGCACCAGCCTGGACTCGCGATTACAAGACGCGGAGGAGACAAGGCCAGATGGCAGTGGAAGGTAGAAATGCATTCTAAGTGGAATGAGATCCTCGCGGGATGGCATCGACTTCAAACTAAGAAGACGATAAAAAATCTTTTGATTTTCTGGCCAAGAACGATGGAGAAGGAGGACATGAATGCTTTGAGAGATATCGTCGTATACCACACTGAGCGGAACGCTTGGAATGTGGTAATAGTTGAAGAACCATGCGGAGGAGCGACGAACCCAGACTACATTCCCTTCCTACTCGATTGGTCGGTAGACTACCCCAAGACTGGGAAAATCCGTGTGATAATCACTGACAATGCCATCACTGATGGTACGCCGATCTCGGCTTTGGAGCGTTGTCACTCCTGGATAAGACGAGACCATTACGAATTTGCCACTCAGGCGTGGGTCGGCGGAATGCCCTGGGACATCAAGAAGGCGGAAAAGGAATTGGTGGAGAAAGGCTGGTCTTTGGTGGAGGATACAAGGAAGAGGGATAGAAGCATTGGAGAATCTGATGTGTCGAAGTTGAGCCAAGTGCTCCAGGATAGAGATAGAAGAGAGAAGGAGGAAATCACCTGTAAGGGATGCGAGGGAGTGGGACACAAGATATGGAAGTGCCCGAACAAGAATAATAATAAGAAGATCTATTACGGACGAGGGCGTCCTGCCTCGAAGGAGGGGGATGTAATGGAGCCCACCCATAAGAAGAAAAGATATTAAATATGAAGAAGAAGTATTGTATTTTATCATCGTTTATTATTTAATTGTTTGATAATTAAATAATGTTAATTGCAATCGTTAGTTAATTTGTGACTCCTCTAGGATTACGGTATTATTTGAATCCCCGCATTAGGCTCTTGTCACGATTTGCTCAAACTGTTTTACTTACAGTAATCTCTTTTCGTCACGTTTTGCGTTTTGTGTTTTTTTACCAGTTGTTCCTCGTTTTTAGTTGAGTTCGTGTGTGTTTTTCTGGTGTTTTTAAAGGATAAATACTCTGATTTCACTCGATCCTCCGCCTACACGAGTACCGACACCGCATACTGTTGCAAGGAAATTGGTCCATGATCTCTTCGAACAATACTTCAGCAATGGAAAGAAGCTTCGTCCCGATGAAGCTGAGAAGAGAATGAGAGAGCGAAATGATATTCCCTGCCCAGAGAATGACCTTTGATCAAATCAGAAACAGAATCACGACTCTCCTTTCACAGAAGAAAGAACACCAGAGGAAGGAGCATGGAAACAGACAGCGGAGATACGTGAAATTGAGAGATTTGGCTGAGGAAGGAATGTCATTGGATGACATTGAGGAGGAAGTTGATTTGGAGAGACCCCTTGATGAGGATGATTTGATTATCACCTCAGACGAAATCTACGATTTAGTTCATTCTAATATGGAATTCTTCGATAATCCATCCGAACCCGTCTTTTCTGATTTTGGCGAATTCGAACAGTAATTGAAATGATTCATCATGTTCTCTCAATATGTCGGATCTTGTTTCTTCCCACGTCCAAACGTTTCCGGTTTCCACGTTCCCGGGGAGGAGAAGAGGGGAAAGGTGAATGAGGGACCAACCGAACGGAATGTGGAATATTTCGGAATGAGTGCTTAAAATATTAAAATAAATAAATAATATAAAATTCATCGAAGCTTAGAAACCGCAAAAAGCGTTTTCCCGCCGTCAAAAAGTGAGGAATCCAGCTGAAAAAGCGGTTTTCCCTGAACAACTTGAAAACGGGAAGTCCTATGATTTTTTTGAGTAAACACTTTTTTTTCAGCTTTCTGAAAGCTACGTTTCCCTTTTTTTAAAATCCTGATTCGTCCATTTTGAAGCAAGTTATGATCAAAAAGGTGTTTAATCGGCTATGTTCGGGCTCTACTAGTAAACGACTTCCGGGGGCCAGAGATATCGTAAACGATCGACGTGGTGACTTCATAATGGGTCTGAAAAAACTGTTTTTGAAAAAAACCTTTTGTGTTTCCGGTTAATTTTCGAGAAAAACTTAGTTTTATAGTCGAAAAATCGGTTTTATCGATTTTTGAGACCGAAGACTAAATTTTTTCATAATGTGCTTTTTCGACTTTTTGTAGAGAATTTCGAGAGGAATTCAATGGTATATTTCAGCTCGCTGTGCGATGAAAATGAAGGTAGTTATGGCCTTTCGAAGTTTCAGCTCTAAAAAATCGATAAAATCGATAATTGACCAAACCAAGTAGATGGAGCTCCTCCTGACCCCAGAGGGTACATACCTACCAAGTTTCATGGAAATCGGGGACCCAAAATTTTTTCTAGTGGATGGCATTGCTACACTCTTACAGGAAACCCGATCTATGTCCTTTCTCCCTCCAAAATATGAGCGCTGGTTACCAGGGTCAAAATGGGAAGTTTTTAAATTCAAGGGTTTGGTTAGTAAAGAAAAGCTGCCTCAAAGTCCATTTCCTACACGTGAGAGCTCTCGAGTTTCGCGTTGATGAAGTAATCAGGAGTTCAAGAGAGCAGTAGTGGTGTTGGATTACAATGGCTGGGGAGAGATCCGGTATGCGTACGGCCGTTTCGCAACGCGCTCTAGGCATTTCCTAGGGCATTACAGATTCGAAGACTGTAAAATGCGCCGGGAAAATACCAAAAGCGTCCGTGTGTTGCGAATCGATCGATCGACAGGTCGGAAAGAAGATAGGGAAAGAATTTCTCTATTTTTCCCAAGGCAAACGCCGTTCTGAATGTGGTGTCTTGTACTCAACTGAGAGCTTCAAATTCGAGCAGGGAAGTTAATGGAGATGACATGGAGGTAATTCTTAGACAGGACGGAAAGTCCGAGGGAAACGCCGGATAAGGATTGAGAGGCCAGTAGGACAGCGGTTCAACAGCGCCTAATGACCTGTCAAACCTCACCCGGGCAGTATCCCATCACACGACGCCACGGGGAATGGGCTATTGACGATTGTTTCGGGAGGAGTGGTCACTAGAGGTTGTCTCACATCAGTCAATGGGATCTTGACCCCTGGGCATAGATTGAGTGAGTACGTACCATATTCACGGATGTGAACTACACACACTACACGGAGATTAATCTCCTCACTTCTTCTTGAGAATAAAGTGAGGAGGAGTTGAGACGAATTGATCATAGGCCTGGATGGTGGAGGGAAGACTGAGGAGGGAGGGGCGGAAACTATCAGAGGAACCATCAGTTAGAGGAGAAGAAGGGATCGGCTTGTTGCAAACGGGCCGAGCAAGGGGAATGAGCGGAAGGTAGGGAAGGAAAGGTGTGAAGGGAATGAATAGGATGAGGAGGAGGAGGAAGGGCGGGGGAAGATACAGAAAAGGGAGAAGGGAGTGACGCATCCGAATGGCATTCAAATGGTAGGAAGGAAGGAGAAACAAAGACGAGTAACGAGGTGAGATTGTACGGAAGGCACGATGGGAAGAGAAAGGAGGGAGATGGTGACCTACCAACGCTACTTCAAAAATGTTTGTTCGGTCAACGCTTTTCAAAGCAATGGTCTATTGCGGATTGTCTGATCATTCGGACTTCGATTAATTGTAGGAATTAAAACAAGAATGTGTCATGAGAAACACCGTTGCTTACTCGTGGCTTACTCTTAGATCACTGAAAAATTTCATTGTAAAAAGTGTTTCGTGGATCATCTTACATTTAAGTATCAATATTAATTATTCTTTCACGAGATTCATTGACTATCATTCACACAAACCACATTAAGTGTTAACGAAGACTTTATGCGTCTTGATGGAAATAATCAACTATCAATCTCTCACAGCTCTCTCTAAGATGGGGACACGAGAGAGTGTGTGAAATAGAGAGAGTCAGAAAATTGATCAGCATACAGAGGAATACAATACGTAGATACAATTATGGCTCGCGGGAGCGAGTTATCGTCGATTAGATCGATCGATGGGGGGCAGTTGGACTCAGCTTAGATGAAGATGTCACGAGGCAGATCGGAAGTGGACCCCACACAGATGCTCTCGTGAAGCTTCATTCGAACCTCACGAGCCAGCTTGAGACGGTGCTGCTGAAATTGGATTCGATTTTATTACTCACCGTGGATTGCCCCGAAGGTGATTGACAGTTGGTCTTTGACCTTTTGACCAAAATCACAGCTCAATTGCTCGGGTTTGGTGAGGACGTGCGGGGTGAGGATATATAAATACCAAGTGAAATCGATCATGAGCCAATCAAGTATTTTCTCTCTCTAAACCTTTTCAGTTTCCCTCATTTTCAGATGAGTCATTTGAGATATTATCTGTTCGAAGCTTTCGCAATGCGCAAATTGTATCACATTTGCCCACCTTAACAGCGAGCGCATCTTTCTTAAGAATCTCAACCGAGTAGCAAATGCAGTGTCCACGAAAGGGAAGACTAGCGGTCACCTTAAATGGGAGCTTAGGGAACGGACGCGACATGCAAAGTGCAAGTCTCGCCATCAACCAAGGGAAGTAGCAGATAGTTGAAAAAGTAGAGAATTAGACCTATTCCGTTATTCAAGGCAACCAACCTACTAGAGGATAAACGATCAATTTACGATGTCTCGCCTTAGTTATCAAGGCGTATCGTAAGGTTATTTTCCATTCCACTCGTTGTTGAACCTTGACGAACTGAGTGAAGGGAGGAGGGAGGAAGAGGCCGGGAGGAGGCTAGTGATCTACCTGCTCTCCTCTCCCCTACCTCTTCCCTTCCTCTCTCCCAGACAATCAATAGCTCGCTAATCAGCACATCTCATTTGCTGAGCATTTCAAACTCACGATACGGTCATTTGAATGAATTTTTAGTGAGATCCATAACAAAACACCGATTGCGATGTCTAAACTATTGTGCGAAAAATTACTGAGAAACTCCTTCTTCGATGTCTCAACATAGTTTCGCTAGACGTGTGTCATTAGCCCCGAATATATACGAGATGCCAAGAGAAAAGAAAAGTGGTAATGATGTTAGTCATTATATCACGCATGTCCTCGCGCTAATGCCGATAGCCCTCTTTGAAAAGAAAAGTGTGATCTCGGTAGAGTCGGCTCATTTAGAAAAGGAAAGGAGGGAATGGACTGATTCTCTCCCTATTCCCTAAGCTCTATCGCATCTCTGACCGACAAGAGCTCACCACGAAGTGAGACGTTCAGGTGAATGCTAGAAAAAAAACGTTCCCTCTCTTCTAATGAATGCGTTTCACTCGACAGGGCTCTGATTATCTCACCTGTTTCCTCCAGACAGTCACCTTAGATGTAAACTGCTCAGTGGTTGATCTATCGTCCCGTAACCGAATTTCGCGTCAAGTTCATGTAAATTATCGTGCAAAATTGAGTGAAACAAGGGCATGATCTCTTCTTATTCAATTCCGAAAATCAAGTGTTCAGGGCCTACGCCTATTCGATTCCACTTCCATTGTGCTCTGACCAGGAAACCGAGGGACCAGGAAAGAAAACCGCAGGAAAAATCCGAAACCGAAACCGGTAACCGAGGAAAATTCTTATCCGCACGCACACGTTCTTCGTCATACTGACATTTCGAAATCACACGGTAGGTCACAGTGTTTTGTATAAAAAAAGAGCTAAAACAACGTTGTTGGATCCGTCAGACACTATAGTCCTGTGATTTTTCCCAAGCAGCTTTCCACTGTTTTCCAAGTACCGAAAGAGTTCCGTATTCCCAAGATTTTTCTTACGTGTGGGAAAGAGAATAGATCAGTTGATGTGGATATGGATGTCAAAAGAATCTTCATGTAATACTGTGAGCTTTTAAAAATTCCACGGTAGATCGCAGAGTTTCCAAAAATCTGGTTAAAGAGTTGAGAATATGAAATGATCGGCGACCGTAAGTTGAAACAAGTCCAGAGACAACATCGATCAAAGATCATTTGCCCTATTTTTTTGTTTCCCAAAGATCTCACGCTTGGCAGTGTTCAATAGTTTTCAAGCGCGAGTGCTTGTAATTCGCGGGACTTGACTTTCTCAGATGGATCACTAGAGATCGACTCCGAAACGGATGAATCATTTTATTTAGTGCCACTAACACTCTTGGAATAGTGATATTTTTGGCATTACGCAATGAATCATGTAAATCATGTCGCTCTCCTGTCTCTATCGGTTATTCTTCACGGATATCGAGGGTAAAGGAGAAAGAGGAGAGTCATCCTGTATTTCCAGATGCTCGATGCCTCTCTGACTCTGAAGCCCTACCGTAATCCCGACTAACCGTGTTGTTGGTGGGCGGTTTCTCCTCGTCCCTCAGCGGTACACTCTCCGGGCGGGGCGGTTGCTCGGCCGGACTGTTCGGCTTACTCTGCTCCTCAGTCTTCACCGGGAACCTGAATAGGATTGTCAGGATGACAAGGGCGTATCTTCAGTCCCCATGCTCTCTCGCAAGTGCGAGAGCACGGGAATGAAGATGCGGATTCATCACCGATCAGCGCCGGTTCGAACGCAAGAATCATTAGCACTAGTGATGACGATGTGGTTTTCCGGTATTCTCAGACTCTCTCCTTCTCCTTCTGACCAGCGAGAACGCATGAGAATAAAGAGAAAAAAAAGAAAAAAGGAGTGACTCACGGATCGGTTTTGACGTCTCTTCTCTGTTCCGGGTAATTCCAGTAGTACAGCCCATTCGTGTGGTACTGTCCATGTTCGCCTCTCCAGTTAACGAACTGGTAGGTCGACATCTCGAGTCTTCAAAAGAGAACTGAGCGAGAGTGCTGGGAGACTCGCTAGGAGGCGGAGTCTTGCTATACTCTGAAGGTAGACCTTAGGTTGAGGTGGGGGTATGCCTCTCTCTGTCCCTAACACTCTCTCATTTATCTGATTGGCTAGAGAGTATTGAGGAATGAGAGAGCCAGCGAGAGTTTGAGAGGGTGAGAAGGCAATTGAGATGCGGAGAGACAAGCTAACGAGTAGACACGGAGTGTTCCTAGTAGTAGAAAGAGAAGGAAGGAAAATTCACGTCTATGTTGGGATGAAGAGTGTGGGATAGAATATCATGTAAAGGATCCCCACAAAGGAGTGAGTAAGATTAGAGAAAGGAAGAGACTAAAGAAGGAAATATATCTAAGAAAATGTAATTATCAAAAGCTTATGCCAGTAAGGCTTTCAATCGTAACGAAACAAATAGTCGTTTAATAGGGAGATGCACCGCCTTCTTCACGAGAGTCAGCGCGGAATTAGGAGAGCGATGTGTGATTTCCGTAATCAACGACTTGCCGTTTCGTTAAGATTGAAAGTCTACCTTCCCCTGTGTCATATCTGGGACGAAACAGGAGGAGGTGAATTCACTACTGAGACCAGGAGGTTACTGAATAAGTCAGGAGGGAATGCGACACCGTATCACACGGGCGCCCCCTTCCTTGTGTAAACTATCGGAGGTTAACCCGAGGCTAAAAACCATTAGAGCAGCGAATGATTCAGAACTGTTTTTGTGAGGTTGTTCTTGGTGTAGTATGTGAGTTGACTCTTCAGTGTTCTTTCTGATTCTTCCGTGTTTGTCTCATATGTCTCATACCCCCCCCCCCCCATTCCTGCTCTCCCACCTTATTATGTAACGTTTCGGTCTCGTTGCGCCTCGGGCGTAGATAAATTATTATTATATTATATTCATAGGTCTCCTATTCTTAAATAAGCAATTTTTGGAAAACCTTTCATGTAATGTGACGTGAGATATTACAATCACTAAGGCTGGCTAGCGACCAATATCGTCGTGTAGTTTATACTGTGATCATCAGTGCGATGGTCAAGGATCAAAACAATTTCTCAGTTACCGTTCAGTTTTTGTGTACTTCGCCTTTGATCAGTAACAAGGTCAAACCTCATTGTACGTAATCTATCGGATTGGAAGCGGGAATGGAGAAAGTGTAGCTGGCCACACGGCTGGGATTATCTCATGCTCTTTTTCGCACAATTGTTCGCCGCTGTCACTGAAGTGTCGTTGGTGGAGTGAGATCTACGTGGAAAGGTATTCTCTTTTCGATCATTTTTATGCATGGACAAGGCTTACTCAATGATGAGATCGTCACGTATTGAAAAAGATAGAATGTAGATATTTTGGGAAGCAAAGATTAATGAATAGACCGGGAGTAGAATTCGGGGCTCACTAACAAAGTAGGTGTTCCACAATAGCATTTGCTAAATATCTGCTTAAACTAAGTTACACTATAAGCCAGGAAACAGGTGAGAGGGATTACTCGAACGATTGTTGACATGGTAACGTTGTGTGAACTCGTGTGGGTAAATGTATTGGAAGGGTAAGTGCGCGCATCGTATTGGAAGAACGATGGACGATTAAGGGTTAATGTGCAGTCACACTATGATGTGAAGGCGTCTAATGTTGTAGGCAAAAAGAGGTTGTTTCGGCAACTCATATATCGCATCCATCGAAGAATTCCGCCGCCATTGGCTCCATCAGATTCATAATTGCATTTTCTGGTTCATTGTCATCATCGGCAGATTCGGCCTCTTCCATGTGCTTGCGAATGATCTCACGACGAGCGTTATTCGTGATCTATAATATTCATCCATTGGAATAAAGATACCAAGCGGTTTCACCCCCGTAAGACTACGCTGCCAACCCCTGAAAAGGCCGGGGACCCTGTATTATCTAGATTTTGCTCCATTGTGCTTTTTAGACGCAGTTATTAGTGCAATTATCTCAGCCGATCCAACATCAATCGAAAAGACGCAAAGATTTGCAACGCAAATAACACAATGATTCATTACGGCCTCGTTTCGAGATGGCCCCTTACCCTTACCCTGGTCAAGACAACCTGCTTTATGACGTCATAGTGCGAACGGAAGAAGTTCATGTACATCCTGTCCTCAGACCACATCAGCTGTTTCAACTGCAATCGAAAAGTGTCATAATGAATTCTGACATGAGCGTCTGGTCAACTCATTCGTTTTATACTGGTTTATATTTTTTTCCCGCTAAACAAAAAAACTGTGAATAATCAAGACAATCACCCGACTTAGAGCCACCTAACATGTGAAGGGTTTACAGTTTACAGTTTTATCCTGACATCAGGCAATGGGACTGCAGGAGGAAACATCTTTAGGGAGGGGATTGGGGTCTTCGTACTCAGGGATAATGGGTCAAGGGGTGATATCTTCTTAGCTTTAGCTGTCGTTGGCCCGTCGCGCTTAGTCGATGGTTTGAATCCAGAAGAAGATCATCCAGCCGCCGAAGTCCTGACTTGCGTGGTTTAGAGTAAACTCACGAAGCAGCCTTCTTGAATGGGGCTTTTCTTGACCGTAGATCACATGAGGCGATTAGAATCCGCAATGGGTCCTCCTCTTGATGATCCAAGTGGGCGATACTTGTCGGGTTTCCCAAGCTGACGGACGAGGATTCTCCAAACTGGAGGTGGAAGAGAGCGGGGGTGAGAGGCGACCGCCCGTCGTGAGCGCAGGAATGGAGAATGGAGAAAGAATGGAGAATGGAGAAGGGGGGGGGAAGGGTTTAAAATACCTAGCAAATCACACACTAAATCAAGAGTCACGAGTTTCATTCTTAACCATTCTACAAAGAGGGAGTGTGAGGATGACCCACCTCGTTCAACTTGTCGTCCGATAGCTCGGGTGCAATCCGATCGAAGATGTCATTGATGAAGTTGAGATCTCTCGCTCTCATCGCCAGCCAGTACTTGGAGTTGTAGATTGCGTTCTCGACCACTGAATAATACAGAATAATTATAGAACAAATCGCCAAATAATAAATATACTACTCTAGGCGGAGCGGAATATATTACTTTTTTCGAGACAGGCCTCGTCCGATCCAATTCACATTTATCGTACCTTGTTTATTGGCAGTCTCAGGTGTTTTATACGCAGCGCTCACGTCCCTGGGATCGCTTTCTCCCGACGAGAGCCTCTCCACCGCTACGGGTCCGGATTCGGGAACCATCAGATTTGGAATCATCACCTGCAATTAGTAAATTCTACTCCAGATAACATAATAATAATGCAGGGTTTCTACAACTATATGAACACTGAATCTGTTTGAAGATGAATGATGTGTTTGGCATGGTAGAGCCGACTGTCCTTACTTCTCCTATTCCTGTTATACGCCCACATGTCATTTCCCAATCCTAGTTAGAATTCCCCCTTTAGTGCCATCTGTAGTTAACGACCATGTCTCTATATAAGGCTGTATTTCTTGCCACATGTATGATTCGAATATAGGGAATGTTATCTCCACATGTGCTCGAGT
This sequence comes from Pristionchus pacificus, assembly GCA_000180635.4. Lineage (NCBI taxonomy): Eukaryota > Metazoa > Nematoda > Chromadorea > Rhabditida > Neodiplogasteridae > Pristionchus > Pristionchus pacificus. The sequence goes on from CM026580.1 coordinate 498,964, forward strand.
AACCGAACCGCGGACTAGTAGGGCACTAGTCTTGACACCGACCCTTGCAAAACCACAAACGAAAGAAACCTTATTGGAAAGGATCGTTTCCACACGCTTTTTCAGTTCAGGCATATCTGCTGAATTGGCTTTGATCCATGCGGCGATGCGAGTGTGCTGCGCCTTGAGAGTCTTGTCCTTGTTTAGATTGGTTATCAACTGAAATAATGTGTACTCGAAATGGAAATTATCTGTTGTTTTTCAACTCGCTCTGGTCATTACCAAGTAATCCATTATCTACAGTAATGAAGATGTTTCTTACTAAGCTCACACAAAAAAATTGTCAAACTACCAGTGTCAATAGCAGTGAGCTTTCATGTAAAAAACTTGTGATCTGTAAACATAGTCGTGCTTTTAGTTCAACTGTGTCTGCATGTCTGCAAGTCGTAACTTCTTTCTTATCCCTGGGGGGGGGGATTAAATAGGTACCGTATGCCTGGCTAGACAATTTCTGTTTTTCAGTTGTCTGTCTGACTCTCATATTTCATCAGAGACATTCGAAGCAGCTCTAATGTATTGCTACAAGAAGATTATCCTTAACTGCTAGAAATCAGAAATTTCATTCGGTATGTAAAATATTGCACATATTAAAACTTATTCGAGGAACCTGCAGGTGCTCAACTAAGCGATCGGTATGGGGTTCGTAAATGTCTTTTCCCTTTTTATAGACGAGGGTTGGAAAAGGGGATATTCTGGACAGGGAACAAGCGATATCGTGAAGAAAAGCGTATTCAGACATGCAAACCAACCGTTTTATACTTGGTCTTGAGAGCGGACGAAGCTCCTTCGATGCCCATCCAATCACACAGCCACGAATTGGGAACGATCCCTTGACTGAATGAAAGAGTGAAGAAGATGGAGGAAAGGAGAAACACTCGCATCCTGAAATTAATATTTTTAATGTGCAATCGCAAACTCGATTTAGCGAACGTCGGGTGAACGAATACTTTCAAAAGAAATTTTAAGAAAGTTCTCATAATTATAAAGGATGAGTTCCTATGAGGTCAGTTTCATCAGTTTTCAAAATATCATTTTTTATAGCTGTTTGCCAAGCGTCAATATCAACGACCGAGAGAGCATGCGAATTTAGGAGACTGCGTCCACCATTCGCGCGGTAGCTCAGAGTTCAACTTTAAGTTTCAATCCCAGTAAGAATAGTATGCGGAAGAAGGACGAGTGAAGGACAGGTCACGCGCCGTGATTGGAAGGAAGGGGATAATGGTCGATTGAGTGTGGCGCATTTCGATAGATCGAGACGGAAATCCGTTTAATCCACTTTAAATTGTGTGATCACCCGATCGCTCTTCTGTTCCTCTCTCGAATTAAGCTGTTTTTTGAGGATCAACCAGACTAATTGAGCATATTTTTTCAATGAAATGATGTTGAACTAATCATCAAAATCCAGGCGAAATGTCTTTTCTACGCTTTCCTACGCAAATATCGATGTGTGAAAACAAGTGTGCAAAATTGCGATTTGGATCCTAATTGACTTCTTGATTATTCAACTGGTATTGCGTTTTCTGCGTACCTAGTTTCTCAATGCTCGAGAGACAACGCAGAATGAGAAAGCACTGGCTCCTCCATCTGACCGACGCCTTCTTTCCCAACTACTTGAAATTTAACTGAGAACGTCTGCTCATGCTCACTGATTCAGATGGAACTGTAGTTGATTGGTGATGAAATCGATGACAGCTGATGAGACACTGTACTTGAGAATAAGTAGAATTCTACAAAGAGAGATTTAATGTCAGTGAAGGTGTTATATTTGTCCGAGATGAGCGGTAAAAACCAAATTCGTAACTAATAGTAGGACAATCCAAACAGAACAAATGACATTTAAAATAAGAATGGGGAAAAGTGAGAGACATCGAGTGAGACCCAAACAACAGATGAGGCGAAGTGACTCGAGTGGGCATATTGCTGTTGAGAGTTAGTGGAAGTGTAATGTTCCGTGAGAAGGAGAGACGAACATCTCTCAAATCTTCACGATCTCTCAGTTAAAGAGGACGAGAGAGTGCACGGAATGAGGAGAGCAGTGCTTGCAATCAGCATTTTCCCATGATTGAATCAGAACTAGAAGATATTAGCGATCAGAGCTATCAAAAAGTTGAAAATTTTGAAAAATGCGATCAATGTATCGGTCAATAAATGGTTAACAAAGAATGTCGCATTCTTCAAACTGAGCGTACCTTTCTCTTTCTTTATTATCCTTAGAACTTCGGTCAAAGTGCTTTATTCTAATCTTCAAACAATGCATAATCTTGAGTGAAGAGGAGGAACAGACTGCGGACTCGACGAATGCCTTTGCTTCAATGACGGTGCCATAAAAAGACCAGTGATCAGGAATAGATATTCATCGTTTTCGAGCAGAGACCAGCTTGGCCTGATGAAATGATTCATTACGTCCTAGAAAAAGAAAGAATCTATAGAAAATCGAGATATTTTGATAGTTGGAATTCAAAACACTCCTTATTGGCTGGAATCACTGCTTCATCGACTCGTCTGTTTTCGTCTGAAAAGAAACGGAAAAGTGGCTTCGATCAGTCGATACTCAGTCGGAAGACTGTGTGGAGGAGGGCTAAGAAAAATAGAGACTGTGTAAGCTGTGGAGGATGAATGACAGTTAGAGAAAGGATGACTTCGAGAATAATCGAGGAAGGTCGGCCATAAAAGCATCGCCCTTTCGGGGGAAAACGTCTCGTCTCGAATATCCCTCTCTTCTTCCTCTTCTTCCTACAGTATTCTGCCTACCGTATCCTCAGTCACAAATCAACAGTCGTCAATGCCCAGTTTCGTATAGTGTAGTCACCGTCATTACTTCGGCATAATCCCTTACTGATGTTATCCCATATAGTAATCACCGAAAATATTGAAGAGTATGCTTACTCTCTCTCCAGAAATTGTTTATCACACACTGTGACTATGTATGTATGATAGCCATTTTTGGAGAGAGCGATGCAATGTTGATCCCACACGCATCTGCTCACATTGAAGCATATTAAGAAGCTTTATAGATCTATACCTAAAAGATCTTTATAGATTGATAGATCTTTATAGATTGAAGCTTTATAGATCTATACCTAAAAGACCTAAAAGATACATGATCTAATCCTCACACATCACCAGGGAAGTCTTAATAATTCTACCTGCTCACCCCCCTCACCTATTAGACTTTCAAGTCTTCCCACGTTACCTTAGACATATAAAATCGTAGACTTTTTAGAGTCATTGGTCGCTTACATCACATCCCCTCATTGATTTTCTCTCTACTTGAACTGCATATTTCGGACTGTTTCCACACGCTGTTGGAGATTGCATTTTGAGTAGAGAGCTCATCGATAGAGTTAAGATAGCCTGCCATAACGCATGTAATTTTTTGACCACACCACTCAAACAAAAATATAATGCAATCTCCCATTCTTCTAAGAGCGCGTCCGATAATAGTTTTGCATTAGATCTTTGGCGATGTCTCTCTCATCGGATTTCACTCATGCAATCCCCTCTAACGCTATTTTCATTCAACGTGAGTTCGCAAGTTGAAAGGTCCCTTGTGGGTCCTATCTTATCGTCTATCACGAATGCAATAGCGATGGTTTCCTTGTTTCACGGGGCTCAGGAGTTGGGGAGATCGTTTTGAGGGTCCTACTTAGAGCTTCCCGTGAGTCTACATGTGCTGTCTCCGTAAACGGTGTTCTTCTACATTTTGAGATCAAACGTTGAAGAGTCCTCGTTACGGAGACAGCTGTGTGGATAATCACCCGTATATCTTCCATCAGTCACCCGTATATCTTCAAATTGCTTATCCGTAACTTTTATACATTATTAAGGAAATTAAGGAAACAATGCAATTCATTGGAAGTGAGCCGATGTTACACTCGATACATTTTTTCTCGCAGAAGAGTAGACGCATAAGTAGTTTCCCATTCTCATGATTATTCCATACCTAACATTCCAACATGCACTCTCGGTCATGCATATCTCGGACAAGCAATGAGCGAAATTGTCTTGAGCAACGTATAACGGTGAGGGCTGTGAGAGCGACATCCATCCACTTTTGAATTCAAAAGGGGGATGAATGGTGGTTGGCGAAGTTCAAAGAATCTCATTCAGAAATCTTAAATATCCTGTATGTTAACAATTCCAGAATGATAACAATCATTCGTTTATCGAACACTTAGACATGAGAGAACGAAATCGCGAATCATCATGCACAGCAGTGTTCAGCCTCATCTTTGAGTACATGAGAGACGAGGGGCTTCTCGCCAATGTAGCACGTTCGAAGACAGCAAGAGACACGACCATCCTTCACCATTGACTTTTCTGCAAATGAAATCGGGATGTGTTGCAGCAAAAATAGCTCAGTAGCTCTTAAGAGCGCAACTTGCTTTGTGCCCCCACTATTAGAAAGGATGTGAAGCCAGAGAAATGACCACAACCAGAAATAAGCGAAACTTGAAAATCATAATATTTCAATTATGATCTTTCATCTCCACCCAGAAACCCTCATAAAAATAGGAATCATAATCATAATCAATCATTAATCGAAAATCAAGGCAAGGACCTGTCGTGCAATGCTTGTGTTCCACTCAATATGATTTTCTCTGCATATTCGATGTACATACGATACGATGTGTACGAAAATAGGAATAGTACGAATAAACTCACTTCCCATCACTGCCAGTTCATAAAGATAGCAGTTGCACAGAGGACCACTCTCAAGCATCTTAGAGTATTCCATCGTCGGATCGCAAGTTGGTGAGGGGTCTCCGTAGTTCATATCGAACCAGTAGGTATCGATGATAGGGTATCCAGGCATGAAGTCAGGCTGAGGAGACTTTGCGAAGAATGGGGTCAATTTGTCCTCTGTTTCTCCATGTTGAGCCCAGAGAACGTTGAAGATGAGAGAGAGAGGATTAGAAGGACTTTCATCTTTGACTCTGCCAATGGATGAGTGAAGAGAAGGAGGAGTGATGACGCTGTGGAATGAAATGGGGCGAAAGTAAGAAGAGTTCCAATATTTGATGGTGAGTCTCGTCAGAGAAGAATGAGAAAATGCGTAAGAAAAGAATGAGAGATAGAGAGAAGAGAAGAGCAGAGTCATGAGCAATCGAGTCGGGGGATTAGATAGGAAATGTAAGAGTGATGTGCGTAAGGAAATGAGTATGTAGTATTAAGTAGATTTGGAAGAAGATTGAACAAGAATGGGATTAATGTGCTTTCCTTGAGACTTGACGTTTAGAATTGATCAAAATAAACTGTCACTAAGGGAAAAGGAAAGGGGAAAAGGGGAAACGCGTGTGTTGTACAATGAACCACAAAATGTTGTATTACTCTGAATGATACAAGATATTATGAGTTTCATTGATGAGGATTCATCGCAGTAGAGATTGAGAGTGTTCTGAGAAGGTATAATTGGCGTTGGCCGGCATCTGAAATTAGCACATTTTTATTGGAACACAATTTTATCGAGGCAGGAATGAAGAGCACGATTTACAAATCCTCTCCCAAATTTCTGTAAAGCTAACGAAATCGTTCAGTTAGCGCACTCACCTTACTCCGTAGCAGCAGAGATCTCCGCGAAGTGCTTCTTCCCGCGTTGCTGAAAATATGTATAGTTAGCGACTCGATTGCTAGTAAGAATAGAATAAGATCAGCAGCATTTGACTATTTAAATTATTATTATGGAAATTGATTGTTAAAATCCAACCATGGGCGTGTCGACTGCAGCGCCGTTGATTGCATCGTGTTTCTTCTCGTGAACCTGATATGAGAAGTATGAATCTTGTTGCACTTAGGGGGTTTGGGTTTACGGTCCTCGCTATTTGAATCTCACCTTCTCCTTGGAATCGTCAGCTTTCGTCTGATATAAATTAAGATCTTCACTTTTTTGCATGATCAGCCCCCATGAACGACTGATGATAAGCTGTGAGATATGAGAGCGAGATTTTTTGAACGATTATTGAAACGAGATTATTGAAGAGAAAGTAATCGCACAACTAGCGAAAAGAAAACTATTAATAAGAGTATATTTCAGGATGGAAGGGTATATGCCCGGGTAGACTGCCGCACTGCCTATCCATTCGAGAAGGAGAACTGTCTCAAACATCTGTCTGCGTTCTTCAGAGAAGCGATCTCCGGCACCGTCTCGATCTTTTTACGTTTCAATTTTAGATAACCGATTGTTGAACTTTCAGTCAAAGTCCACTCAAATTCAGTTCTAATCATTTGGTCAATCAGATTTAGCGGGGGTGTACAAATAATTGTTGATCTCTCATTCTGCAATGTTCTCTCGTCGACGAGAGAGAAAGAAAATACATTATGAAGTGATTGATCGAAATATTATCTTTTGCAAACCCTAGCGATAGAGCATGTCATGAGAAGAACTTTTCAGTGTCCGATCGACGAGACGACCCAAAGGATAATCGAAGTCGTCCTTAGGTCAACAACGTTCAAAAGTTTCCATATGACTATGAAGGATGGAAAATCCTGCAAGTACGTGTATTGATGGAGTGCCTTCCAGACAACTGTTAGCCATCCAGTATGGATCATTATGCGTCGGTTTTATATTAGATGAATGAAATACACGAAAACATGAATAAGTGTCTAATTTTAGAACATAAATTGAGTGAATAAGAGCCACCAGGCCCTGAATTTTTCACATTGTGCTGAGAGAGAAACTCTTTGCCATGCACGATACTCTTGCAGGCTAGCGCTGAAACTTCTGGGATCCCACAGCGAGATCGCCAACGCCCGATTCCGCTTCGATGGAGATGAAGTGAAAGAGGAGGAGATATAGATGTGACCTCAAAAACAAATGACCGGTGGGAAGCAAGTTCCAATTAAAAGAGACGATTCTATTTTCTTAGTCCTGTCTTTGTCCATTCGCAATATTCTTTTTCGTGAATCTGGCTTCCGAGAATACGCAATATGAAGTAACATGTATTTTTTCCCAAGGCATGTAGTAAGAAAAACCAGCCCGATGAAAACCAGCTGATCCAGATGGAAACAGTCGAGTATAAGTATGCAATTTGTAGTTCCTTAGCAACGACTATGATAAGAAAGCAGGCGTCCATTCCATTTTCTGTTTTGAAAGAGCCTTTTAGATATTCATGTTTTCACCTATTTTAATGTTCGTTTCCTGGAGAATGGACGATTCGATATCTTGCTCTGCGTTGCTCTCTTAATTGACCTTTACCGTGAACCAATTTCCTTTCAATCAAGTATGACGCATCGGTCGATATAAAAGAGCAAGATGCAATGCGGCTTTCATCTAGTCGAGATGAAGTTCATCTTTCTTCTCGTCTCCCTTTTCCCTCTTGCTTCTGCGATACTCTCCGACTGTGAGAAGGAATTCCTCAAGAGTAAGTTATTATTTTAGTATTTCCATGAAATAACAATTCAAAATCTGAAATATATGTGCATGTTATCTGACTATACCAAGTGAATCGAGTTCTGGCGATTCAAATAGGGCAGGCATTTCACGTTATCCATATTCAGATTGCCGCAGCTGCACACTCCCCAAGGTTCCGAGTGACAGTTGCCCTCTGGTTGGATACAACTGCGAAGTGGACGAGGAAGAATTAGGAAAGTTCGAAGTATCTAATGGAAAATTCGGACGTGACTGCGACAGGTATACTATTTAACGAATTCTAATTTATTGTTTGTACAGGGCTAGCCCAGGCAAGGGGATAACCCCATGCGGTGTCTTAAGTTTAAGCAAAACAAGTATATGTGATGTGTATGCATTTAAGCATTCGATGCAAAGAGCCTGGAGCTACTCTGCACGTGGACGGTGTTCCCTACGAGAGCATCGCTTGCTCTGAGAACCTCTGGCGTTTCGGCAAGCACTACTCGCTGAACACGACCACTGCTGCCTGCTTTAAGAGTGAGATTTTGTTGGAAATTACGTCATTATAAGCTCCAGGATACTTCTTCAGTCTGCAAATTTAATTTTGACGCATACCTCCAACTGTGAAAACAACTCTGAAATTATTTCAGGATGCGACAACTGCAGGACCACTCTGGAAGGGCCCAAAACGAAAAGGGTAAGCTATTAAAGAAGGATCATTATTTACGAACCACTAATATTCATTGTTAGGCCGAAATCATCGCTCCCGTGGTCGGTACGACATGCGCATCTGCCAAATGCCCGGACGGATACCAGTTAGTCGGAAAACCTGTGATTGGCCAGGAACACGTGGTGATTTATTGTCATTATTATGCTTTATTATATTATTATTTTCTTTTTTAAAAAATTAATTGTTGTTTAATGAATGAATAATTTGAGGCGTTCGGTGAAAGCGTCGTCAGTTGCTTTGGAGATCGACTTTGGGACGATGGCACGGGAGCAAAGTACACTAGTGTGTACTGCAAGCTGATTGAGGCCACTAAGTAAAGACTAAATCATTTCGAAGAATAAATAAATTTAATAAATATATTTGTGCATGTAGACTTGTCTTCACATCAAGTTGTTCAAACATTGAACTGGCCGGTGCCAATTGTTAATAACTTTCACTAAGTGCACTGCAAATATTGAGTACCACAGATTCCATAGACTCTAGAAAGTGTTAGATCAACCGATGTCATGCGTTCTCCGGAAAGACCTTGTGATGGCAAAACAGATGGTAAAACAGTGACAATGTGGAACGGGTATATTGCTATATTGAGTCATGCGCGGATCTTCTGAAGATACTGTCGCAAAATACGGGGCAACAAGTGGAAAAACAGGGAACAATTTTTGGTTATCTGTAATTGCAAATACTCTGTGTTATTTCTGATTCGTGAAGGCACAACTTTTTCAGTGTAATCAGTTTTCAATCAGAAAAACGAGTTGAGATCATCGAAGTTATCGTGTGAATGACCAGTATAGGTGATCAATACACTAAAATTGCACAAATAAGGTCGATTGCGCAAACTTTCAACGGAAATGCTACCTACTTGGAAACAAGAGATGCGAGAAATACGCAGTATTTTCCAGGTTTGGTTCAGGAACAAGAATCATCAGCCATTCAACTTTATTGGATGTGAAATGCAATGGATGCGCTCTCTCTCACCGGTTACGCATGACAAGAGGTTAGATGAAATGAAGAACATCAATGAATGGACATTTCATCTCCCATTTCCATTCATATGTCTTCTCCCATTGAAGCGGGGAGGACGAGAGGTGAGCAAATGGGGGTAAGGAGTGAAAGTCATTCATTCCTTTTTTCATACAAGCCTGTGAACCGCGTGATGTTACGTAACATTACCTTACTGTTTTGCTTTTATTAGACAATTTACCAGTATTTTTCTCTTGATATTTTTATATCTGTAGTAGCCCTAAAATAATTCGGGATAGGATAAAAGGCGGCTGGCGGCTGGCGGCTCGAGCATAGGATAAAAGGCGGCCGGCGGCTGGCGGCTGGCGGCTGGCGGCCCGACCATAGGATAAAAGGCGGCTGGCGGCCCGATGTCGGCGGCTGGCGGCCGGCGGCCCGATTTTGGGATAAAAGGCGGCTGGCGGCCCGATCTTAGGATAAAAGGCGGCTGGCGGCTGGCGGCTCGTGTATTTGTTTCAATGAATGTTCACCTTTTTCGATTTTTTCATGTTATGTGCAGTCCATTGTGTTGCCTATTGTGAGAAAGTTTTCTAATAGGTTTGAATTTCTTGTCTCTTAGATTTCGGAGATCGGAAGTCTAGACGCTTGATCAAGATTGGACGCGAAGACTGGAAGCCCCTTTATGGCCCGAAAGCGGGCACCCGGCATGCCCTATGGCATCGATGGTGTTTCAGAGTCGGAAGGCTGGAAGTAGGAAGACGCGAGTTTATGACGCTTCCAGGCTTGAGCGTTAACTTCTTCAGAGATTCATTCATTCATTCGTCTTTACTCAGCTTGGTTGTTCTCTTGTTCATCTCTCTAATTTACTGTTATCTGATTCACTTTTTTTACTTTTCAGCAATGCTCTCTCTTCGTAAGAGTCTACTCTTGGTTCTTCTCTTCAACCTCATCACGTGCCATAAACATCTTCTTCCCAAAGAGCTCATGCTAGTGAAGGAGAAGGGAATAGATGCTATGTGAGTTCGATTATTTTCTTTCTTGCCAACGTGTTGCTTACTCTCTGGGATTGCCTACTCGCTTTATTGAAGTGTACTAACTCTCACGAATCTAGATTGGAGGAGGGGGAAGTCATCACTCCCGTGCGATTCACCTTGAAGTTCGATGGGCTCAATGACATCGAGGACACAATGAGATCCGTTTATGAGCAGACTTGTCAAACAGGTACAAACAGAGGAGGTGAGAACTTGGGAAAAAATAAAATTAAATGCAATCCACTTTTCTCAGAGTGAGCCACTGCATTGAGGACTCCCACTTGATGGAAGAAGTCTTCACAGTTCAACTTTCTCCACTCATATTCCATCTACACACCCACTTTCTCAAACCCTCTCCCTCCTCACCCTTTCATCATCTACAGTGATGACAATGCCAACTACGGAGTGATTGTCTCGATCGATGATCTAGATATAACATTCATCTCTAGTTCCCCAGATGCTGATCGTCTCGGTTACCTGGCTGCATTCACTTCAGCAGGTGCCCGTGAGGAGAGAGTCTCAGTGCGCTTTTTGCCCACACAGACAACGGACTCCCAAAATGAGAAACTACCTCTCTTGCTCATACTCCTACTTGCGTACAAGACATATAGCAGCGATCTGAGAACAGTCAAGTTCAACATTCCTTCTCATCCTACAATCAATTTGATTGTGAAGGCTTCTGAGAAGAGGATACCTTGCTCCCCTCACAATGCTATCCGTAAGAAGACGTACACACTGCAATGCGCTTGTGCTCGTCCTTCCCACAAGGAGGAAATGGGCTTCATAATCCCGAGTCTGGTCAAGTGCTAGAAATGTGGATGGACCATGAGTGTGACGACCTCACACTCAGCTCGCAGTCGGCATACTTCATGAGTGTGAAGTATGCCGACTGCGAGCTTGGACCGATTCCCGAATCGTCGAAGTCAAAATGGACATTCACTGATTGCATCTCCTTCTGGAAAGTTCCGAAATGGGGAGGAATCGAGACGACCCTGGAGGGAGACAAGATCATTCACAACACATGTGCCCTTGACTCCTTTCTGGCTACTCTCATCTCGCAGCATCGTCTGGATCCGCGGCTTTTTGAGTAAGACTTCAAAGTTTATGCACAACTTCTTAATGAATTCATTTCAGGAAAATTGGAACTGCATCTCTTTTCGAAAAGTATCTCCGCTCCATGCTCATGGATGGTAAAATTGATCAAGTTAAAGACGAGTTGATCAAGAAGATTTTCTCTAATAAAATAGATAAGAAGGTATGCTAAGTGTGTAGTATGAAAATGATCGCGATTCTCAGGGACGATACGATATGTGGGCGTCAGAATGCGAGATTCTGGATCGTCTTTTTGAATACTCATCGAAGTTGTTGTTCAATCTCAAGTGCAGAACCTGTAGTGAGAGAAAGAAGCTAACTCGATGTCACTTTGAGACTCAGTGAGTTTAAATTTGAAACCATTACAAATATGATCCGATTAATTCCAGAAAAAAAGGAGATTCGATGAAACAAGTAGTCTACGATTCGATTCTAGGCCAGAGTGACTGTCAATCGTGAGTATCTCTTCTCTTTCGAACATTACAAACCATAACTTATTCGTTCAGTTGCCAAGGCTCAAGGCAAATCCTAAACGTCACTTCAACTGCATGGTTCATTCCTGTCGACATCTCCCTGCAGAAGGAGTCCCCTTCACGCTGTGACGAAATTCTCAAGGAAATCAAGGTTTGTAATACTTCTACAATCTCTAATAACGAAAAAATTTAGATCGGAGAGTACAAATTCGAGCTGGGAGGTATCACACTCTTTGGTGGGGGCCACTACGTTGCTCTCATCCCGCGTGATAACAAGTGGATATTATATGATGGAATCAAAACAGTGAGAATGCGTTACATCAACCCACGAACAATCCAGGACCGTACGATCAGTGTAGCCTTTTACTACGCTTCATGAGATTAATAATCCTATGTGAACTTTTGTTTCCCTCTTGTAACTTCCGAATCCTTCGATAAACTATTCATTATAAGATGATGAGAAACTGATGTACAGACTTGTACAGATCTACAGACTCCGAAATCTAAGAGACAAGAAATTCAAACCTATTAGAAAACTTTCTCACAATGGGCAACACAATGGACTGCACATAACGTGAAAAATCGAAAAAGGTGAACATTCATTGAAACAAATACACGAGCCGCCAGCCGCCAGCCGCCAGCCGCCTTTTATCCTAAGATCGGGCCGCCAGCCGCCTTTTATCCCAAAATCGGGCCGCCGGCCGCCAGCCGCCGACATCGGGCCGCCAGCCGCCTTTTATCCTATGGTCGGGCCGCCAGCCGCCAGCCGCCAGCCGCCAGCCGCCGGCCGCCTTTTATCCTATGCTCGAGCCGCCAGCCGCCAGCCTCCAGCCGCCTTTTATCCTATCCCAAATAATTCATAGAAAGTGGATTCGAATAATATTTTTTTAAATGTAAACGTGTAAGTGAATTGTTCTCGATGAGAAAATATCGATTCCAATTGCGTTCCTTTTCAGGACATATATTGTCCTAATGGCCAAGATCGAAGTAGTCATCAAGCATGCTGATATGAGTGAGGACATGATAAACATTGCCATTGATAGCGCGACGCAGGCACTTCAAAAGTGAGATTTGTCTCTGTCTCTCTTCATTTCGCGTGATCTCTCGCCTTATCTTATCGGATTGAAGTCAGGTTGAGGGAAGAACAGCTAAAACGGATTTTTTTATATTTTTTTTTGTTAATTTTCAAATAATTTTGTCCTCAACAGTAAAAATATTCCCCTACTCAATGAGGTCATTTTCTTTTTTTAGAAATATTAACATTCGATTAAATACTGCACAAAGTTCTCATTCTTTAACCATTTCATGTTTTCTAGCGAGCGTGCATAATGTTTTCATACTCTACAGATATCAAATGGAAAAGGACATTGCAACGTACATCAAGAGAGAATTCGACATTCGCTTCAACAGAGCATGGCGAGTCTTTTTTTAAAATTTTCATTATTGATATTAACGATGTCTAATTTTAGCTCTTGTAGTGCATGTTTGCATAGTGCATGTAGAATGTAGGGTGCTGAAGAATGTATTTGAGTTACGGTAGTGCATCGGTATTAGTGGGAGAGAAAAAAAGAGAAAAAAAGAATTCTTCTTTGAAGGCACTGCATCGTTGGTCGTAACTTCGGAAGTTACGTGACACATGAGACGAATTATTTCGTGTACTTCTACCTGGGACAGGTGAATTGTTATTACTAGTGTTTTTGTATTTTTTTCGCGAATAATTTCTCTCCCTATTCTTAGCCCGTCATTCATTCTACGGCGAACGAATCCGATAATTAACGATATTTGATATTTCTCAGGTGGCAATTCTCCTGTTCAAATCCGGATAGACACCGCGAAGACCATCGAGAAGTTGACCTATTTATGTTCTCTAGATCGAATTTTTTATACTGTCTCTATACTGTCAATAGGAAAGGACCCAACTCTATTTTATCTGCCAATTGTATTTCTTTTCAGAATATATTCATTCGACTAAGATTAGTCTATGTAATGGTAAATAATTTATGGCCTTCTCGGTTATCTCACAAGTGCAGTAGTTCGTGAAGTAAATGAATGGAATCGATGAGAAAAATGAGACGAGAACGAAGATCATGTTTATAGACAAAACAATGTATACAGACCGTTGTAACCATGGTAATTGAAAATATACCATATAATTTGTGTTCAAGAATTTGAATTGACTTGTTCTGATCTATTCAAATCTGTTTATCGAACAAACGAAAATGAAAAGAATTCCGACGAAATGAAATATGACAAAAACAACAGTGGACTGTGTTTTTTTATGTTACTGCCCCCCACCGTGAACACTTTCCCGAAAGATCCTCCTCCGAGTAGAGAACCAATCTTATCCGTAGACATTTGATTAATGATTTATAACGAGATTATTGAAAAAATCAACTCCCTTTTTTTAGGGGATCGAATACCTCATTCAGTCAGCATTGAGTTTCTACACGATGCTCAAGCACAACCCCATTTAAGAAAAAAAACGTTAAATCATTGCATCATTTTTCACACCTTTGTTTTGTTTAGAAAATGTCCTCGCGAAATGAAGACAAATCCTTATTGCACCACATTATGCATCGAGTTCAATGCAGCAATGGTTGTAGTTCTCCGCAGTTTGTTCCCTGCATTGTTGCCTTCGAGGAGAGATATCATGCGAAATCGAGAGAGTGCCGTGTGGGCGGAGCTTCGTGCTGCCTATAAAAGGATTCAGATGGATCCCCACAGCGAATGTTTCATCTTGTCGATTCGATGATCTCCTACCGTATTCTCATCCTTGCTCTTTTTGTCGGATTCATCGCAGCTGACGAGCAGTTTGGCCCCTTCACCCCTGACTTTGTCACGTTCCTAAACGAGTAATTTATTTATTCATCTCACCTCACAACCTTATCATTTCCAGACACCCAGTGCGCAACGAGTACGCTATCTCCTCCTACAAGGAATACGGTCCGACCGGCACTTTCGGAGGCAAAACAGACAACCAAACGGTAGCTTCTTCCTCAGACATTTTGTAACCACTGTTTGTGACCTGTAATGCAGCGAACAGTGTCGATAGCAAGACGAAAATTAGGGAGGCGACTCCTCTCATTTTCATAGATATAATGGGCAGAAAGAATGGGATTATCGCCCTTTTGCCGAAAAGAAGTCGACACTGTTCGCAGAATAATATCACAAGCTCAGATGAACGCAATTCACCATCCCGTCCTATTCGTTCACGGCAACTCTGATTCGGCTCTCTATTTCTCGAAGGATTCCACGGGCTGGACCAATTCCGTCCGATACTTCAGGGTACCTCTTTTTAATAATTACAAAGTTGAAAAGTTTAAGCTCTTAAGCTTAGTTGAAAAGTTTAAGCTCAGTTGAAAAGTTTAAGCTCTGCAAAAGTTGAAAAGTTTAAGCTCTTAAAAATGCTGAACTATTTCGTGAAATGGAAGCTCCGAATTCATGCGCATCATCAATCCTACTTGATTATTAAGGAACAACACTATACTGGCTACGAACTCTACGGGCTCACCTATGGATCCCGCAACCTGAACAATTCGCTGCATAAGTAATTGATCAATAATCATTAAATTTTGTAATATTCTGCTAGAAAACAAATTTCAAAAAAATAAGAATATAGGTGGAAACGTATTTGTGAGGTCCGCCCACTTTTGCTGCGTGTTTCTTTTGTTAGCCGCTACGCGTTAATCATTTCAATGAGAACCAAATGTTCAACGGCGTCTTTCTTGCAGTTCCATCACTTGCCGCAACCTTGTGGGAATTCGGCGATTTATAGAGTCTATTTTGTCATACACACATGTACGGTAGTCGTGATTTGCATCAATAACTGGCATTATTCAGGCCGAGAAAATGGATATCATCGCTCATTCGATGGGCATTTCACTGGCGAGAAAAGCAGTGCAGGGAGGAACGGTAGGCCCTCGCAAACAATATTTATATAATATTTCATATTCTCAATATCATCTTAATAGAAATATAGCGAGCAATACTTATTATAGACATCATCACATTATCGATAGATATTAGGTCGGATAAATAAACTTTCAAAAATGATACTTCTCAAAACGCAATCTGTCATAACTGGTCGAAAATTTCCCATCCTGCTCTAACGATATATCTGCAGGTACATATGACCGAAGACCAATGTGATCTCGGACCATCGCTCGCGCACAGGGTACGATTTTTCCCGTATATCTGAGCGAATGGCCTTACTACAACATGAAGCGTCTCCTGACGACTGTAAATTGTTGATTGTTGAATCAAAGTTGCTCAATTCTCCGTAATCTCAGGTCGATTCACTGGTTGCAATTGCCGGCGCAAACTACGGCATGTGTCTCTGTCTCAATGAGGTTGCTGTAAATATGCCAGCGTGCGGACCGGTACGTTCATTTTGTGTGATTTCCGAATCATCGCCCTAGTCAATATTTCTCATTTTTCAGGAGGGATTTGGCCCTGGCACTTGCGGAAGGACGGAAGACGGCACAGAGGAGAATTGCCGCGTCAAGGAGAATTCGTGTGAAAGGGTACAATGCAATTTGCATAAGAAGTTGACACTGAAACCTGAACTATATAGCCAGATTGTAATGGAATTTCATCGCCTGAATCTACTGAAACTCGGTCTTAAATTTTATCAGGACGATTACTCCTCGGTTCTCCAACAGATCAATAAGGGACCAAAGGAAGCCGCATTTGTCGCTTCGCTGTGGTCGAACTGTGAGTTATAGTAGTACTACTACCCTAGTCACATAACCATGTGTGGTTGTTTAACAATGAAAGTTAGATTCATAGTGAACTTTTTTTTATTACTGCCTGCAATGGGTCACTTGGGTTAATTATAATCATCATTGCGAGAATAAATAAGGTTATCCTCCCGTTTTCAGCTGACCACGTGCTCGGAATCAACAACGTTGCGTGGGGCCGCACCACATCTCTCGTGCCCAATTCAGACTACAATTTTGCGTACTCCGACTATGAACACCCCCAGGCACGTTTACCTTTATAGCACATTTTCTTGGCCATTCGGTGAATTAATTTTATTTCACGCAATCTGAAGAGGCTTATTATTATATTTCGACAACACCGAAACGTGAATCAAAAAAAGGCGATGACCCGCATTGACGAGGATAGATATCTCGAAACCACGCTTATCCGATTAAGCCAAAAATGTTTCTTTTTTAAAAATCGATTTACATTCAGGTAAAAGACCTCACGTTCGCAGACCAATTCACCCTCGTCACTACCCATTCTCGTCATGGAGGCAGACCAAGAAGGATTTATTGATTACTACCGTGCCATCAGCAATAATAATACATCCATAATCGCAAAAAGTACATCCACTTCATTATTTCCCTTCTACAGTAGCCCTAGACAATATATGGTGGCTCCTTCTATTCCCGAATTCATCAACGTCCCGGTATATTTTATGTTTCCGCGAGACCAAAGATCAATTTCCAACACTCAACGCGTTGTATCTGATTATTTCGCTTTGCAACGAATAGGAGAACGATAAATAACTATTTGAAATCTCTTGATGCTTTTGCTCAATTATACCTACTAGTGAGTTGAATGAAAGTATTTCCCCCGTTTTATCCAAAATTATAAGGAGCAGGAACATGCTTTTTTCGAGCAGAAATTGTTCGAAAAATCACCATTTCAGTATACAATTTTTTTCGGAGAGGTTCGGGTAATAAGATTTGTTTTGTTTCAAACACCATTCACTACCATTATGTTATACCAGAATTATGTTACTACCATTTTACAGAATTAACAGTACAACTATAAACTATAGTCTGGAAAATAGCATAATCAGCAAATTCTGCGATACATTCAATGTATTCAACGCCGAAGCTCAATTCGAGCATCCTTCCAAGATACAATCAACCATCCTGCGCTCATTGTCATCTCAAGTTGTGTCTCTTCTCTTGCGCATGCGTATCCTTCGCTTACGCCACGCGCCTGTTCCTGTATGCTGATCTAAGGAACGATGAGGAAAAAAAAGAACTGTGGTCGAGGAAATAGAAGAGGGGTTCCAGGAACAAAAAATGTCGATTTAAAAGACCGGCTATGTAATATCCAAGGATCGACATCTCCGATTCGGACCAAAACTGTTGTGGTCGAATAAGTTTCATCTTCACATCAACTTCGCAAGTATGACCTATGGTGGTGGCGGGGCTTGTGGATGGGACCGACGCACAACACCGACAGTAATGAGAGAATCGAGGGGGACAATCATGCACGACAATGAAAAATCGATGAGAACGAATAGATATCCAAATATAAATATAAAGAGGTCCAAAATAAAAAAAAAGAAAAGAGAGGCAAAATGTATGATACAGAATTATGATAAGCCATGAAGAAAAAAATGAGAGAAGATGATTGCTCATTATTTCAACGAAAATTTGACGATGGCGTACTTGCGTATTAGAGCCATCCTATTTTTTGTGTATCGGAAGCAACCGTGGAGTAATTCCACGTTCTTAAGCTGCTGGAAGCAACTCTAAAGAAGTTCAGCAATTTTAACTGAGATTTTAATGATTGAACACCAAATAAATGTCATTTAGGGGCCTAACCTATAGTTATCCCTATCGACAATTTTTTAAATTTTTTTAATTCGATCCTGCCTGTGAAAAATTATGGAAAAAGTGATCTCACTTTCTGCTGAGATAACACCTTTTTACTTTCCAACCATATTCTCCAACGATTTCTCCTAATTATGCTTGTATATTGTCACTACGGCAAGATCGATAAATCCTCTTTGGTATTGTGAGAAAGTTTTTTCAGTCCGCTCTCTCTTCGCCTGTCAACTCTCATTAAACATTCCTCTTCGATTTCGCCCATTTTCAGGCATCTTCGTTACTCGAAACCATGACAATTTCTTGAGAAGGGCAAGACTCGAGCGGGGCAGTACTTGCCGTAGACCTTTCCTAGTAAGATTTGTAAATAACCAGTTTTATCAGTACAGTTTTGGGGATGAATGGTCTCATCATTATCTCATTGACTCTATCTCATTAACCGATGATAGAGCACGAGTAATTATGAGACAGATTCTGCACCCTGACAGCGGTATCATTCAGCCGTATTTCAGTATCTTTTCGTTCCAGTTTTAACTGCTCATAAACGATCTTGTTCTAGCTCTTCTCCTAGCTCTCTCTCTTGTCATCCAGTGTGATAATGAAGGGGAAATGAAGAGGGACAGACATGAGTTAGGCAGTAAGAGATGAGGGATTCAAGCGAAGAAGGAGAAGAGAGAGTAGGCAGTAGTCTTTCATTCGTGGCATTCATTCCCTAGATTTTCGATTTCTTTTTTTCTTTCTTTCGACTATTATCGATTTTCCTCGAAAACGTGATGATATTCCTATTGTTTTTTTTCATCTGTATTTGTTAATATTGCAGAATTTATCCCTATTCTTGAGGTAAGAACATGAATGTACGTCAACTCCATCGGAATCTCAACCCAATTGCAGGCTCCTCAACGCTGTTCGAATGTACGTCAACTCCATCGGAATCTCAACCCTATTGCAGCCTCCTCAACGATGTTCGAATGTACGTCAACTCCCTCGGAATCTTAACCCAATTGCAGGCTCCTCAACGCTGTTCGAATGTACGTCAACTCCATCGGAATCTCAACCCTATGGCAGGCTCCTCAACGCTGTTCGAATGTACGTCAACTCCATCGGAATCTCAACCCAATTGCAGGCTCCTCAACGCTGTTCGAATGTACGTCAACTCCATCGGAATCTCAGCCCTATTGCAGCCTTCTCAACGCTGTTCGAATGTACGTCAACTCCATCGGAATCTGAACCCTATTGCAGCCTTCTCAACGATGTTCGAATGTACGTCAACTCCATCGGAATCTCAACCCAATTACAGGCTCCTCAACGCTGTTCGAATGTACGTCAACTCCATCGGAATCTCAACCCAATTGCAGGCTCCTCAACGCTGTTCGAATGTACGTCAACTCCATCGGAATCTCAACCCTATTGCAGCCTCCTCAACGATGTTCGAATGTACGTCAACTCCATCGGAATCTCAACCCTATGGCAGGCTCCTCAACGCTGTTCGAATGTACGTCAACTCCATCGGAATCTCAACCCTATGGCAGGCTCCTCAACGCTGTTCGAATGTACGTCAACTCCATCGGAATCTCAACCCAATTGCAGGCTCCTCAACGCTGTTCGAATGTACGTCAACTCCATCGGAATCTGACCCCTAATGCAGCCTCCTCAACGCTGTTCGAATGTACGTCAACTCCATCGGAATCTCAACCCAATTGCAGGCTCCTCAACGCTGTTCGAATGTACGTCAACTCCATCGGAATCTGACCCCTAATACAGCCTCCTCAACGCTGTTCGAATGTACGTCAACTCCATCGGAATCTGACCCTTAATGCAGCCTCCTCAACGCTGTTCGAATGTACGTCAACTCCATCGGAATCTCAACCCAATTGCAGGCTCCTCAACGCTGTTCGAATGTACGTCAACTCCATCGGAATCTCAACCCTATTGCAGCCTTCTCAACGCTGTTCGAATGTACGTCAACTCCATCGGAATCTGACCCCTATTGCAGCCTCCTCAACGCTGTTCGAATGTACGTCAACTCCATCGGAATCTGACCCCTAATACAGCCTTCTCAACGCTGTTCGAATGTACGTCAACTCCATCGGAATCTCAACCCTATTGCAGCCTTCTCAACGATGTTCGAATGTACGTCAACTCCATCGGAATCTCAACCCAATTACAGGCTCCTCAACGCTGTTCGAATGTACGTCAACTCCATCGGAATCTCAACCCTATTGCAGCCTCCTCAACGATGTTCGAATGTACGTCAACTCCCTCGGAATCTTAACCCAATTGCAGGCTCCTCAACGCTGTTCGAATGTACGTCAACTCCATCGGAATCTCAACCCTATGGCAGCCTCCTCAACGCTGTTCGAATGTACGTCAACTCCATCGGAATCTCAACCCAATTGCAGGCTCCTCAACGCTGTTCGAATGTACGTCAACTCCATCGGAATCTGACCCCTAATACAGCCTCCTCAACGCTGTTCGAATGTACGTCAACTCCATCGGAATCTGACCCCTAATACAGCCTCCTCAACGCTGTTCGAATGTACGTCAACTCCATCGGAATCTGACCCCTAATGCAGCCTCCTCAACGCTGTTCGAATGTACGTCAACTCCATCGGAATCTCAACCCTATTGCAGGCTCCTCAACGCTGTTCGAATGTACGTCAACTCCATCGGAATCTCAACCCTATGGCAGCCTCCTCAACGCTGTTCGAATGTACGTCAACTCCATCGGAATCTGACCCCTAATGCAGCCTCCTCAACGCTGTTCGAATGTACGTCAACTCCATCGGAATCTCAACCCAATTGCAGGCTCCTCAACGCTGTTCGAATGTACGTCAACTCCATCGGAATCTCAACCCTATTGCAGCCTCCTCAACGATGTTCGAATGTACGTCAACTCCATCGGAATCTCAACCCAATTGCAGGCTCCTCAACGCTGTTCGAATGTACGTCAACTCCATCGGAATCTGACCCCTAATGCAGCCTCCTCAACGCTGTTCGAATGTACGTCAACTCCATCGGAATCTCAACTCAATTGCAGGCTCCTCAACGCTGTTCGAATGTACGTCAACTCCATCGGAATCTCAGCCCAATTGCAGCCTTCTCAACGCTGTTCGAATGTACGTCAACTCCATCGGAATCTCAACCCTATTGCAGCCTTCTCAACGATGTTCGAATGTACGTCAACTCCATCGGAATCTCAACCCAATTACAGGCTCCTCAACGCTGTTCGAATGTACGTCAACTCCATCGGAATCTCAACCCAATTGCAGGCTCCTCAACGCTGTTCGAATGTACGTCAACTCCATCGGAATCTCAACCCTATTGCAGCCTCCTCAACGATGTTCGAATGTACGTCAACTCCCTCGGAATCTTAACCCAATTGCAGGCTCCTCAACGCTGTTCGAATGTACGTCAACTCCATCGGAATCTCAACCCTATGGCAGGCTCCTCAACGCTGTTCGAATGTACGTCAACTCCATCGGAATCTCAACCCAATTGCAGGCTCCTCAACGCTGTTCGAATGTACGTCAACTCCATCGGAATCTGACCCCTAATGCAGCCTCCTCAACGCTGTTCGAATGTACGTCAACTCCATCGGAATCTCAACTCAATTGCAGGCTCCTCAACGCTGTTCGAATGTACGTCAACTCCATCGGAATCTCAGCCCTATTGCAGCCTTCTCAACGCTGTTCGAATGTACGTCAACTCCATCGGAATCTCAACCCTATTGCAGCCTTCTCAACGATGTTCGAATATACGTCAACTCCATCGGAATCTCAACCCAATTACAGGCTCCTCAACGCTGTTCGAATGTACGTCAACTCCATCGGAATCTCAACCCAATTGCAGGCTCCTCAACGCTGTTCGAATGTACGTCAACTCCATCGGAATCTCAACCCTATTGCAGCATCCTCAACGATGTTCGAATGTACGTCAACTCCCTCGGAATCTTAACCCAATTGCAGGCTCCTCAACGCTGTTCGAATGTACGTCAACTCCATCGGAATCTCAACCCTATGGCAGGCTCCTCAACGCTGTTCGAATGTACGTCAACTCCATCGGAATCTCAACCCAATTGCAGGCTCCTCAACGCTGTTCGAATGTACGTCAACTCCATCGGAATCTGACCCCTAATGCAGCCTCCTCAACGCTGTTCGAATGTACGTCAACTCCATCGGAATCTCAACCCAATTGCAGGCTCCTCAACGCTGTTCGAATGTACGTCAACTCCATCGGAATCTGACCCCTAATACAGCCTCCTCAACGCTGTTCGAATGTACGTCAACTCCATCGGAATCTCAACTCAATTGCAGGCTCCTCAACGCTGTTCGAATGTACGTCAACTCCATCGGAATCTCAGCCCTATTGCAGCCTTCTCAACGCTGTTCGAATGTACGTCAACTCCATCGGAATCTCAACCCTATTGCAGCCTTCTCAACGATGTTCGAATATACGTCAACTCCATCGGAATCTCAACCCAATTACAGGCTCCTCAACGCTGTTCGAATGTACGTCAACTCCATCGGAATCTCAACCCAATTGCAGGCTCCTCAACGCTGTTCGAATGTACGTCAACTCCATCGGAATCTCAACCCTATTGCAGCCTCCTCAACGATGTTCGAATGTACGTCAACTCCCTCGGAATCTTAACCCAATTGCAGGCTCCTCAACGCTGTTCGAATGTACGTCAACTCCATCGGAATCTCAACCCTATGGCAGGCTCCTCAACGCTGTTCGAATGTACGTCAACTCCATCGGAATCTCAACCCAATTGCAGGCTCCTCAACGCTGTTCGAATGTACGTCAACTCCATCGGAATCTGACCCCTAATGCAGCCTCCTCAACGCTGTTCGAATGTACGTCAACTCCATCGGAATCTCAACCCAATTGCAGGCTCCTCAACGCTGTTCGAATGTACGTCAACTCCATCGGAATCTGACCCCTAATACAGCCTCCTCAACGCTGTTCGAATGTACGTCAACTCCATCGGAATCTGACCCTTAATGCAGCCTCCTCAACGCTGTTCGAATGTACGTCAACTCCATCGGAATCTCAACCCTATTGCAGCCTTCTCAACGCTGTTCGAATGTACGTCAACTCCATCGGAATCTGACCCCTATTGCAGCCTCCTCAACGCTGTTCGAATGTACGTCAACTCCATCGGAATCTGACCCCTAATACAGCCTTCTCAACGCTGTTCGAATGTACGTCAACTCCATCGGAATATCAACCCTATTGCAGCCTTCTCAACGATGTTCGAATGTACGTCAACTCCATCGGAATCTCAACCCAATTACAGGCTCCTCAACGCTGTTCGAATGTACGTCAACTCCATCGGAATCTCAACCCTATTGCAGCCTCCTCAACGATGTTCGAATGTACGTCAACTCCCTCGGAATCTTAACCCAATTGCAGGCTCCTCAACGCTGTTCGAATGTACGTCAACTCCATCGGAATCTCAACCCTATGGCAGCCTCCTCAACGCTGTTCGAATGTACGTCAACTCCATCGGAATCTCAACCCAATTGCAGGCTCCTCAACGCTGTTCGAATGTACGTCAACTCCATCGGAATCTGACCCCTAATACAGCCTCCTCAACGCTGTTCGAATGTACGTCAACTCCATCGGAATCTGACCCCTAATGCAGCCTCCTCAACGCTGTTCGAATGTACGTCAACTCCATCGGAATCTCAACCCTATTGCAGGCTCCTCAACGCTGTTCGAATGTACGTCAACTCCATCGGAATCTCAACCCTATTGCAGGCTCCTCAACGCTGTTCGAATGTACGTCAACTCCATCGGAATCTCAACCCAATTGCAGGCTCCTCAACGCTGTTCGAATGTACGTCAACTCCATCGGAATCTGACCCCTAATGCAGCCTCCTCAACGCTGTTCGAATGTACGTCAACTCCATCGGAATCTCAACTCAATTGCAGGCTCCTCAACGCTGTTCGAATGTACGTCAACTCCATCGGAATCTCAGCCCTATTGCAGCCTTCTCAACGCTGTTCGAATGTACGTCAACTCCATCGGAATCTCAACCCTATTGCAGCCTTCTCAACGATGTTCGAATATACGTCAACTCCATCGGAATCTCAACCCAATTACAGGCTCCTCAACGCTGTTCGAATGTACGTCAACTCCATCGGAATCTCAACCCAATTGCAGGCTCCTCAACGCTGTTCGAATGTACGTCAACTCCATCGGAATCTCAACCCTATTGCAGCCTCCTCAACGATGTTCGAATGTACGTCAACTCCCTCGGAATCTTAACCCAATTGCAGGCTCCTCAACGCTGTTCGAATGTACGTCAACTCCATCGGAATCTCAACCCTATGGCAGGCTCCTCAACGCTGTTCGAATGTACGTCAACTCCATCGGAATCTCAACCCAATTGCAGGCTCCTCAACGCTGTTCGAATGTACGTCAACTCCATCGGAATCTGACCCCTAATGCAGCCTCCTCAACGCTGTTCGAATGTACGTCAACTCCATCGGAATCTCAACCCAATTGCAGGCTCCTCAACGCTGTTCGAATGTACGTCAACTCCATCGGAATCTGACCCCTAATACAGCCTCCTCAACGCTGTTCGAATGTACGTCAACTCCATCGGAATCTGACCCTTAATGCAGCCTCCTCAACGCTGTTCGAATGTACGTCAACTCCATCGGAATCTCAACCCTATTGCAGCCTTCTCAACGCTGTTCGAATGTACGTCAACTCCATCGGAATCTGACCCCTATTGCAGCCTCCTCAACGCTGTTCGAATGTACGTCAACTCCATCGGAATCTGACCCCTAATACAGCCTTCTCAACGCTGTTCGAATGTACGTCAACTCCATCGGAATCTCAACCCTATTGCAGCCTTCTCAACGATGTTCGAATGTACGTCAACTCCATCGGAATCTCAACCCAATTACAGGCTCCTCAACGCTGTTCGAATGTACGTCAACTCCATCGGAATCTCAACCCTATTGCAGCCTCCTCAACGATGTTCGAATGTACGTCAACTCCCTCGGAATCTTAACCCAATTGCAGGCTCCTCAACGCTGTTCGAATGTACGTCAACTCCATCGGAATCTCAACCCTATGGCAGCCTCCTCAACGCTGTTCGAATGTACGTCAACTCCATCGGAATCTCAACCCAATTGCAGGCTCCTCAACGCTGTTCGAATGTACGTCAACTCCATCGGAATCTCACCCCTAATACAGCCTCCTCAACGCTGTTCGAATGTACGTCAACTCCATCGGAATCTGACCCCTAATGCAGCCTCCTCAACGCTGTTCGAATGTACGTCAACTCCATCGGAATCTCAACCCTATTGCAGGCTCCTCAACGCTGTTCGAATGTACGTCAACTCCATCGGAATCTCAACCCTATTGCAGGCTCCTCAACGCTGTTCGAATGTACGTCAACTCCATCGGAATCTCAACCCTATTGCAGCCTTCTCAACGATGTTCGAATGTACGTCAACCCCATCGGAATCTCAACCCAATTACAGGCTCCTCAACGCTGTTCGAATGTACGTCAACTCCATCGGAATCTCAACCCAATTGCAGGCTCCTCAACGCTGTTCGAATGTACGTCAACTCCATCGGAATCTCAACCCTATTGCAGCCTCCTCAACGATGTTCGAATGTACGTCAACTCCCTCGGAATCTTAACCCAATTGCAGGCTCCTCAACGCTGTTCGAATGTACGTCAACTCCATCGGAATCTCAACCCTATGGCAGGCTCCTCAACGCTGTTCGAATGTACGTCAACTCCATCGGAATCTCAACCCAATTGCAGGCTCCTCAACGCTGTTCGAATGTACGTCAACTCCATCGGAATCTCAACCCAATTGCAGGCTCCTCAACGCTGTTCGAATGTACGTCAACTCCATCGGAATCTCAACCCTATTGCAGCCTCCTCAACGATGTTCGAATGTACGTCAACTCCATCGGAATCTCAACCCAATTGCAGGCTCCTCAACGCTGTTCGAATGTACGTCAACTCCATCGGAATCTGACCCCTAATGCAGCCTCCTCAACGCTGTTCGAATGTACGTCAACTCCATCGGAATCTCAACTCAATTGCAGGCTCCTCAACGCTGTTCGAATGTACGTCAACTCCATCGGAATCTCAGCCCTATTGCAGCCTTCTCAACGCTGTTCGAATGTACGTCAACTCCATCGGAATCTCAACCCAATTGCAGGCTCCTCAACGCTGTTCGAATGTACGTCAACTCCCTCGGAATCTTAACCCAATTGCAGGCTCCTCAAAGCTGTTCGAATGTACGTCAACTCCATCGGAATCTCAACCCTATGGCAGGCTCCTCAACGCTGTTCGAATGTACGTCAACTCCATCGGAATCTCAACCCAATTGCAGGCTCCTCAACGCTGTTCGAATGTACGTCAACTCCATCGGAATCTCACCCCTAATGCAGCCTCCTCAACGCTGTTCGAATGTACGTCAACTCCATCGGAATCTCAACCCAATTGCAGGCTCCTCAACGCTGTTCGAATGTACGTCAACTCCATCGGAATCTGACCCCTAATACAGCCTCCTCAACGCTGTTCGAATGTACGTCAACTCCATCGGAATCTGACCCTTAATGCAGCCTCCTCAACGCTGTTCGAATGTACGTCAACTCCATCGGAATCTCAACCCAATTGCAGGCTCCTCAACGCTGTTCGAATGTACGTCAACTCCATCGGAATCTCAACCCTATTGCAGCCTTCTCAACGCTGTTCGAATGTACGTCAACTCCATCGGAATCTGACCCCTATTGCAGCCTCCTCAACGCTGTTCGAATGTACGTCAACTCCATCGGAATCTGACCCCTAATACAGCCTTCTCAACGCTGTTCGAATGTACGTCAACTCCATCGGAATCTGAACCCTATTGCAGCCTTCTCAACGCTGTTCGAATGTACGTCAACTGCATCCTAATCTGAACACTGTTACACGTCAACTACTTCGTGCTTGACTTTCCAGTAAAGTATTATTTTAGAATATTTGATTAGTTTGGTGATAAACCGTTCGGATATTGCGCAAAAACATAACTTTTAGTTGAATTAAAACGATAAAATTGGAAAATTTTTAACTAAATTTTAATGAAACAAAATAAATATTAAATGTATATTATAAAATATAAAAAGTCAATTCCCTTTGAAATACAAGGTGATTTTGGTCCCGTAACGATTGTTAGCATACTGTAGGATTGCGCGGTCAGTTCGCGATAGCCTCGCGTCCCTTCCCTTCTCCCCGTTCCTTCCTTGTTTTTGCTTGTTTTCCACCGTTTTTCTCCGTTTTTTCTGTTGTTGCCGTGTGCATTTACGACTGTTTTGCCTTGCAGATGCTCGTCTGAGGTGCGCACACGCGACAATCGATGGCAATGGCTCGGGAATCGCGCGATGAGGAACTGGAGTTCGTGCTCGCCTTCTCGCAGTGGGTTTCGCTTCACTTTTATCCGTTTTTGCCCTGATTTTGCGCCGTTTTCTCGGATGTTTAGCCTGTTTGTCACTGCGTTGATCGAGTTAGTGAGTGTAGCGAGTGTAACTCGAGTGTGCAGGGGAACAGGCGCGCGTTGACGTGTGTCGTCCCTTGTTGCAGCCACTTAGTATCCACGCTTTACGCCAGTTTATTGCTCAAAACCCAGCATTCTTTCGTGCTAGTAGCTTGTAAAACTGCCGAAGGGGGTCTCCTGAACTCCTTCTAGTCAATGGTATCGACAAATTCAGGCATTTTACTCGAAAACTATGCACCGGAAATGACGCATAGCTCGCGTTTTTTTTTGCAAAAATTTCGCTTTTTTAACCAAACATACTTTTTTGTGTCATACACACTCCCCACTACCTTTACGAAGTACTTTGAGCAAGAAACAATACAGGGTGCGCCAAAATTACCCGCACTCAGTTTTTCGATCATATCTCTTTCGGAAAACGTGCCACTGTCCTGGTGCGG
This sequence comes from Pristionchus pacificus, assembly GCA_000180635.4. Classification (NCBI taxonomy): domain Eukaryota; kingdom Metazoa; phylum Nematoda; class Chromadorea; order Rhabditida; family Neodiplogasteridae; genus Pristionchus; species Pristionchus pacificus. Next base: position 527,159 of record CM026580.1, read on the forward strand.
TAATTACTACTAGCCCTAGTCCATATCTCCCTAAAACTCACAAAAGTTCCGATCTCCATTCACTACCTGATTTCTTGTGGCGAGCCAAAGTTGACTGACTATGGTACGCCAGGGCCGCGAGTTCGATATGTTGTCGCTCAAAAAATCGTAGTCTCAAGGAAAGAGCTCCTAGATCTAATTTTATGGTCTTGATAGTTACCTCAATAGATTGTGCAACTACCTACACTTTAGACAAGCAATAGCCCTTCACCTAAATACGGTAGGCCTCAAAATGTATCTGACTGCCCGAAGTGAACACTTTCAACGTCCGCTTGAAAGCTACACACCATGCATGCCTCTAGTTAGCAAAAAGCAGAAGTACATGCTTCACCATTACTCATGAAATATAAAAATATGAATTGAACCTTACAGGTAAGAAGTAGGGCGAAAAACATAACCAAAAGTCAGAATTCGGGTGATTTTAGTGATTTTATATGCTTGAGGAATTCAGCTAGCATTCCACATTGAGGATACCCAGTGCAATTCTGATATAAATTTCGAGTTGGTCTAAGGATATACTCTAAATGTTCTGAGTTTGAAAGCCCACGCTATGCTGGTGAAGGAGTGGCATTTATTAGAAGTTGTGTTGCACTCGCGGGAATTGCGCACAGTCACCAGTTAACTTTGACTCGCTACTACAAATTAGGTATTGAATGGAGATCGTAACTTTTGTGAGTTTTAGGGAGACATGGACTAGGGCTAGTAGTAATTACCGCACCAGGACAGTGGCACGTTTCCCGAATGAGATGTGATCGAAAAACTGAGTGCGGGTAATTTTGGCGCACCCTGTAGTTATAATATTTGACCAATAAAACGTAATTTAATTAGTTATTTTGACAGGAAGACGTTTCTGGAGGAGGAACAGCGAAGAATCGCCAACGATAACGACCTAATCCACCTGGAAGGAGGCGATTTACAAGTGAGTTTGAGGGTGGAATTGAGTACTACGGTACTGATTTCCGGGAATTCGAATTTGAGCTACAAATCAAAAGCTTATTTGATCGTATTAGTGGTTTTATTACAAGCAAAATCATTGAAAATTGAGGAAAAATAGCTGTTTGTTGTCGCATTGTGAGAAGAAATGAGGCCTTTAGGCACGTTGCTCGCTGTCGGTGTCAGATTACATGAGCACAGTGATGTTTCGCCTTATTATTGATTGATTTAGCGTGACTTCTGTCATGGTTAATCAATTCGCAATTGGGTGGTTGAATAAGCAACGCGATGTTTACGTTAGGCGGTTTCCTTCCAATCTGACTACCAATCGGTTAGGGCGATTATGTTGTGAAACACAAACTGAGCGATGATCGAGTCGGTCGTGAAGGGAAAAATTTCGAAAAAAAATGGAATTTGAGTACCGCACCTGAAGGCGGGGTGCAGTCCATTCTCTCCGATACACGTACCCTTGCGTGGTTCCCTCCCCACGTCTTCTCCTACAAACTGCCCATTTTCTGGAGATTTCTAATGGTTCATTACGAATGATTCAGTAGTCGTCAGAGGGGTGTGCTGGCGACGAACTGATCACTTGTTGCTGCAGGAACGCGAGCGACAGGAGACGATCCGGAAGATCAAGCGGCTCTACTCACATCCCTCCAATCTCAACACACTCGACCAGCACACGCCGCCCCACCACCAGCAGCTCTACCCCACACCGTGAGTTAAATTCATTGAAATAGTTGCTTTAAGTGGTTCAATTGAAACCTGCCATGTGCCCTCACAAATGACAATTTACTGACTGTTTGGTCTGCATTTAGACTATTTCTTTTAAAATGAATGAGAATATGGTAGGATAGCTATCGCTGATCAATTGCCTGGTCACCATTTTTATTAATTATTAACCAAATTGCAGGTCGATCGGGTGGTCTCCGCTGCTGACGACGCAGCAGCGAGTGCCGCAGCTGCAGCAGCAGCCACTTCCACCGACCACACACCAGCACGCACCCTTCCCGCCCATTCCCGTGTTTCCAGGTGAGATCAGGGGTTACAATGGAAGTTTTCCCGGGGAGCGGAGGGAGAAGACGGTGTACCGTAAAATGAAATATGATGGTTGTATTAACTGCTGTGTAGAGAAAGTGATGGGATACAGTAGACGGGCTCATCGAGGTAGAATTTGCTTGGGGTCGAAATGTGGTAGTCATACATCAAGTTCGATATCTCATAAGGTCATAATGGGGAAGTTTTTGGCGATGGGGTTTTTTTTCGAAGAATGCCTTTTATATTTCCCAACCTCAATTATGTCTGGAGAGCGATGATGCAGAAAAAGTAGTTCATTTCAGCAGGCGGCCCGTCCTCGTTCTACCCGATCGCTGGCCCGTCCGTTCCCCTTCCGAACACCTCGGCGCCCCCTCCGCTGTACCCGCGGATCAAGCGAACCAGCGAATCGGCCACTCATCAAATACGACCGAACTGTCAGTGACCGATGTGTTGAAAGCTGATTGAGAAATTTTTGAGAAAAAAAAATTCGGTCTTTCTGGATTCTTTTATGTGGGTAGGCTCAATTGACTGCGCAATAACACGCAAATATTGTGTTTTCTGAGTGAATAGAAGGGTGATAACCCGAGGGATGGATGAATCAACCCGCGCGTGACGTTACGGGAATATTATCACCATGCAAAGGCACCAGCAAAAATAATATACCCCTCATCAATCGCTTAGGGATTATGACTAAAATATTAATTTCGAAAACGAAAACATGCCACCATTGACCGGCTTTTTTGAATGGACAGGAAAGTATCAAAAGGAACAAAAACAAAACAAATAAGAAACGGGGTTGTGTGTGAAATAGTATAGAAATTGTTTCAATGAGATAAAATACTAAACAAATTCACAATGACGCTCGCAAATCGAAACTTCTCAGGGTCCGCACAGAACACATCCTTCTCGCATCTGCCCACCGCATCGTCGGCTACGCTCCCGCCACCGCTCCCGACGAGGAGAAGGAGTCCGAATGAGGGGTCAGTTGATCTTTTTCCTGCTCTTCTGTGAAAACTACCGCAGTGGTCCGAATTAGGGGTGAGTTGGCAACGGATAAATGCAAACATATAAGGTGTGGTTTCCTCGCCACTGCGCTATACACTGCAAAGAAATACAGGGATGCAAATATTACAGGGTTGGGTCGTTTGAGGAATTGTGGAGCTCTAAATCTTTGATGAACGAGAATTTTCCCTTTGTTTCATCTGGTTTGGGCAAACAACAACAAACGAAAAGCACGTTTTGTTCCAGGCAAATTTGTTGGGAGAAAGGGTTGCACAATATACAGTTGTAAACATTGATGTTCACTATCCCTCCCCCACGACCGAAGACTTCCCACTCATTTACGTATACCTAGCCATAGCATCGGCATCTTGCTTGCTTAAAGCTTGATTACGACGCTATCCAGACAAGGCTGGCTGTGCCGCCCCCGCGTCCAAGTAGCGGGGTTAGTCTGTCCTGAGTAACTCAGCGACTTCCCACAGAGGACTATCCGCCCGTGTTGTGTGCACGTGGTGGGGGATTTCTGACCTATTTCTTAACCCCCTTGGTCTGGGTAGATCTGAGGGCGGGCGGGGTCGAACTCGTGACCTTTCGAATCGCATTCCTGGCACACAACCACTGCGCCACCGCGCATCTTGAGGTCAGATATTGAGGTCCTTCAGAAAGAAGGACCTTTTGTATCCTCGACGGACCTCGATACCAGACCAGAGGCGCTATTTCTTGCACATTGCCGCGGTTACGCTGTTCAATTTCCTCAACGAATGAATCTTTATAATTGCAGTCATCCCACGTCCACTCCTCCTCCCCACACGACAGCGACTCCTCTGCCCGTTCGTCTCTCCAGTGTCGTACCCGTGCAGGATGAATGCCCATCGTGAGTTGAGCTATAAAATACTCATAAAATTCCAGAAATTAAAATTCATAAGCAGATGATGCGCAGTGTGTTGGTAATGCACTGGCACATATGGTAGTACTGCGGACTTTTCTCAGACTAAACGAGCAAGAAAACATCCGTTTTAGACGACACATGTGCATAGATGTCTCCCCCAGAACATCGAGGGATCTACCTATGAAATGTATTACCAAAAATCAATACATGAACGGGGAATTCAATGGCTAATAGAAACCGTTGAAAAAAATATTTTGAGGTTGATTTTAACTCAATTTTGATTGCAGTTGGGAAAGAATATGACGAACAGATCCCCTAACATGGAGGGATGTTATCGTCCAACAGGCCCTGGTCGTTGGATAAATCATTGTATCGTTCTTTTCCTTGCTGCGTGGTGAATGAGAATGGAGGGACATAGCTAACATAATTGGGCAAAAAATTGTTTTCTGTCACGAATTTCGAAATGATTTTAGCTAGGAAACATTAGAGTTTTATTTGCAGTGTGGTGAGGGAGATCTACGTGCCGTACTGCTCGATTGGCACTCCTCGAATGGTGAACGGAGATCTGATCGATCTGGAGGATATGGACAGAGAAGCGAGCACCATGAATGAGGATGTCAGTGATCTTTGGTCTATGGAGTCGTGATCATCTTTGAAGTTTGGGGCCGATCTGTGATCTTTGACCTTCACAATTGCGTGTCATTGATTTTTCGACCATGGAATTGACCTTTGTTGTTAGTCTTTTGATCCATAGAGCTTATGTTGATCTTTAGTGCCTCGGGTCGAACTTTCGCGCATCTTTGATGTTCAGCTGGTCAGTAGCCCTTTGCGGTGATCTTTAGGTATTGGGCCGATTTATAAACTCTCGAGATCCAACTTGATCTTTGATGTCTTCAGATCTGGCGGGAGTTCGATCCACTCTATCGTGACGACGTGGTCACTCCTCCACCGCATCCTCCTCCGTCCCTTCCTCCCCCTCAACTCCATCCCTCCTCATCCGCATCCGCCATCGACACCACTCCACAGCGAGCGAAGAGCGTCGTCGTCGCCAGGGATATCGGTCAGTCAGTCAATCAATCAATTTATCATCTGGCAGTGATTGCTAGAAGAGGTTCGGGCGGAAACCTGCATAGGGTTGGCAATGGCTCGGTCCAAGTCGTTCCTCCAGCGCACTGGGACATATATAGTCTGCTGGGAAGGGACTATGCAAGAAAGACTTCGTGTAGGAGTAGCGACGATTCAGAACGAATTCGTTTCCTTCCCGCTCAAAAAGCGTCCAGTTCAGACTAAACAGTGCACGAAGCAGTTTACATTGGGGGACTGGGACACGTCGACTGTGGAATTGACTGTGTAGTAGAATGGAGTAGGGACAGAGGGACCTTCGGTTGACTGCATCGCTAAAAATTCGCTAATTACTCTTCGCTAATTACTATGCTAAGCCCAAAAAAAGAAGGGCGGATATCACTGATGGTTGGATATAAACACTTTGACCGGTTACTTTAACAGCTGGCCTTACCAGCGGGTCCCACCTAGCGTTGTCTTAAAACGTAAAATCGGTTGACGTGGATACACCTTTACTTTGGACGGATTTAAAGGGAAGAATAATGAAGATTATAATAAAATTAATAATTTGCAGTGCGAAATGCTCAGCAGCGGAAGAGTCTGCCCATTCGGCCGACGGCAGACAAGAAAGAGACGGAGACACAGCAACTGGAGTTGGACTGCCTCAACGACTTCCGAGCGAGGACACCCAGTCTCTTCGAGCAGGTTGGTCAGGCGAAAAATTGAAAATTACATTTAAAATCTGCATTCAAAAATCGTATCCGTTTGACTCTTATGTTTAGCCTCAGATATGTTTCAATACATGCTGGTGTCAGAGAAACTCTCGCCGTCGGGCAGAAGCAAATTCATCGCCAAAACCATTACGAAATGCTGGGAAATCTGGAGGGTTATCACTATTCAAAATAAATAATTACAGTTGGACGCGCTTCACACGGACTCGCAGTCGCCCACTCCGCCGCTGCGCTTCCACTCGGCCCTCGCTCCAGTGCCCACCACTGCGGACTCCGTGAAGATCGTCGTCTTCAAGGACCATTCGTGAGTAAAAATCTGAAAAAACAATGAGAAACAATGGATTAAAGGAGGAGTAACATAAATATTTTGGTGACCAACCTGTCAACGTCACATTGTAGCAATCCATAACAATATTCCGAAACTCCCGTGTTTCCACGACATCAATGAACCGAGCTATACCGAGTTGGCTTAGTGCCAGAATTCCCCTGAGTCCAGGAAATGGCGGGGTTTTTGAACAGTGGATTTGATGGGAAGAGAGTCCGCCTTGATCTACCCCTGTCTCCCCTTAGCCTCTCCCCATCGATCGCACCAATACCTCTCTCAATCGAGGGACGGGAGATGGGAATAGGGATTTTGGCAAAGAGCCAGCTGACAACTACTGTAATTGCAAGTCCCGGGGTTTCGATGTGGGAGTATCTGACATTCATTCCTGTTACTCCTCCTTTAAAGTCTCCTAAATGTGGAACTGAACTGTGAGGTGGAAAGTACTCAATTTCGAAATTAGTTAAGATCGTGCTATTCTAGGTTTATTCTGTATTCGAAAAAAGATTGAGAAAAATGACTATTGTTACAGCACTAGATTTTATTTTGGATTTTATTTTAAAAAAAGATTGAAATTGGTCTTTTATTTGCAGTTGGAAGCAGTCGTCAGCCCGTCGCGACATCCCTCTCACAGTGGACACTTCCGTCTCTGTCGACTTCATCCTCAGCAGTGTCGTGCTCCAGTTTCTCGACGAGGAAGGAGGAGAAGATGAGAGGGGAATCGATGATTACTGTCTCAAGGTTAGTGACACGACTCCTACAAATGACTGAAAACAAGGGTTTGCTTAAAAACGGATGAATATGTGGGTTGATTCATATCTGATTAAATTGGCTCATATCCTGGCTATCACCTAGCAGGGGCCCCAAAGCGAAGAATGGGCATGCAAATCGGGATGATTTTGTATACGTTGGTATTAGAATGGTGTTATTCATCTGCTATGCGATTCGATAATACGATTCGCATTTCTTCAAACCTCCTTCTTGTTCATTTGGCGCATTCACTTTCCCGAACGAGGAATGCGGCAGGCGAGGAGTGCCATTTCGTCGTCTGAGTCAGTGCGGGCGCGCATGGATGTTGTGTCTCCTCCCCGTCTCTCCATTCCGCCCGCTCTCTCGCTCGCTCTGACCGACGAGAGTGCAGGCAGATTTGAGAGAGTCCGGAGATTGTGTCGCCCCGGGGAATCGCTCATTTCGATCTTCCGCCCGAACTCGCCCATGCTCGGCAACGACATCCGCAATTTTCGATTCATTAGTCTAGTAGTCCGCCCGTCTTCCCCGCCAATCCCACCCATTAGTAGCCCCGCTATTCATTCTTCAGCACCAAACGAAGATCGGCGAAATCCAGTAACCAACTAGTCACCCTACTTCAACTTTCCTTTCTCTCAACTCCTTAGTCTAGTTCACACCTTCTTCATCCCCAAGAGCCGATATCAACGCCCATCATAATCCAGCAGTTTTGAAGCCACCCGTAAAACCACTCCAACATAGACCCATCGTACCTCGATTCAATGATGCACCACGGTCCAATGTACGCGTCGAGACCTGCGAAACTGGCCCGATCACGTCGTCGAAGGCGACAAAAGAGGCAGCATTGCTGCTGCTTCAACCGTGGATTGGCCGGCCTTCGAGTGGTCATTAGCTGGGCGACCAACTACTACTTCTCCTTCAACAAGAACGCGATTGAGTACGACCCGTACGGATACGATCCCTTTGTACTGTTCGATGTGAAGCCGACGAATACGGTGAATAATTTGGATTGATTTGATGGATTTGATGGGTTCAGTTTCATCCAAAATGATCACAAAGTTGCATCTCAACAGATAAAGGCCCTTCTTTTCGATGTGAAGCAGACAAATCTTTTGAATGGATAAGAGCGTTACGATGGGTTCAATGGCTTTGGTTTCCTGGCAAAAGATCGTATTCATTCCCATTTAATTTTCTTTTCATTCCCAAAAGATGCAATTTCTTCGTCCGACTAGTCCGGTAAGTAAGGGCGCATATGGTCCCAATAGTCTAGAAATGTAGATTCTCGGAAGATAGTTGTCAACCTCAAAAATTGGGTATAATTTCGCATGAGTTGCAACAACTAAGGAAGAGACGACAGTGGTTAGTCAGCTTGTAGGTTTATCAATGGAGGTTTGTTAGTTGTGCAACAGCTATAAATCGAGCAATGTGGGCATTGAGCAAGCATATCGGTCCTCTCTCCCTGAGGTACCCAGCGAGAGGAATTGAATACATCGCTGAGTTCGATCGAGTCGATCCCGTCCTTATCGTCGATTTATGCTGCTGATCATTGTGAAAAGGCTTTGTCTCGCCGACTCTCTTCATTTCACACACTCTCTCGCCCAAAGAGATACCATGGGAAATAGCGGGGCTCCCTTCCTCCTTTTACGCGCTGACACCCTGAGATAAGAAAATGCGCGCGTTTAACAATTTTTCACGAAGAAACGGAGGAGGGATTGACTGTTCGCGCATTGTTCATCGTTGAATCGTAGTTGACGTATCTCATTCGCAAGCGCTCCGCTCAATGCCGCCCGATTTGGCCGTTTCGTATCGCCGACCGAGCCTTGAGAGTCGAGAGCGAGGGGCAAGAGGAGGAAAGGTACGCGATACCCGCACAGATCGGGACTTGTTTATCGACTATCGAGCGTACTTCCAAAACGCGCCATCATTCTGTACTGTTGATAAACGCGCGCAGTGGTGATTAGAGAGACATTGAGATGAATGGAATCTGGAATGATAGCAGTTAAATCGTTTCGCCCTTGCGAATGGCGCTAATCGATGGCCTACTGTAAAAGGGGAGTAGTTTGATGAGATTCGGTGATAATGGGGAAATGATACCGATGAGTACTTTACGATGGTACATGTGTACGGCCTCGAGGATTTTTCGGAAGGGGGTGACGAAGGGGGCGGATTAAGGATGAGCTATGTTATCGTGAGAATATTTTCCATTCCACTCGTCGCTGACCTTTGACGAAAGTTCGAGAGGGCGGAGAAAGGAAGAGGCCGGGAGGAGGCGGTAGATCAAGTGTCCTCCTCCCCCTTCCTACCCCTTGCCTCTCTCCTAGACAATCGATAGCTCGCTAATCAGCACATCTCATTTGCTGAGCATTTCAATTGCACGATACGGGTGTACGGCCTAGAACAAAATAGTGTGTGGGGCGGAGGGTTTAATCATATTAGGACGCCATTTTTATGTTGTGTGTTGGGTGTCGATAATAGTAATGTCTTACAGCTGGCCTTACCAGTGGGTCCCACCTAGCGTTGTCGTATGACTGTAAAATCGCTTGACGTGGATACACCTTTACCTTTTTACCTTTACCTTTGATGCATATCGACAGATTTACTTGGGAAATGATACCGATTGAGAGAGACAAAAAAAACGGCCTCAACTATATTAGGGAAGGGGGGGAAGAGAAATTTCACTAGGAGAATGATGGCATTTTTGCAATTGTTGCTAGCGTGTACAGTGCCGATTATGTAAATCAACTATCAACGTCCTGGGGTTCCTTTTGGGGTGAAGAGTGAAACGGGTTGGCAGGATTACTGAATAGATGGCATTACAGGTGTACGGTCTGGACGAGATCCTTCCGAATGACTCCATCTTCGGGCGCAATCTCTACGTGGGAAAGTGTCTACTGCAGGGAAAGGAGATCAAGCTGGAGGTGGGGTTCAACTACTTTTAATTAAAAAAAAAAAGAAAAGTGAAAATGTGTTTAAAATTTAAAAATATAGCATAATTAACTTTCATTTTTATTTTTTTTACAATTATTACAATACATCACGATTAGAAGTAGGGACCAGCTTCCCTCCCAATTTTTAGGAGGAAATTTGGGGCAAGAGGCTCAAATTTTTGACCATTTGGTACGGGTACAGGAAAAGGGCGGGGTCATTATGCATTGGCTGAACGTGCGGCGAGCCTTGAAGAGATGACTATGAAAGTGAGAGTGCTTACTGGGACGAGATCAGAGGCTTATAAATGACGGTAGCGATGCAAGGGCGACGGGCATCTTCCCCTTGAAAATAGTAGGAAACGAGTGACACAATCGGCTTCGAACGAGATCGACTACTGACACTGCAAGGGACGGTAATAGAAATTGGAGAACAAGCTTACTATTCTTCACTTGGCGATTCACGTAGGGCAAACACACTCACGTTTGATTGATGCATTGAGGATGTTGGTGATTTAAGCTTGTTACGGTCAAGTGAATCGATGTAGACAACTGCAATGACCGAGTAAGCAAAGCAATTGCGAAATTGAAAATGAATTCAATTAATGATTCGCAAAACGGGACAGCGAGTGTTGAGGTAGTGTAGAGAGTGAGTCTGAGAGCTCTTGTGAAGCAAGAATGATAACGATGGGAAGCGGCACAGGGAGGACGGACTTTGTAGTTTAGATGGACTTTATTGCGGTAATACAAACAGTATATGAATGTAAAGTACACACACGATATATAATTTAGCAATAGTTTATTGAATATATTTTATTTATTACAAATATGGATGCTGTCAGAGTAAAATATCCGATTGCGATGCGAGCCGATTCTTCTAACTCGAGAATCGACCACGGCCATGGGACTATTCCGTACAGATCTAGTTATATGCCATTCTGTCGGTAGTGAAAAAAAAGATGGAGAAGAGTTGTTGTTGCAAAGGAAGATGAAGAGAGAAATTAGGGTGGGAGCTGAGGATTTATATGTGACCCGGAGAACCCGTAGATTACAGATTAGGAGAACCCGTAGATTACAGATTAGGAGAACCCGTAGATTACAGATTAGGAGAACCCGTAGATTACAGATTGAATCCCTTTCCTTTGTTTCATTCATTGAAGAAGAGATGCTGCCAATGTTTAAATTGCGCGTGCTGCAAAAACTAAATTGCCAATAAAATAGAATTATGGACAAAATATTCCTCCCACTTATTGATTATTGATTAGACTCCCTTATGTTCAGTAGTTGAGATCGAGTGAACTGGTGTAGGTAGCTAAAACGAGAATGGGTTTAGGGCAAAATTAATAAAATGGTGTGAAAATAAAGACGAGAACGTGGCAAATCTATGAAGAGAGAGAATGCAAGCGCGCTCTGATAGGGAGAATGATGTCAAACGGAGAGGGGAGGGGAGGTACGTAGAGAGGCGAACATTTGGAATGGACTTTATGCTGCGCACGTGAATGCAGCAGGGAATTTTGAGCAAGAGCTTAAGGAACTTTGTGATGCAAATGGTGATGTCTTTATTGTTTAAGGTAAAAAGTAAAGGTGATCGGTTGTTCAAGGCGCTTGCGTCCTGCGGGAGATCACTGCTGGGCCAATGATTATTGTGGGACGGAGGGCCTCCGGTTGTGGGTGTAGTCGACCGGAGATTGAAGCCTTTCGTGCCACCAATGAACCAATCTCTATGCATATAGGTCTCTCGATGGTCCTTTTGCTCAAACTGTACATTAGTAATTTAGTAACATTTTTTTTTACTACAAAGATAATCAAGATAATCGCAATCAAGAAATAATGAGAGAGAACAGAGTGAGTTCTATAATAATAAAAATCTTGAGGTTTTTTTGTTATTAGACATTGAAGGGGTATAATGGTGATTGATAACCCTGCAAAGGCTGAGATTCACAGTAGAATTATAATTGCGAACTTGAACTTAGGTTTATTGATTGAGTAAGTAGCGAAATGACCCGAGCAGTGTTCGATTGAGTTGCGTAATGCTGTGTTCTAGCTGTTGATCTAGCTTCTGTATTTACACATTAAACCATTTATCCTTACACACTTTACATTAATTCAAATAATTATGTATTCATTTCAGGTCGGTCGTCGGGATGCGTCGCGTTCCACTGCAGAAGTACGCCGTGAATCACTGGGCAGACTCACGTGAGTTACCGAGGAGTAGGATTGTACGTTCCGCATCGGTATCGTGCGTTTAAAATGCTCAGCAAACTCAATGCGCTGGTTAGCATATTGATTGTCTGGGAGAGAGTGGAAGGGAAGAGGTAGGGAGGAGGAGAGCAGGTAGATCACTATTCCTCTTCCTCCCTCCCCCTCCACTCAGTTCGTCAAAGGTCAACTGTGCGTGGAATGGGAAATAGTCTCACGATAGCACCCACTAAAGTTGAAAACAACTACATTCTTTTTTCTTCGAACTCTCACACTCGCGCGCGTTATTTCTTGAGAGCTATACTGCGATACCGAACCTGCTTAGGAGATACTTTTATTTTTTGAAGCTAACGCTGCGACATTCAACCGTGTCCCCGATCATTACGATACTCAGTTGGAGATTTTCATTCTGGTGGAAGTGATCGAAAAAAAGCTAGCTTATCTCCTCTCCACCACACATTCGAAACGTCAACTACATCATTCCCTCTGAGAGAGCATAGTGATTGAGGAGCTTGATCTATCTATCTACCGCAAAATTTTTTTTAATTAATCGAATGACTTCTTCCCTTGCAGCAGTCAGATCTCGGCCACGTGTGTCATCGACCCCGAGGACATACACCAGGTATTTAATTAATTAAACATTTATATCCGCAATGTTTTCCATTCCGGCGCCATCCATTTAAAATGAAATTGCTATATTAAAGAGATTATTTTGAGCATGTTGCCATTGGGCTATAACGGAAGTAGGCGTAGAATGTGGAATGGGAGTAGGTGAGCGACCTGAAATGATCGATATTCCAGGTGTCACTGCATCTCAAGCCGGAACTCATGCTCTTCGAGGAGGCCGTCAGGGAGAATCAGCCACTCAAGGGTGAGTGGATAGGATGATTGGTGTTTTTCGTTTTGAGTTGTCACATCGGAAGTTTAAAAAGCGAAAGAAGCCACATGAAAGGCTGAAGAAAATGCTCAGGAAAATTCTTATGGGAAGTTGGGAAAGATGGGCGAGTGTATGAGTACAAGAATATAGTTAAAAAAACAATATTATAAACAATTTGTTTGCAGTCGCTCACCACCAGCTGAAGATCAAGCAGCTCGTCAAGTTGTTGTGCACTCGCTGTGGCAACATCCAACCGGTCGGACTGCACAATCGACTGAACAAGTACCTCAATGCAGGATCGGTATGTGATCTTTGAACCTTGCTCCGGTGGTAGTTATCGACAATCTGCAATATTTCTGATAAGTGTGTCTGGGGATGAGTGTTTAGAAGTAGGGTAGGAAACCCTCATCCATTTCTGGCGGAAATTGTTGCGAGAATCGGGCGCATCTGGCGTAATCAACCGAGTGGCAGCGCGGAATTGTTTACGATTTCTCCACTGACCACAACACTCGGGCCATCCAACCAATCCAAATTTGTCACTGATGCGAGGCGCATCTTTTCTCAACTTTGAAGAACTTCGAAGATTCCTTAAAAATTCTCAGTAAATCTAGCCGTCCCCCCCCCCCCCCCACAACTATAAGTTAGCCGGATTTTTTTTTAACAAATTGTCTGAGTTCTAATAAACTTAATTTGTAGGCGCAGCTTCCGTCCGCTCGAAACGACATGATCGGCTCCCTACACGGTCTCATCTACTCCTTCTGCGAATCCTCACTCAGCATGCACTGCCTCGCCCCGCTCAGGGTCAGTGGTCTTTGATCTTTGATCTTTGATCTTTGACTAAAGTCTTTGATCCCTAAGGTGATCTTAGATATTCTGTGATTGTTTTCTGATTTAAACCACTATAAGCAGTAGAGTTACTAATTCGCACCGTAGCATAGGAACTCTTGATAAAGACGATGGGGTTCCTATCCCGTCTTGAGAGAATAATGCCTAACATTTTTACCTTCACCTTTACTACGTAGCAGTAAGTTCACGTCCAGTAAAACCGAAAAGCACAGTCTAAGTTCCGACCAAAACGGTGCGAAGGTAAAACATTGAAAAAAATGTTAGGAATTATGCTCGCAAGGCGGGCTAGCCTCTCCATTTTCGAGTGGCATCGTTTGCCTAACCTGGGCACAAGAGATCTGTATTTCTCCTTCAGAAACCGTCCGACATCGTTCGCTTCGTGGACAACTCGGAGGATCGACTGCACGTGATGGCCAACTCACTGCACAATATCCCCGACGAGTGGAGCAGGTGGGTAGAGGGGTTACGGTAGCCATGGCAAACTGTAGACTTGGAACAGTTTCGAGCTAACGTTTGAAGAGGTTACAGTACCTGTGGGATATGGTACCGTAGATAAAGGTTAGACCTGTTTGAAGGTTCGTTACGGAAGCTATAGCTCGGAATAGTCTCGACCCTTTTACAGTGTCGCTGTTGACATGGGCTATAGTAAGTTAACATTCAAGGTAATATAATGTGTATTAATTGCAGTAACTACCGCGAGTTTCTCGTGCGCGTGCACTTCTACCACGGTGTAACTGCGATCGAGACGGCGGGCGAAGCGAGGAAGAAGATCAAGACTGACGCCCTCTTCCCGTACATTGATCTGTCTCTATATGTGAGTACAATTAATTCAATATTAATTATTTCACCCGGTTCGGGTCAATATCGAATGAGGCTTCTATGAGGCACTCGAAGTATTCGTAAATTGATCTGTCTCTATACGTGAGTTAAATTATCGACTTGCCATTTTTCTATTTACTGGAAAACATCTGTCCATAGGCGCGATCGAAACTATTTTGAGCGCATCCGTTGGGTTTCTAAATTATTTTTGTGATTGGCTGAGAAATACGACGGGAATTCACAAAAAAAGCTAAATAATATTAAGAGAACTTCCACGAAAAGGTGTTGTAATGCTGTGAACGACTTTTTTTGCCACCCATCCCAATATTCCGAAGGTGAGTATTTAAAAATTACAGGCGACATTCGATCGAATGCTGTGCACAACACCGCGCGAGGGCAAGTTCTTCTTCTCCGTCTGGGGTGAGTAGTCATTATTCATTTAGTTACATAATTAATTTACTAACCAGTCTGAAGAAGTAAAAAAGACTACACTATGATGGAACTATACATCAGGATTTTCATTACGCCAAATGTGCATTACACCAAATATCGAAACCCCATTGCAGGCATCCCTCAGGCAGTGCAGACGGGCGATTCCGCGCCGGCCGACGAAGCACCCGAGCACCTGGGAAGTGCCACCCTCCCGCTGTTCGACCATAATCGGTGAGTGGAATGGAACTGCGAAAAAAATGGAAATATTGTACCCGGAATTAGAATGGACGCATAATGGGTAAGTATCGTTAACAACTGGTAGAAAGCACAAGAGCCAGTGCGGATCGTTCGTACCTTCAGAAGTGAAAATAACTACGAAAAGATATTTTTAATAGGCTGAGGAGCGCGAGCGCGAGAGCTCTTTAAAAAACCGCAAAAGCGGAAAAAATGAAAGAACTAACACACAAATACCTTTCCAACTGCAGAGCCACTCGTGTTAGTTGTAGAAGTGAGCCCTCCTCCTCACCTTTGCCCTTTCTTCTGTCAACAAAGTGACTTTTACGGGGGTAGTTGCGTACACACATTAGATGAATCACGCCCGCTGTAGCAGGGAGCGCGCGCTCCAAATTTACGCAATAATCTAAGCAACAAGTCCCGGCGACCTCTCTGCGAAAGTTCGCCATGGACCCCGTAGTCTTCCGAAGCCTAACTATGATCATCCATTTGCTGCGGAGGCGAGCGAGGCTAGTGACAACAATATTTGATAAGTAGATCAAAGAAATTTTCTTAAGAAGCACCCAGGTCCTGAGATTTTCATGTGGTCTCGGTAATTATATATAAAAAAAACAAAATCGATTATAGGATTCTGCGTCGTGGGCAGTTCTTTCTGCCGCTTCGCGCGGATATGGACGGCATCACGGAACCATGGGGAGGCATGCCGATCATCGGTGAGTGGCAATGTTGAGCACCTGAAGACTGTCAAAATTACGAAATGGGCGAAAAATAGTCGTCTCTTTATCTGGAAAACAGCACACTGTGCAGAGAAAACACATGTTTTTCAGTGTACGGAGGGAGTAATGTGAGTTCCCCTTTACTGTTAGCATCTAACAACACAATAAAAGCCCACATCCCAGGCCGGATTTTGGTGAAAACCCACTTTACTCCATTAGTTAGGGAGAGGTTCGTTTCTTTAAGCGCGCGCATTTTTTGATCCATTGTTTCGCCCATAGTGTATTGCATAGTCCATAGGCACCCAACCACCATTTATCCCCGATCTGAATCGTCACGTATTGTTGTGTAACCAATAGCCCCTCTTCATGAGCACGTTTTTCTCATTATTACGACCTTTCATTTGACCGGTGGGCGTACATTTCCGCGCCGAACAAAAGATTGAGACTGGTTCGCGCCCTGCACATATTGTTGATGAGTGCGTAGCCACACTGGCGTCTGCCATTAGTCCATCGCATCCTTCGCTCCGAATGACCTACCTTACCATCCTCCTCGCTCGTCCGAGCACGAAATTGCGCCCTACCGGTCTGCTTATTAATATTATTCGGCAAATATGAGCAAAATTTAGAATTTTGAATTATTTTCAATGTTACGGTTCGGTAAATATAAAGACATTTATCCGCGCATTTTTGGTAAATGTAATTAAATGGAAGGTAAATGGCACTTCCTTCTGCGGGGGTCCAGTGTTAGGATAGTGCATATTCAAGGCATCATGTGAACACTGGGACGAATATACAAAGTGTTTCTAACGATTAATTATTGGCCAATTTAGTGAAATATACTTGCTCTGGCATTACCTATGTACGCCACCAGGCGTGGTTGTTTAAAAACAACTGTAAAATCGCCTTGATTGTGGAAGCAACTTTAGCTTTAACTTTTTAATTGCAGGCACCGGCCAGGACGCGGTCCTCGCCGTCACACTTCCCGTGGGCGATGACGTCATCAAGTTCCCCGAAGTGGAAGCGGACCAGGAGGAGAATCGGGCGAGACACGAGAGGTAAGCTGTGAAAATACACCGAAAATTGTATCGTGAAATTATTTTCCGTTCCACTCGTAGCTGACCTTTGACTACCGTTCGATGGGCGGAGTTAGGAAGAGGCCGGGAGGAGGCTAGTGATCTACCTGCTCTCCTCCGCCCTACCTCTTCCCTTCCTCTCTCTCCCAGACAATCAATACGCTAACCAGCACATTGAGTTTGCTGAGCATTTGAAACGCGCGATATCTGTCTGTCGACTTTGGACGCTGGCCTTTAGACCTTGTCTTGACATCAGGCAATGCTTCAGTAGGGGTAACAATATGTGTAGGAGGGTAAACGTCGGTAAATGTAAAGGTATACCCACGTCAAGCGATTTGACAGTCATATGACTACGATAGGTAAGAGTCAGTCGGTGTACGCGACACAAAAATGCAAATTCGCCGGTCGAAATTCCGATTTACGGTATCGAATTTGCTCAATTTGCAGCAGCAAGTACGCGTTCTCGACGCTGTTGCAGTCGGAGCAGGAGCTGCTGATGGACCTACTCGAGAATCAGCACATTGAGTCAGTTTTAATTATTGATCAGGTCTAAATATCACCGGACCAGATCCTGTCAGAGTCATAGTTAATAATAATTAATAATTAAATGGCCTGATAGGAATCAGCTGTAGAATAAGTACAGTGAGTCTCACACATGCCTCGATCCAGATCTGATTATGGCACTCATGATTTTGATAATGGGAGTTTGAGAAGGCGCCCGATGTGTGCTGACTACACAACTAGAAGTGGAATCGATACGGTGCGGTGTTGGGCGATCGGACGTGTAATGAGAAAGTTTTATCAAGTTCTTAGCAACTGAAAGAGACAACAAAACAACGGCAAAAACTAGGGAAAACGCGACCTAAACAACACATCACTCGACTCGAACCCAAGACAAAAAAAATGAAAAGTCATCAAATGCGAAAAAGATACGGTAAGTCAACATTTGATGAAATCGGGGTGAGAGCCTAAGTGCGGGAATTCACAAGATACCGTAACCTGGAGTTGAGTCAACAATTAAATGAACGAGTGCAATCAATATTATTTAATTGTATAATATTTAAATAATTAAATTATGATGAAATACATAATAAATATTCTTCTTATTTACAATGGGAGGCACTTCCATTACAAACTAATTTTGCTAGAAATTAATCATTTAATTAACTTAATTCTCATAACTTTGCAGATTGTCGCAGGACGACAAGGAGCTGCTCTGGCAGCGTCGCCACTACCTCACCGATTACCCGGAGGTACGGTACTTAATCTACATCGATCTAGGGCCGTCTGGGAAAAAACCTTGGCAGTCTGGATTACTCACATATCAATCGATAAAGTGTAAGTGTATCTACGTAATTACCTCACGGACTACCCGGAGGTACGGTACATGCAATCTAGGTCCATCTAGGCTCGTCTAGGAAACCTGCATAATATCGTTAGTGAGCAATATCGATAGTATATAAATGACTAATCAATGACTACCCGGAAGTACGGTGGTGGTTATTAGTGATCACTTTTCTCAGCTATTGATCATCGCATCAACTCTTTTGTTTTTTTCTAGTCATTACAATTCTCCTCTCTCAGTCTTATTATCTATCTAACTAGTGAGATAGCTTTTCAAAATCGGAACAAGTGTGCTCCGCATTGTCCATACCATCCGATTTCAAAATACGAATATTGTAAAATGTGCTTTATCTTCAGGCGCTGGCGCTCATTCTGGAATCAGTGGGAGACTGGTCGGTGGCCTTCCTTCCCTCCATCTACGAGTGTCTCGACGCGTGGGCTGAGCTACCGCCCATCATGGCCCTCACGCTGCTGCTACCCAAGTGAGTTGAGGGATTTTAATTTTCGCGGGAAATGACGAAAGAGATTTGGAAAATGGGAGAGTGAGTGAATCATCTCCTCACGAGAGTTGCGGCGAACTACTATCATGTAGTTCGCAAGGATGGCGAAAATATTCACCATTTTGTTCCGATTCAGAAATTTCCGTTGAAAAGAGAATCTGGTCTTTGTTTTTTTGTGTGAAAGTGAACAAAATTCATTAAATTTATCGCATATTGGTTATTTATTCCTCACTGGACCAGCACTGGTGGCTTTGGCCAAGCCACATACGAGCAGTAGTTTGACTTTGAGCTGACGCTGATGAGAATGACATCTTTCTGAGGCTTAGCTATCTGCAAAAAATGTGTTAATTTTCACGGAAAAGTAGCCAGGGCAGGGCGAGCAATTGCTAATGCGATCCTCACCTTGTTTGAGTAAGCATGTTCAACTTCAGCTGGTTATTGTAGAACATCACGGTTGAGGCCATGTAGAGACCTGGAAATAAGGATTGGGAATAGAAAATATTGCGTTTGGAATTGAAAACGATCGAAGAAGAAGAATAGAAACTGCGAGGAGCGATTGCAGTTTTATTCCCTCATAGCTGTGCGTCTTGGGTGCGATTTCTCTTACGCGGCTAGCAAGATGCTCGAGTCTCAAATTTGCTATAAGCAGTGCTATCGAAAGAATGGAGGGGCATCCTGGTTCGATATCAGATACCATCTCAACATGAGCGCAAGAATGAAATGGTCAACCGAAAAAGCAGGCGCTGGTGCAGAAGTGAAGAGGGAGAGAAGGGAACGAGAGAGACAGAGAAGGGAACGAGAGAAAGAGAGAGAGAGAGTACGGAATGAAAGAGAGACATTAGTCAGAAGGAAGTGAGGCGAACATTCGAATCTCGGTTCATTATGATTCATTCAGTCTTAAATATATTCAGTGGTAATACTTACTAAGTGTAGGTAAATGCATCCTATCCATACAACTTATCCATATATTGTAGATTTATCGCTAATATCTATGTACGTGGGCTTTGATAACTCTGCAAATCCTTTTAAAGGAAATATTTGTATTTTCCGACACATACTGTAGTGAGAATTTTGATACGCTTTGAAAGGATTGTTTGGTGTGAACGAGGATAGAATACGAATAAATACAATTGATTGAAAATTGAATTGTAGCTGGATCATTGATTGTTTCACTTAAATCATGGACTTGGAACTGCTTTGACCGAACGGTTTCTGCTTTCTCATAGCACCCTCTATAAATGATACAGGAAAAAAGAAGAACGAAACGTATACAATTTATTGCGTCTTTGCAGTTTGATCATCTGATCATATCAGCATCATTCTCCACTTCTTCATTAGAACAATGCGTTTCATCTCGCCCGAACATCTGGAGCAGTTTCATGCCTTGAAATGTTTGTGGAGATCGACAATAAACCTGCAAATGGACATGTAGGAATGTATTAGAAAACCTGAAAATATCAACTGGAATACGGGCATGATATGAGTAACAATCCGTATTGTGAGTGCTGATAATAACGAATGAAATCATGTAGAGACCTGAAAACATTCATTGGGGATGGAAAATATTGAGCTGTTGGGAGAAAGCGAGAAGAAGAAACAGAAGGAATCGAAAGTGAGCGAGAGGATGGCACATTATTCCCTCGTAAATGCGTGTTTCGTAGCTGCAAAAGCAAGCAAACGCCGTTTGCAAATAAGATTGATCGCAACGCCACGTATAGCGGGGTGGAATGGAGAGAGTTTGAAAGGGAATTTGAACATAAATGACAGAATTGGGGAGGCGATGGTGTGGTGGTGCCCCCGAGTGTGTGTAAAGCGGAAGACTTTTCTGAAACGTCTCTATCAGATTCCCGGACGAGCGCGTGCGGGCGAAGGCGATTCAGTGGATCGACGAGTCATCGAAGAGGAGCTCCGACTTCGTCTTCTCATTCCTACCCCAACTCGTGGAGGCACTCCGATTCGAACTGCATGAGGATTCGGCACTTGCGAGGTGAGAGCAAAGGGAAGGGAGTTACTCCTTGGTACATTACTGGGTACTCCTACTCGTCGATTAGTCGGTCAAGTAAGAGGGAGCCACTGATTCGTGCCTTGCGAAGTTTTTGTTGAAGTTCAGCTCGTTTTCTTTTGCCCACTATCCACCTATAGACTTGAATAACAATTACCCGTGCCAAGCACAGAAAAATGAAAAAAATCAACAAAGAGATGAAGGAGCGCTTGATTTAGCCACCATTTGTGGACCACTTGCATATCAAGACCACGCTGTAAAGTAGGTCCGAAGAAAAGATTGGGCCCTCCGGAATCACTGACCTAGCAGTGATCTTCCGCAGGACGCAAGTGGATTGATTAACTGGATGAAATTACCTCTACCTTTTTAAGACACTATGTCGAATGAGAACTATTCGGCATTATGTTCTCTGACGTAACAGTTGTCTCTAGCCTCCAAAAGTTCTCATTCGACATATCGCCCGTTTTTACATAGCAATATGACATTTGTAGATTCCTGGTGGATCTGACGTATCGGGACGGTAAGTACGCCTTCGAGATCTACTGGCAGCTGCAGCAGCGAATCGACCACTTTGGATCCACCAACTTCGAGTACGCCCATCGATGCAGTCTCCTGCAGGGAGAGATACTGGGCAGGCATAAGGTGAGAGGCAGGAAGGCTAGAGAAGAGTTAGACAATCACTTGTAACAGGGCGTAGTGAAGCGAGAGAGAGAGACAGAGTTTGAAGTTAGCAACAAATGACGACAGTCACAAACGAGATTGATTGCCCGTTCTCGGAATTTCGAGTGAATTCAGGAGTGTCCATTAATTTCATTTTCCCTAGGGCGAGCTCGGACAGCAGATCGTCCGACAACGCTGGTTGCTCAACGAGTTGGAGGGCATCCAGAATCGGCTCAAAGACATCGACGACAGGGAGAAGGTGATTAGCGACGTCGGTGCTTACAGATTCACAGATTATCCAGACATCAGGCACAGGGCCTGCAGGATGAAACATCGCTACGGACGGGATTGGGATCTTCGTATTCGTTGCTTTGTTTCGCAAACATTGGGCGCGTATTTTGAAATAGGATATTTCTCTCGCGCAGGGCAGTCGCAAGGCGTATACTCACACAAGACCTTAGTGGAAAAAATGCACAGGATATCGTATTCAGTTCAAGATACGCGGCTTCGCTGTGAACTACTTGACCAAAGCATTTGAATAGGTCGCCATCGCTGCAGTTGCGAATCTTCCTATTCAAAATGACTAATTAGATCAACGATCGAACCTCATCCCCATTGATTTCTTTAGTCGTGTAATCTGGAGTCAGATTATTATTTAATATGATGAATGATCGAACCTCCCTTTTTCAGTTGCAAGTGCTGCGTCTTCATCTCGGTCGACTGGACGCGGATCTGCTCCAGTCGCCCGTCGCCCTACCCATCCTTCCCTCCTTCTCCTGCTGCGGCATCAACGTATCGGTTAGTAGTATTTTTTTGTTTTTTTTTACTGTGAACCTGTTTTTTATCCGTCGAATTTCATTTTCTAGGTAGAGAAATGGAATAGGCGGGTCAATTTGTCGAAATGAAAAAAATAGAAATTGAGATTTCGTCTCCCCATCATTATTTACTGCACAGACTCGTTTGGATTTTTCTCTATCGCATATCTGAGGCATTTTGTTTTCATTAGGCTACTTCAGGGGTACCCGGTGTAGAGGGGCGTTGATCTTCGCTGTTAGCCTAATTCTTCATCTTCCCAGGAGTGCGGCATATTCAACTCGAATGCGAAGCCCCTCCGACTCGTCTTCAAGGGCATCAACGACACGTATTCTGTCATCCACAAGGTGAGTAGTGATGAGCACACCCACTGACTGTCATTCTTATAGATTCAGATTTTAATACATTTATTAGGACCTAACCCGGGAGAGTCCCCCCCCCCCATTCCTGCTCTCCCACCTTATTATGTAACGTTTCGGTCTCGTTGCGCCTCGGGCGTAGATAAATTATTTATTATTAGGAGTATGCTCTGGTTTGCATGGCGGGCCCTCTCGAATTCCGCAGAAAAGTAGCTCACTTAGTCGATCCAAAAGATAGCTTCCTTTCAAAATATCGTCCAATTTCCGTCTGTAATTATCTAAATTCATAGATATAAAAAAAGATCACCTCTTACTCTAGACACACGAAGTCCTGCGGGAGCCCACTGCTAGGCCAGTGACTATTTTAGAGACTCATAGATATATTCAATTAAAATATTTAAATAATAAAATACAGAGCGGTGACGACATGCGACAGGACGCGCTCGTTCTTCACATCGTCAATCTCATGAACGACATTTGGAAGGAGAAGAACCTCGACCTGAGGATGATCCTCTTCCATGCGATGCCGGTCGGATACAGAAAGGGTTAGTGAGTGGGGAACATAGAGCACCCTCTAAAACGCTCGATCTGAAGGTGAACTCGCTCCGATACCGAGAATGTTGCGTTCTTTTGCAATGGGATTTTATAATGGTCTAGTTATTGATCATCTAGACCTGTCTGTATCGTATACCTATCACGATATGAGAGCAGAGTAGTAGTTATTGTGTCCACTGTGAGATTCAAAATATGATTTTTACTGCAGGAATGGCCGAGCTGGTGTCGGACTGCGCGACGCTCTGCGACATTCAGAAGACGCACGGAATGACGGGAGTGTTCAAGGTGAGCGAGTGATCATCCGTCATAATCTTGGCATAATAATAATAATCTTACAAAATCATATTTTGAAGAATTCCGACCTATCCTCATCTGAGCATTAATGCCTGATATGAATAAATTATTATTATTATTATTATTATTCGGGGGCTTTACGGCTTTAGCAATACACCATCTAATTAGCAGAAACGCTAGATTTTGGTGGTTTAGATCTGCAAATCTGAACGATAATATGTAGAATAATGAGTAAAAGGGACCAATATTGTTCACTAGTGGAGAAGCGCAATTAGCGAGCTCTGATAAACTCCGATTCATTTGTTTCTGGTTGCCCTATATCCGAGTGCAATGCGATTGATTGCAACCCTAAAATCTTATTGCGAACCCTAAAATCTTATAAAATCTAGTTTTTTTGGCCTTGGATAAAATTGCCCTGAATTTTGGTTGATAAGCAATGCGAATGACAGAGAGATAATACTCTGTGAGAGTTGGGCTATCTCTCTAAAAATTCAGGACGACGTGCTCAATCGATGGCTCATGCAGCACAGCGACGGTAGTGAATTCAGCTTCAAGCAGGTGAGAAAAGAGGACAAACTGACATTGAGGCCGACCGGAGATTAGAAATCAGTTGTGTGAGAGCTAGAACGGGGAAATAGGAAGTTCTACAAGATCCAGAACCAGGAATGAGTGCATAAATATTAATTACTCAGTCCCTCGACAACTTCCGTCGTTCGTGCGCTGGTTGGTGCGTTGCGACGTACGTATTGGGCATCGGAGATCGGTTAGTTCAGTGTTATTTATTTTATTATACTGACAAAAGCACATGTTTACACCATGATCTCGAAGTAGAGCTGAGTAGACACAGCTGGCATTATCAGCGGGTCCCACCTAGCGTTGTCGACGTAAAAGTCGCTTGACATGACTACAACTTTACCTTGAAGTGGAGGTGTCGAGGAGGGCAGCCAGCAATACAGGCGTCGAGACAGAGTAGAGAATAAAATGAGTGAATTTCAGTCACAACGACAACATCCTCGTCACTCGACGTGGTCACGTCTTTCACATCGATTTCGGCAAGTACATGGGCGACTGGCAGCGAGCGGGCGGATTCAAGCGAGACCGAGTGCCCTTCGTATTCACCCAGGAGATGTGCTACGTCGTCAATCAGGTTGGTTAGCTCGAAACATTTGCGATAAAGTATGCCCCCGAGGACACAGCGCGTTTTTTCCTCCATTTTTCCCTAATTAGAGAAGAGCCCGTGATGTAAATCGCACGACAAGATGACATGAAGAGTGGTGTTGCTCACAAAATAGCACACAATTGGCAGATTATGAATAGGTTGCAAGAACAATGGACCGTTTCGATAATCAAGGATAGTTCATAAGAAAAATTGTCAAAAACATTGATAATTCTATACATTTGAGGGTCCGCGACAGACGGCCGAGTACCAGGTCTTCATTGACTACTGCACGAAGGCATTCAATGCACTCCGCGCCAAGCACCCAACGCTGATGAACCTCCTGAAACTGGTGAGTCGAATCGGAACTAGAATTTACGGATGAACAATCAATTGTCCGAAGATCAAAGATCAATCAGGTTGGAGAGTTGAAAAGGAATCTCTCAAACCACTATCAAAGACTAAAGATCAAAGTTCAAAATATAGAGATCAACGATCATCTTTGCAGATGGCGTGCTCGGGCATCCCGGGCATCAACCAGGAGTCGATCACCTTCGTCGAGAACAATCTGATGCTGAGCATGAGCGAGAACGAGGCGACAGTCCAGTTCACGGAGATGCTGCAGGTAATGAATTGAAAGATCAAAGATCAGAGGGCAGCCGGCTAGGCGCGTCAAGCGGCATTACTGTCATCGATGTGACACCGTAGCGTAGTTGTCTCCAAACGATTGACTCTTGATGTAGCGCCTAGTCTGAGTGGTTGACAGCCGTATGTAGCTTGAAGGAGCCAGGTTAATGAGATGAATTGCAGCAAAGTCTGAAGTCGGCCTTTCCTCGCATCAACTTCGCCATTCATACGGTGGCGCAGATTGTGTCGGGCGGATCACTCGGAGGACAGGACAACAACAAGCTCAGTTTCGTACCGCAATTGTACAAGTGAGTGCACATCCGACCACCCCGCGTTGTCACTGACTAGAAATGACTTAGTTATAAAGGGACGGCTAGGGATGATAAATTGCACGCGAATTGTGTGAATCCTTGACCTTCTCGATTCAAATTTGCTGACAGAGAAGTTAGAACATGGGAGATTGAGAGAGTCAGGCCATGCATCGATTGCCAACTGAAATGACTTGTTTCCAGTGAGCAAACGGACGGTCGGATCACCCAAGTGACTGTGCAGGGAGTGACCAAGATGAAGATTCCGTCCAAAATCTACGTAAGTTTCGCACGAACATTCTCAGAGGAACTAGCAGAGGCGACGATACGAAAGGAAAACGTTTTCGTCGATATTAACAAAACAAGTTTTTACGAATAGTTGCCTCACTTTATCATTGTCGCAAGAGCTTTGTATCGATACCCAGTCTCCATTAGTTGCAAGTGGCAGAGGCGCATGTACCGTTCAACTCATTTCCCGTACCTCATTTTTGCATTGTCGTACCGGTCGAATCGTACCCCTTCCTAGATGTACCGCATGGAAGTCATTCGTGCCAACTCGGTCATCACATCGGTCGTGTCTCGATCGTTCTCAGAACTGAACGAGTTCTACATCAAACTTCGTCGTCGCTTCCCCTCGATTCCCTTCCCCCAACTGACCAGAGGATCGAATATGAGGACGAACGTACTGGCGGTAAGTCGCATTTTGCAAGTTGCGCTATGGCTGATCTAACAGCTGGCCTTACCAGCGGGTCCCACCTAGCGTTGTCGTACGACTGTAAAATCGCTTGACGTGGATGCACCTTTACCTGTTTTTTACCTATGGCTGATTGCTATCCTAGTTAAGGCCAACTTTCTGCTCTGTGCAGTGTCACGATAAGAAAGACACGCTTAGCAAGTTTCATTTTTGCTTTCTCGTTGCTGTTCTCATGCTGTGTTAGTTTTTCGGAAAAAGACTTGGAAAAAGCACCGGATTTGAATTCCCGCATTTTCCGTTTTTGATCAATATCTCGGCTACCAACTAAGCAATCATCACAAAAATTGAAATTTAGATTCCCAGATGGGTAATACATGCGGAGCCAAGTTTTTGTATCGATTGAATAATCAGGAACCGAGATATTACCCAAAAACGGAAAATGCGGGAATTCAAATCTGGTGCCTTTTCCAAGTCTTTTTCCGAAAAACTAACACCTATGCGCACTAGCGACCCACGATACTCACAACTGGGCTACGGTATCAGCGCTCGATACGGTAGAACCCAAAGGGAGCAGGGGTGCGCTTAGAACGCTACGGTAGAAGGATGGAAGTGAACCAAAGAGTGTGAGAGTACTGTAGTGTGGTACGGTGCCAAGGTACAGGGATTCAATACCAATAATTTATTACGGTATGCGGTGGGGAAAGGAGCGGGGTCGGGTAGGGTACGACGTGGATACTGTAGATGGAATGAGTATCGAAGTGGATACTGGGAAACGACGATGGAAGGATATTGGGATCCTGACGGAATGACGAGATCCGAATCAGGATCTAAAGATGGATGACGAGGGTATTGATGACCCTTGGAACGACGTGGAGAGCAGCGAACTCTTGGAACGACGTGGACTCGCGTATGAGCGAGGAGAGCAGCGAACTCTTGGAACGACGTGGACTCGCGTATGAGCGAGGAGAGCAGCGAACTCTGATGATTGGAGGGAGTGAAACCCTTTTATAGGGTTGAGGCGGAGTATGTAAAGTGAGCGAGAGTGAAGAGAGTAGACATGTAAATTGATTGCTAGACGTGCTAATTGGGAAGATCAGACAGAAGGGGTAAAAGTGCACATGCAAATTGCGTTGGACGACAACGACAATATTACAGTACAGTAATTGGGAGTATTGGGGACTGATTGAATTATTGTGGTTGATTGGAAAGAAATAGCGAATTTCGTGAAAGTCGCTATAACACCACATCACAAAAAATCGTAAATGAAATCAGTGAAATGCGCTTAGTTTGATGCATACGATGCGCAATGTCTCAAATCAAACGATTGCAGGTGGCGGAGCGTCGTCTGGTGGACGTCGAGACCTTCATCAAGTTCCTCTTCACGCTCAAGGGAGAAGTGGCGCATGTGAGTGCATTTTCTGTAACATAAACAACCAACAAAAATTGTTGAATACTCCAGAGTCAGTATTCATCGGTAATTGCGATATGCCTATAAATTATAAGGAAATAAATAGGGATTATTTGTTTAATAATTTAATTTCAGTGCGACCTCGTCTACACATTCTTTCACAGTCTGCTGCGCGACAACGGCGGTGACGTCATCACTGGTTAGTTCGTCGTACCCTTCTTGTAGTACCATGTCCGACACTTGCGACTCGGTGTTTCTGTTTG
Source organism: Pristionchus pacificus (assembly GCA_000180635.4). Classification (NCBI taxonomy): domain Eukaryota; kingdom Metazoa; phylum Nematoda; class Chromadorea; order Rhabditida; family Neodiplogasteridae; genus Pristionchus; species Pristionchus pacificus. Next base: position 555,022 of record CM026580.1, read on the forward strand.
TGGACCATGCGCGAGATACTAGAGATATTGAATCAATCAGAGGTGCATTAGAATATTAGAGATCCACATGAGACACTGAAGGAGGGAAACCCTATCCTTCTAAATCCGATCCTCTTCAGAGACAGCTCAAGCCGGTTCTGCTCCCTCCAACAGTCGCGTCTGCCTCGTCAATCTCAAGTTGTCGTACAACCAATCGAAGGCGCTGCTCACGGTTTTCGTCGGACATGGCAAGAATTTCGCCGAAGCATCGCCCGGAAGCCCGCCCGATTCGTATATCAAGGTCAGTTAGGGGATACGATAGCATGGTCCAAAAACTTCTCTAGTATGAGTACGAAATAAACATCAAATTGTTCTAGCGATTTGTGGTGATAGGGGAACAGTGAACAGTCAATCTATCTAACTAGTTAGTGACGCAGATAAGACACATCTAAAAGAGGTAGGAAGTATAAATTCAATAATAATACATTTGAGCTGTTACTCAATTTTTAGTAACAGCTCACTCGTAATTATTGAATTTCTTAAGAATTTTGAAATCCAATTGTCACCTAACTTTGTCGCCAGCCCGACATCGTAATATCGTAATTGTTGAAATATATCTAGCCCAATTTTTCCCTTGACTCGTGATTGTTTTTTACACATACGATAAATATATATACATTTATAGACGTATCTCCGTCCCGATCAGCGCAAGGACACAAAGATGAAGACGGCCGTCGTCAAGAACAGCTGCAATCCCACCTTCAATTCGGAGGTGAGAACGAGTGATGAGTGCAAATCCCCCCTTCCATGCTAGAATGAGTAGTCAATTATTGAAAAATGACACTGTACGTTGAGCGCCCTGTCGATTCACGGTGCTGGAAGTTCAGAGCACCGTACCGCAAGTGTAACGTAAATGGAGAAAAATCTGTACATTAGGAAAACGTTTGGCTTAGGTTGAAATATGTTTTACGGAAGTGGGGATGTTACACTGTAGTTGAAAGGTATTGCAGATAGAGGAAAAGAAATACGCGGAACTGCTTATTATTTTACGATAGGAGAACTACGCATTTGAAGACACAAATTAATATTTCCAGATGCGCTACGAGCACATGGAAAGCACGTCGTCAATCGAGAGGAGGCTTCTCGAGGTGAGAAAAGGCTTTGAAGTTCATTATTCTTGAGTGGTTACGGTAGATAGACTGCATTTAATAGGATACAGTAGTTCAACACTTTCTCGGAACTTTCATGTAATGTTGAATAGTGACAGCGCACTGTAGCGTTGAGAGGTAGTACTAGTGGTCATGGCTGGGGGCGGGGGAGGAGGGAACTGTAATTAAAAGGAAATGTTAATGGCTTCTGATTAAACCATTGTTAATTCAATCCACCTGCAGGTGTCCGTGTGGTACTCTGGCTCGCTGGAGAACTCTAAGCAGTACGCATTCTTCTTTCCTCTCAAGAAGTTGGCCGAAGCCCCGATGGACCGAAAGGCAATCCGCTTTCTCGACGAATGGATTGAACTGCGACGCTCTTCCTCAGGAGCCGACGATTACGCTTACGGATAAGGCCAGTTTGCATCATAATCACTCTATTCCTATTCCCCAATGATACGAACTTCCTTCTGATTCTCCACCGATCGATCGCTATTTAGCATTAATAACTCGTACATCTAGTATCTAGTCTGAACATTCCCGAAAAACCCCCCAGAGTTCAATGTATGTATCATATAGTATATAATTGCCAGGATTGTTACCGCTTTAGCGTTTGTGTTCCCAGCCAATTCAGATTCGATTCCGTATATATATCGTTCTATAACTTGTGATGTCGATGGTACTTCGTGATAGCCCGTTATACTTATGTGCCTTGGATACTTATTTCTCCTACTGTACAACCCACCGCGAATACATCACGAGTTCTCCCCACGTAGTCTAGCTTATTATTTCACTCAACTCGCATTTTTATACCTCCCAGAATTGGTTTGAATAATGTTGTTACAAGTAGCTTCCTAATTGCTAATTGCACTAATTTGCCTATCGCCTAATTATAACTTTATGTGCCTTTGCGATTATTTCCCACTCATAATCAAGAATACCATACTCCCCATAAATCAGCCAAAATATATTCCGTTTCGTCATATTATATACTCTAATCGTATTGATAAAGATCTTGAAATATTTTTCCTCAATGAAGTTCTTCGAAGATAATCGGCATTACTGAAAGAGCTGACATGTCCCACTATCTCGTTGTTCCGGCTCTTACTGTAATATTCACAATTTTCCGGCTCCGACTCTTACCGTAATACTAACAGTTTCCCGGTTCCGGCTTTTACATTTTCTCTTTTTAATAAGCACAATTATCGGATAGGGCTCTTACAGTTTGTATGCCAATGTTGTCAACTCATTCCCATTTCTGTTAGTCGTCGCGAGCGGTTCCCTCTTCATTCTCTCTGATGGAGTGCGGTTTCTCCTAATCCCCTCGTCTCTGCCAACGACTCAACAAGATCGGAATCCCCAAGCCGGACTGGTCGCCGTGTGATGGGTATGACCGCCTAAGATGTTTGGTCCCTCAGAATCCAGGCTCGTATCTTCGCTCAAAGACGGAATTTCGAGTTTGGAGGACTCGATCACAAAGAAGACTCCAGCACACGCCAGGCTTCGTATTCGACCTACAGTGGGACTCAATCTACGTGCAACTCCGTCAACAGTTCTATCGGGAACCAAGGGAGCAGGATTCTTTCTCCATCCATTGCGACTGTGACAAGGAAAGAAGACCAATCCACTGGCCCGAGACCCCTCAAAATGACTATCTTGAAAGAAGAACGGCCTTCTGACACCCCATCATGATCAGCGCCCAGTAAGCGACACTGATAAATTCATTCATTCATTCATTCATTCGTTGTCAACTCAGTCACCCAATATTTCATGTTTCGAAAATTCTCTTCAAATACCATTTTAACTTGAAAGAAAATGAAGCAGAGACTCGGTTACCTTTAACGCGGGATACGTGCGAAAGTTGGTTAATGAAATATGATTGACGTTTCCGGTCTTAGGAAGTGCAAAAAGAGTACCGAAGATCCCTGCTGAGTGTTGCTTCTGATTCGAATTTGGCCCCTGCACTCAATCAGTCAGGGAATGTTCCTAGAGATTACTGAACAGCAGTGTGCTGTATCCTGTCTTTTTCAAACGACTGTAAAATCACTAGACGTTTATCTCTCGATAGTTACTCCATCTGCACATTTCATAACAAACTCGCATGTGCTTTATTCGACCTCGTCGTCGCTTCCAATAGAACTTCCACTCTCCCAACTCCCATACAAGTTCCAATAGAGCAAATTAAAAAGCTTTAAAAAACTTTGAAACATTAAAAACTTTAAAAGCAACGTATCCGCGTATCCTCTGTGCAAATTGCATAACTAAAGCAGCTTTTGCATATTTAGTGCATTAGCCATCGTTGAACTCTTATTTCGATTAGCTGGAAAGCACTGAGCGAACTTTTACGCGGAAAATCTCTCATTCTGCTTCCTCGGGAGGTACCAATTACGTCGCGACTTGTGATGATTGCCGGTTGTTCGGGAGGTAGTTTGGCTCGAATTCCCGAAGCGATTTGCCAGTGTTAAAGTGCCGGTTGAGCGGACGATTCGCGTGACTTTCAGCCTTTTCCTCGCTAGCGAAGAACTGGTCTCTCCATTTCGCACTCACTCTCAAAGGTCAGAGAGGCGAGAGAGCTCGCAAAGTTAAGGGAGTCGTTTCTTGTCAAGACCTCTATCTCTTGTAGTTGCTCCCCATGTCTAGATAGACGTTCTTGTTGTAACTTAAATGCATTTGGTCAAATTTCCCATCAACAAGAAATTTAAAAGCGATGAAATATGCCGAACAGAACCCACAATCGTTTGCGCATCGTTTCCGATTTTTGCTTTTTCTTCAGATTTTTTTTGTTCCTGATTGTATTTGAGTAATCCCTCTCTATTCATAGCTAATCCTGTTCAACCTTCCTCTCAGAATGTCGTTAGCAAACAGTTCCGGTCCGTCTTCCAACTCGCTCGCCACATGGATGTTCGTGTCTCAATTGCAATATTGGGTCGTCCTTGTGGTTGTACTGGTGAGTTCAAATTGTTTTTACTGCACTCCTATCTGATACGCAGCCATCTACAACAAAATATCGTTTATTGAACGCTATTCATTCATTAAGAATGCAAATACTGCGTTGTTAGGGTAAATGTAACTGCATACGTTAATTGTTCCACTCATCTGATTTTCTTAGTTTGCCTGATTACTCTATCGAAAATAACGGTTCATTGTTATTATAAATGCGATAAGTGTTACATGTTTTAGCAAAAGTTGCGAAATTTTAAAACTCTCTCATCATTATCTTGCCATTAATATCTTGCCTAATCACAGCTAACTTCTTGAAATTTTAAACTGACTGAATTTATCTGACCAAACATTTCTAGCTTTCCTTCGTGTACCTTCCTTTGTCAGTGACAGGGGTGATTGTGAAAACTAGCTATATGATTGTAATAACTTCAGCCCCTCCTCATGCATCATCATTGGTTGACTAATTAATTAAGTATTGATTACTTGGGGTATAGATTACTTTTACTAAACCTTAGTGATCCATTCATTCTGAATCTTTTTATTACGTTAAATGAATCAATAACATCAGCTCACTCTCCCTCTCATTTCCTTTAGAAGCTCCTCCTCGATAGTGTACTGAGTGACAATCACATTGTCTCCCTGATTTTCTGATTGTAATCAGTATTTCTAGCTCACTCTCCCTCTGATCATCATCGGCCTTCTTCGTCTACGTCGTATTCGTCGCTCGCATTTCTACCACTTCCTAAGGGGAATCTGCATTGCCAATCTCGTCTCCCTGTCCACGATTCTCATCGACATTGTCGGCCCGAGCTTCTTCTCCAACATGAAAGGCGAGTCTATCGGTCTTTGTGCTGCTCGACGAAAGAGAATTATCTAAAAATTAATTATTTCACCATTTCCCCGACTTTCTTTCAATTACATCTTTCATTTATGGAGCTAGGCTTTTTGCCTTTGAAGTTTTGTGATTTGTCTAATTTGTTTTCATTGGATAGAAGCTGTGGAAACGAACAAGACAGGTGTTTAAGTTTTGTGAAAGCCATATTTATCAAAACTGCCCAGTACTGCACCCGAATCGTGCGCCGTGTGCAAAGCACAAGAATCTGCAGAAAACGATTATGAGGAGAGGGGGCAATTGAGCTGATAATTTCAGGCGAAGTCACGTGCAAAGTTACGCCGTTCCTTATGAACATTGCTGCGTGTTTTGCCAATTGGACGTATGTTTATTTATTTCAAGTTCATTGTTTATGCTTTTATCTCATTTAACAATTCATTGTAGTAGTGATGGAGTAGTATATTTTAGTTTCAGTCAGTTTGCACTCAGGATAATAAACCTTGAGAGACTTTAAGTCAGGTGATAAAATTCTTCAAATATGAAACAGGTCGCGGTCTGTTATTGCAGGTGGTAGTCAATTCAGTCTGCATCCCATCTCGCTGATAATCAAGATCGAGAGTTTATGCGAAATAGACACAGCGTTGTATTATCCTGAGTGCAAACTGACTGAAACTAAAACGCTATACTACTCCATCACTACTACAATGAATTGTTAAATGAGATAAAAGCATAAACAATCAAGCAAATCAAGCGATCAAGCGCGACAATCAAATTTAACACAGTAGAAAGATGGACTGGACAGGAAGGAGTGCTAGCGAAGATTAGGAGATGTGCAAATTTTGGGTGCATATAAGGGGGTCGAAAATCCCGTTTGTCAAATCTGAAACCGTTTCTATTTTAAGACGGCCGCATCGCTCGGCCGAATCGCCCACTCCCCTTCGCTAAGCCGGCGACGCGGCCGAGAGATGCGGCCGTCTTAAAATTGAAACGGTTTCAGATTTGACGAACGGGATTTTCGACACCCTTATATATGAACTAGCAAAGGCGTGCACGAGCAAGAGAAATATTATCTACCAGCTCTGTTTATCGATTTACCCCCTCAGATTCGTGGTCATGTTCGCTCAGCGGTTCGCTATTCTCCTCTTCCCAATGAAGCAGATGATGCAGCAGGGATGCATTGGTTTCCTATTGGATGCGAGGAGACTACTGGCTGTGGCCCTGCTGTTTAGTATCACGACCCAGGTAATGTGATTATTTTCGACTCTTATCCTCCTTTATTATTGAAGTTTACAACTGAAATCGGCTAAGATGACAGCTAAATAGTGTTCACAATTCTTCACCTAGTCTCCAATTAGTTACATTTTTTTCGCTTTGAGAGCTCAATTTCATGCCTATTTAATCGTCACTGTTTACAGAGTTCTTTATCTAAACCTAAAGAATGCTTCTATTATATTGCAGAGTTGGGCTCTGTTCATGATGACTGACCGTGTGTTTGAAGACGAGAAAGGCAATCCAATGGTCACTTGCGAGACGGATCCGACGCGCATTGAGTGAGTGTTTATATCCGGCATCATCGCCGTCATTTTTATCCATGCCGAAATATCAATAGGGGTCATACAAAAGAACAAAAAAAAACGAAAAGGAAATCATCATCTGTTTGTTTGCTTTGATATTGTTGATTTAGTGAAAATGAATTATGTTTTCCGTTCGATTTCAGCATGTAACTGGAAAAAGTGCTTGTAGCCTCTGTATTCTTTGTAAGTACTTGACACGCACTTCGGATTATTGCAGTCCAACTACAGCCACATGGTTATCGATTCTCGAGATGGCATCCACTTATCTACTTCCCTTCATTTGCACTCTCATCGTTGACCTCGGAGTGCTCATATGGAGCAAGCATTTTACGACGTGCGTTCACGCAATTTCGCGAATACGGAAACTTTTTTTTATTTTAAATATTGATGAGCACCACTGTTTTTCGCATAATAGTGTATCCGATTATGTCATTAACGAAAAATATATATAGATTTTTTCTGAACACTGCATTTTTGGCGTTGGCGCCTATAAATTCGGGGAAACTTCGGGAAATATTAATAGCAAAGATAATTCATATTTTGATTAAGAATAATAGCGAAATACTCAAGAACCAATAGGCTACGATGTATTGACGATAAGCCACTACTAAAGTTTGTGTTGATTACCAAATATAGTGATATCACTCGTTAGTAGTTCATATGGCTCTAACATGAACAGCTATTGTGAATTCTCTCTTCTAAAGAGGGTAAATAATGACATGCAGTAATGCAGTAAAAAAATACCAGGGAATTCAGTTCTTACAATTAAGGCAGATGTTGTTATGGTTTGATCACCAGCGTTGAGTTTAGGAAAACTATCCAATTTAGGAATTTATGAGAACCAACGTTTACGATAATAGAAAAATAGGATTTCGATTTCCTTCTGAAGCGAGCAGAAATATTTAGTTGTTAGTTGATATTCGAGAGTTCTGGGCATACTCCTTTATGCGAGTAGCACTTCAGTTGTTAATGCGGTTCTAAGATGAACAAGAAAGTGAGGAAATGGGATAATTGTAGCTTACGAGATTGCGAGAAGTGAGCATTTCGTCTAGAAATACCGGGAAATTGACTTGACAGATGTGACTGCTCTGGGAAAATCTCTGTCCTTTTACATCTGCAGCACTTGTTGATGTGATTCTAAGATAACAAGAAAGATACGATTCGAGGTAATTGTAGATCCCAAGTTCCTTTCCGAAGTGAGCAATTTGCGACGTGCGTATACGCACGCGCAGCTAATAACAGTTCATTAGGCACACTTGCGTCAACTGAGAAATTGTGCCAATGCTGAGCCGAATACGGTAGATTAAACTCGTAAAATCATTCTCAAAAGTACCACGGCCTTCCGGATTCGATTTTCACTGCATTGACCCTTAGCTATCTCTAATGAACTTGTATCTTGAGTCTGCTCGTCAATGATGAATGCTCACTCACAACGTGTAGTTTCTTTAAAATTCAATGAATCTGTTAATATATTTTAGAACCTTTAATGAGACGATCATCTCGAGGAACACTGATGTTAGCAGCACAGGCAGAGCAACATCGCGAATTCTATTCAGAGGTACAATAGTGGAAGGCCTAGCCTTAGCTTATATTGCGCAGCGTGATACTACTTGAACGAACAATGGTGTCAAACTACCAAGTACATTCTAATTGCATTTTTACATCGCAGGCTTGAGCAGCGCGTCAACGAAATCGCCGAGAACAAGAAGCAATAGTGACCAGGAATCGGGTATGAAGATTCAGTCGGCAGAACATATTCGAGTGAGTTGGTAAAAACATTTTAAACAAGATCATTCTCTGGAATATCAAAACAATTTTTCTACAAAGTGATGCATTGCCCATTGTTGGATAGAATAATGCCAACTTTTCACTCCGGTTTGAACAAAATATTTAAAAAATGAAAAAAAAACAGATCAGTATTCGTATATATGACGATACGCTGTGAGCTGGTCTCATCAATATCTCATTCTAGCTCTGCAATAAGAAGCGTGGAAAGGCGATTAAGCGATGTCTCATGATGGCCACTGCACAGGTTAGTCGATATTTTAATTTTTTTTGTTATTTATTGATTGTAAAAATCAATATAATTTTAGGTTCTGATAAACCTCCCATATCACACGCTACAAGTCTTCGATGAAATCTACGATTTCACGTGAGTTTCAAGGCCAGATTTATTTAGTATCTCCGGTCGGAAGTGTCGGAAATACGCACCTTTTTTGCTTAACTGTCTCTCTTTCTCTGTTCGCGCGCTATTTCTCCGCTCCAATCGTCAGAGAGGAATCCGTAATCGATCTTGCATTCCCACTTTGCAGCAACGACCAGGACTGGTTCGCCTTCTACTTCTACGCTGATGCGCTCATGTACCTCATCTACCTGCTACAGTACCCGGCGGTGCTCGTCCACATTGAGTTCCTTATCTCGGATACGGCAAGAAACAATAAAAAGAGGTACCGTGGACCTGTTATGGTTGAGGCGTCGGTGTAGGTATTACCAGAAATTTCGATAATACTTCACTCGTGGGCGCCTTTTCTTGTGGCAAACCGTCTGGAGCGAGAGTAGTCATCGCTAGCTAATTCCGATCCTGCAACCCTACACAGATAATTTGCGAAATTCGGAGTATCTCCTGGCCAATTATAGTCAGCAGTATGTGCGCAAAACATTAACTTCTTTTTTCAGTCCCCTGATTCCGGGCTCTCGCAACACAATTTGAAATGTCCACTCTCAGAAGTCATATCGTCTAATCAAAGCCAAACAATCACATTATATTATTTGTACACCTTGACTTGTTTCACTCATTCCATTTTTTACGGCGGAGTAATAACAACTTCAAAAATCGAATATTGATTGCGGGATCAAAAACATTTCTTTTTTTCTCCCAACACTTCGTTCAACGCGCTCCCTTTGTATATTAGACTTTTTGATAAATATTGTTTATATGATTATCTATTTTTACAATGATCTATATATCGTGGTGACGTCTAACACATAGATTCAGTGTATTGCGATAGATAGCTGAAAGCACTATTTTCAATCAAAAATTATCTTCAGTTGCTTACCGAATGAACAATTGTTTGTCCATGCACTCGAGAGCACTTTATAAATTGAATAATTGTGTTTCGATATGATGTTGTTATAGTAAGTAGGATTATGTTGTGACCGACAGAGTAATGAAAGCAGGTGGTAAATACTATTCTGAATAGATTGTATTTTATTCGTGTTAGAGGAAGTACATCTGCACTTCAACACGTAGATTCATCACCCTCATTTTATTAATGTAACATGGAATAAGGCAAACTCGACATCGCACCTTCTCGAAAAATGAGTGCAAAATTCGAGACATCGTGAATCACAACGGATGTTGCAGGTGAATTCATCAGAAATCTTGGTCAAAACAGTGCGTGAAAACACATCGGATTCTGAGCATCTGCTATCGAAAGCCATAGAACGCAATTCGTTCCATGCACTTTAGGGATGTGGATAGCGGAACGGATTGGGTATTACGGCGCTTTGCCCCGCCCCTCCCTCTCGCCCCGCGGATTCGCTAGGGAAGAGGGAGGGGGCGGAGCAAGGGCAGCGGATCCGCTCTTTTGGTGCGAATTTTCGAATCGAGGAAGAGATGGGAAGAGAGGGGAGAGAGCTGCTCTCCCCCCTCTTCCCATCTCCCTCCTCTCGCCTAGCAGGGGAGAGATCCGCCCAAAAGTGCAGATTACGGGATTCCCCCTCTTTCTAGCGGATCCGCTGCCCTTGCCCCGCCCCCTCCCTATTCCCTAGCGAATCCGCGGGGCGAGAGGGAGGGGGCGGGGCAAAGCGACGTAATCCGCATACCGAAGTCGCATCCCTAATGCACTTTCAATATTTCGAAAATACAAACACTACGTCTTATGAAAGATATTCATCTCTGTGAATAGTGCGTTTCTACCGATGATGGGACAGGTGGTCTAGCAAAATAACATGTAACATGTAATAATAGAAAGGTTTGCGAATAATAACAGGGATTCGGAATAGAGATCGTTTCAGGGAGAAGCATTGCTGGAAAAACGCAAGAAAGGATGTCGGTATGACTGGTGTAAATCGCTGGCGCTTATAATGCACAATTTTTAATCTTACGAAAAAAATAAGTCGTGTTTGTAGACGTGGCTGATGAAATAGTACATTTAACTTACGATTGTAATGTGGACATGATTTTGAAAGAACTATAGATCTGGTTAATAGAAGGACATGGTGAGGCTTTCACGAGAAAAGAATATCGTGTTTGTAGACGGGACTGGTGGGATGGGCGATACTCACACTGCCCACTCTCGTTGGTGTCCGTGGTCGAATCTTTGCGACGAGAACACTGTAAATTATTGTTTGCTATTTATTTCATTTTAACTACGAAGAAATAGCAAGATAAGTGGCTGATTCTAATGTGTAGTGCCCAAGCAGGAATTTTTACACAATCCTTTGACTTCTAAATGAAATCTAGGAATTGGATCTATAAATACCTCCTCATCTCTCCAGACATGAAGAGAAAGCAGATGGGATAGACGCCGGCAATAGACAAATTCAGCAGATTTTCCGCGTATGCGATCTCCGAAACGCTTTGACGCCCGTTGTCATACCACGAAAGAACGAGCACACAGACGATTGATGCCTGAAATTTAAATTATTGACTTAGAACTTGATTTCGACAGTAATTTCAGGAATTTAACAGGAATTTCGACAATGGCACTCCTTCCAATACTAACGATGACTTATTGATGACATTGAATGAAGGGTCGAGGGGAAAGAAGTGACAGTTTTAACAGCAAGAGAACAGGACCCATACTTTCTACGAGCAGTGCGAGGACATATAAATCATATAATCGTCTGACACGTTAACTCACCACGTAAAGTGTGAAGATTACGGCGTTTTGTTTCAATATTTGCAACTGCATGGTTACATTTCTAGCTGATGCTCGAGTAGACTGCTTCCTTCCTCCATTGCATCTTAATTCGGACATCAATATTAGCTGATGGTTAGAAAACTCACTGATAGTATACAAATATGCGAACGTATAGGAGGATAACTATCAATGCAACAACGTAGCTGGTGTAGATTACACACTGCACTAGCGTTTCCATAAACGGTGTTGTCTTGAGGCACTTGTGAAAGTATTGTTGGTACTGAAAATTCTCGTGTATGAAAGAATAGATTCGGTTTGACTATTCGAGTTTTCTACTCTAACAAACGGAATCTGATAGCCTATCAGTGATAGGTCATTGAATAAAGAACATACCTAGGGGCCACAAGCTCCGCCCACTTTGTGCGGACATGATTTCGCCATAAAACGAGAAAACAAAGTCACAAGGTTCTTTCTAAACCAAATCGGACGTTCGACAGCGCGATGGATAGCTACTATATTCCTCTAACAGTCGAGTTTGGTCCCAGGAATGTGCATCTATAATTAGAAGGTCAAAGTTGAGTTCAAAGTCAGGGAGAGGTGTGATTTTACGGTTTCCAGTGCACAAACTTCGCTAGGACCAAGGCTTATTTTTAGGCTTGATTTTTCCGAGCACAGCTAAGAAGAAAAAACAATATTTTATAGTTTCATTAGCTTGTGACTTTGTTTTAAAGATTTCAGTACGCGCGTATTTTTCGATTCCGATTAGCACTAAACACAGTGTGAATGTGGGCGGGGCTAGTCAAATGAGGGGAGAGGGGCGAGAGACGACCCCCTTCCCTTCCCCTCTTCCTCGCCTCTTCCTACTGTTTCTAACCCGTCGTGACTAGCACACGCTCTGCCTGGATAAGAGGCAATTTCTCCCTGGAATTGTCTCTCACGACTTGGCGAAGCTCTTGCCTCCGAATTTTGGGAATGAGTAGGAAATAGGCTCCGCCCCCTTTCCCTCTCGTCTCGCCTTCCCCCCCCCCCCCTTCACAACAGTGCGTTTCGCTCGTACTTTTCGGGCTGCAGCGCAGCTCAGAGACAAGATATCAACAAACGGCCAAAAGTATGATGTTATTGGGGTCACAGGGAACAGTTTAGACATGAGTTTGGCACCAATGCGATAAATCGGCTATCTGCGTTGTGACCCCTAAACATACCTCAATGTGGAACACGAATTGGCACTCGCAGAAAAATAAGAGAAGAGGAATCAGTGCGGTTAGCATCCAGACAACTCCGCAAGATGTTATGAGACCCATCCTGATGTGCATTGAACATTACTTTGGCTCACTTATCTCGCCATTCTCTCTCGCTCTGTCTGTCACTTAAATACGTACGTTAGATTTGTATTTCTGGAAAAGTGGAAACTAGATAGTATTCTGAATCTGATTTCACCCCTCCTTCGAGAATGGAGGAAAGTACAGAGCGACAATTTAAATCGATTTTTAATGGATTCTTAACAAATTACAATTCTGATGCTGATGTTTAGTTCTTGGAATGAAGGCGAAAATTGCAGAAAAGCTGATAAAGTTAGCATACATAGAGCAGGTGTTGCTTGGAAGACGCTTCTCTTTCTCTCTATTTTTAATTGCGGAGAAGTATCGATTCACGGCAATGAGAAATGAGAAGAACAGAATTCCTGAATTAGGGCTGATATTCAAAATAACTGCGCGAAATATGAACCGTAATCCGCCAGCACAGATAGATTAAAGATGAGCAGTTCATATTGTGTGGAGAAGTAGCCGTTTAACTGGAAATCCACTGATAACACTTTGAGAAATCATATTTTTAAATCAAGAAGATTATACCGCACGAAAGTGAGATAGACGCGGGGAAAATGTTTGTTTTTTGGATTCGGTAATTTTCAACAAAATTGAATTGTTTTCTTGGCTCTATTGCTGCACTAGCATCAAGATCTGCCCTTCGCATCAAAATAGTAATTTACTTGCCCTTTGCCTTCCATCCCGTTGTATGACATAGTACGGAAGGACGAATGCCAACTCGACAAAGGCTTTCAACGAAGTTAACACTACAAGATTAGCCACAACGATGTAGAAATGGTGCTGCAATTGCAACCATTTATTTACTATACATTTATACCATAGTGTAAACAAGTTACTGTGTGTTCATTGAAATGTGTGAGGTTCGTTCTGATTTGCCAACAAAACAGTACATACCTTGAATAGCTTAATGCTTCCGTAAATGAGGATGACAATAAGAAGAATATTCGGTATTGCAACAGTTGCGGCGACGAGTGATTCTATTATTAGCGGCACAATTTTACTTCCCGTATTCCGAATGACAATCAAACCGGAGCTAAGGCCAACTGCTTGGCCTGAGATAGGGCGATTTTAAACTAAAAAAAGGAAAAGGTGTTCGTGCGTTAGGTGACTTGACAGTGGCTCTCAAACATCGAACCTTTCAGGTAGAACACCATTCGATGCGTGAGTTTGAGAAGCGAAACGAATTTGAAAATGGATTGATTTCACTAGCTCCAATTGAAAACACCTGTCTGTGAGCAGACGAAACGAATTGATTCGCAGTGATGTGAGCAGTAACACAAAAGCGGGATAGGGAAGGTGGTACTTTTACTAATTGATGGAAATTGCACCTATCAATTTGCTTACAAGTTTAGTTTCCCGGAATTATTTTGCTTCTCAAAAGTGGAAACTGACCGATTTTTAGAGAGAATGATTAAATGCGAACCACATATGTCTTTTCGTTTGTTCACTTTGCTAAAGTTACGTTTGCGGCAGAAAAAAAGCAGAAAAAAAGTTAGTAAATACGATATTTATTTCACATGACACACTGTAATTCAGCGAGATACAGTCGATTGCTGCGTAGTAGACACGTGTTGTACTGTGTGAATATACGAACCTGACAATTTTTTATTTATGAAATAAAATAGTTAATAAAATAATCATAAATTATTCAGCTTATTTAGGTAGCTCATAGCTTTTATAACATACGATTCAGTTGCGATTTACCATGATTACTTAGAAACCACTATTCATACATGGCCCTGATATCTGAGAGAAATTCGGCTGTCTGTCTCAAAGTGAAAACATCGTAGCGAGAAGAAGACTTACTCAGGCCAAGCGACCGAAGTGTATAGTTCCTGATATTTTTGTTTAGTGTTAGATAGATCATCGGTGGAGAGCCTGTAATATTTATCAATTGATAGAATATGCAGCAGACACGTAGACACATTTGTCTGACAACATACGATAATTCGTGAAAATGATTTTTAATTCTCATCCAGCAGGTCTCATCATGAATAGAAATTGCCCACCATGAATAAGCTGCCATGCAACATGTCCAGCAACAATAACTGCAGGCGGAGTGGGCAGAAAATTCGCGTAGACATATCTGGTATTTCAGTGGTTAGTGATGGAGAAATAACAGGCGTAGGTGGGACGAGATGGTACCACAGATCATAGAGTGAAAAAGGTCACATTCGACCTAGTGTAACGTACATCAATGTACCGATGAGATTCGAACCACAAATAATCACAACTTGCACGAAGATCTGAATTTTTTATTTTAGTCACAAATTTGCTGAAAATGCTTACTGCTATATTGCTTGCCGTGAGTGATTGTTTGCTTGCAGTCGTACTAGTTCGCTAAATATCCACTTGATGATGATATGGAGACTCCAACTCACTTTTTTGATGAGCAGAACTGCACTGAGAGATATGTAGAGAAGACACGAGAAAATCGCGACGGTGATGTTGTGAGCTGCGTGAGCCCAATTAACATACTGCAAGGAGGGATTGTTGGAGTAATTTCTCAGTTTCTGCTTCGTCAAAAAGATGATCAATACCTCTTCGACGCTGTGCCCCGGAATGTATGGAGAGAAGAACATAGACTGGTGAGTCGAGTTTACGGAGACCTGAAAAGCATTCCTTTTGATAAATCAAGCAAAATGTTTAAAATCTCACTGGTCGTGTAAAAATAACCATGAACACTCCGTACGCAACACACAATTGGAGATAAATATTTGTTCGTGAATTCTGAAATTCGTGTGAAGTCACTTCCATGAGCAAGGAAACAACAGTAAAGAATCGAGAAAGATCCATAATGTCGAATAGTCGATTCAACCCAAGAACCAAGCAAGTCGCTGAGCAAGTTAGCCAGATTCCTGCCAAAGTATCATAAAAGCGCCATATTGTGAGCCATTAATTTTTTTGCCAATTTATAGTCGGATATTTATTTTGCAATATTGCTCACCATAACCAACAATCCCCACTCCTAGAGTCATTATTCGGTTGGAGCAGTATACTGCACCCTGAAAAATCAGCGAGTTTTTTTTAAATTTTAGAACGTCATACCTCTAACAGCAAAGCCCCAAATAGGATGGAATTCGCCATTAATGCGATCATGTCAAATATAGATAACCAGAACATTATCTTAAAATTTGCGTATATTTAGTTGGTCATAGAATGCACCTTAAAGCAAGACGTCTTCATTTCCCTACGCAATCCAAACATACACGGCACGTAGAGAATCTGATGTTGGAAAATAAATTCGCGAAAAATTATTTTCTATAGCATACCTCTGTGATAACGCCGAAAACGAAAGAGTATATTCCGAAGGGAATTCGTCTCACTCCGTATTTTTCGGCCCATTCTGGTCCTGGAGGCATCACTGCACTACAAAATTATTAAATAAAAATTGAAATAGAAAAGATCAAATTAACGTATAGAGTAGAAAAATTAAAAAATAAAAACCATGCAGAAGCAACCATAAAAAATGGAAAAGAAAAATAATTGTGACGGCATTAATAGTTTTGAATACCTGCAATTGTAGGCTGCTCCCTGAATCATTGTCGGCATGAATTGGAATTGATGCGCGACCATTGCGGAATAATCTGCAATATTAAAGGAGCAAGTGAAATAATAAACTGGACAAGTTCTTTAATCTGGAAATACTACGTCAAGATGAGAATATGAGACGAGACTTGTTGTTGCGGATGTGTATCTCTACTGTGAAAGTGACGTCTCAGAGTCATCATGAAATGAATGTCAGAGAATATCGCACATTTGATCTCTTTCTTAAAAAGGATTCGCGCTATACTAAGACTATATAACAGTCTTCTAGACATCAGATAATAGCACTAATGAGATGTATTATATCAAAGATGGAGCGATTGAGGCATGTGATAATAGGGATGGACTTCCAGCAGCTCTCTCAGAAGGGGATATATCTTTTTTCCAAAGCAGCTTTTAATAACGAAATTGTGCACTTCTTTAATTGTTGGGAATTCATGTTTTGTTGCATCTATGATTGTGATTAGCATTCAAATCGGAGTTGAGAAATCGGGGATGGAAAAAAATCGGGGATCTATTATCAAGTACAAGTGACAAACCAGAAGTATCGTGATGATTGACTACAATGATCATGTCAGAATTCTGGTTGGATTCGGAATCATGCTGCTAACTGAATGAAGACATTTGCAATCGGTCTTCTAAAGGAAGGAAGAGAGACAAAAAATAATACATATTACCATCATCTGTTCTACTCATTTCTCTCTCCTCGCTTCTGACCGATTGAACCCAATTTTCGCTATAAACATAGTCAATTTCGCAGAAGTTTAGGCAATAATAACTGAGTCCAATTATTCATCGACATAAAAGGGAGCTGTCATTCGATGAATTCAAAATTCAATCGTTCCTTGCCTTCGTCATGTCTTCAATAGTGGTAAAACCATTTTTTAGCAATTGAGTGTACGTGAGTAATGAAAATAATACTATATCCACGAATGCTATAGCACTCGAAATTTCAGGCCTTAGAGGAAGCTCTCATCCGCTCGCGTCTGAGGAAATTTCACAAAGCTCTATATAAAGTGTATTTCCTCGTTCGCCAAGCTCATTTTAATTATCACGTGGTGGGTTTTTTCATTGCTAAATAGCTCTGCTAACAACGATAGAAAACAACTGAAGGATTCAGAATGATTTAGTTTTTTCCGAATATTCAATGACGATTTTTTTTCAGATCTGCTCACAGAAGGAATGCATCGCATCTGGTGATCTGCTGATTTCCATGGAGAAGAAGAGATCTGATATTCTGAAAAGACACATCGAGATTACGGAGAGGGGAATTCCTCGACTCCCTCAATATCCAGATGAGGTAACAATGAACCATTGTCGAGTACTTTATGAAAAGACTAATTAAAAAGACATAAGACTTTCAATATATAAACACATTGAGCGATTGTGGAATTGACTCACTGTTGGAACCACTCTTTTGTTCAAACAGCTCCCGGGAGTTCTTTTCACGACGAAATGTAAATAAATGACACATACAGAGAAACGTATGCATTATATCGTTAAACCAAAAACCGAAGGCCTTGTAACTGGTCAAATCGATATCAATCGATACTTATCATTGCTCGTTTTTCTGATTTCGAATTTAAGAAAAATATCCTATTAGACAGATGAGAGAGCGTGTAAAATGAAGAGAGACGCGCTCTAAAGTGACTTTTCCAGACTGAATTCAACAGCGATCTTTCCAATCAACTCTATTCCTTCAATTTCCTCGCCAGAGAAGTCGGAGCGTTACGTAAATTGAAGCGTGCTCAGAAAATGTCCAAGGATTCGGTGAGACCTCTCAGGCACAAAACTCCTCGATTCATGATGCTCAGGCCCATCTCGATAAAGAAATCGTACTCCGTAAAAGGGAAGCGATGAAATTGATGATATTCAACATTGGACTTGAGAATGAGTTATTGAAGTTGTATATCAAGACTGCAGTTGAACTCGATACTTTGAATGAGAACGAAGCGGAAATAAATGATGTAATGTGATTTTTGGATAAATTTCTACTTTTATGTGAGCGGATTTCAATTGTAAATTACTAGTCACTCATATGTACGGCATTATTTGCTTATCTGTTTGTGAGAAGCATGTGGGAGATCTTCGATATGCCAGTAATTATTCAAGTCCGATTCGCTATACTCTATTCTTCAAAACTTTATCGCGTGATCAAGCGTTATAA
Source organism: Pristionchus pacificus (assembly GCA_000180635.4). Classification (NCBI taxonomy): domain Eukaryota; kingdom Metazoa; phylum Nematoda; class Chromadorea; order Rhabditida; family Neodiplogasteridae; genus Pristionchus; species Pristionchus pacificus. Next base: position 573,401 of record CM026580.1, read on the forward strand.
TTCAATTAGTTCTGTAATACAGAGGGCGATGCTACGATTGATAGTTTGAAAAGAGAACAGTCAGAAAATAATGAGGCACGCATGATCGCACTAATACAAACAACAAGAATAAAGCGACGATGTGTTGTTGAACCTTAGAGTTTCTCAAATTCTCTGTTGATTATAGTTGGAACTACTGAAAATGTTTGATGTGATCTATAAGCGTCTACATTTCAGGTGTTCTAAAAATATTTACAATAGTTACCTTCGCTGTTCTTTGAGATGCTTGTAGCAGTTTCTGAATACTGAAAGATACCAAATCGACGATATCAGCCATATTCCATAGAAGATGGTCCCACCAATGAGATTATAGCGTGCTGCTGAAAGTGATTTAAGGTACGAGTGTGACTAGAAATATGCATTAGAATAGTTCTTAGGGTTTTAGGCACGAAGTTAGGTTATTTTGCATTCCACACGTAGTTGACCTTTGGCGAACTGAGTGGAGGGAGGAGGGATGAAGAGGCCGGGAGGAGGCTAGTGCTCTACCTCATCTCCTACCTTCTACCTCTTCCCCCTCTTTCCCAGACAATCAATTGCTCGCTAACCAGCAGATTAAGTTTGCGGAGCATTTTACGAGCACGATATATTAGATTAATTCATAATTTATTTGCTGATAGTCCAATAATTCTCTTTTGAACTTACTCTCGTCTTGAGAAAAATTCCCAATTACTTCCTCGTTCCCCGTCTTATTGAAGTTTTTAGTAAACCTGAGAAAATATTGTACGTCAAGATACTCACTCACTCAGTCATTGCTTTCCGGTCGCAGAGGATGTACACGCAGAATCCACATATTATGGAGATGAAAAACAGAAGAACTGCCTGAAATCGTACTTTTTTAATCAGGAAAATATAGAAAAATATGTAGATATTGCATCTTAACCTGCCGACATAATTGACGAGCATAAAAATGAGTCCACGCGTGAAAAGTCAGAGATACCCACCGCAAGAATGATCATAGGCAGCATCAGTCCCGCTTTCTTCTTACTGCACGCAACGAATACGAGAATTGCTGCGATAAGAGTAATCACTCCTCCGAGTCCCTGCAGAGGTGAACTATCTCTTCCTTTCTTGCAATGTTTTCTAAAAATAATAATGACAACCGGAAAAGAGAAGACGTCATGTCCTTCAAATCGGCATTCCCAATGCATAGTGCTAATAGAAAACCCAATTTTGCATATCAAACGATGCATGCATATATGTATATCATCAGACATTCTTTGGTTAAATATCGAATTCCGCAAACATTCGAAGATCTTTATGGTGAAGAGTGTTGCGCATTTAGGTAATTTAGATCATTTTTGAAGAGCATTTTGCATTGTGCTTGGTATCTGATTTAAACTTCTCTGGACTATGCTGACAATTCATACCAATCCACTGTATCGGATAATGTTCTTTCCAGCGATCAGCGAATCGTCGACGTAAAATGCCCCTCCGAGAACATTGATCACCTCGAGGGCAGCGAGAATCTGAGCTCCGGTCTGAAAACGGTTTACCTGGTATATTTCAGCGACATAAAACCACAAAAAACAAAGCCACATTCTCTGTGTTAGGGTTGGCTTGATATGATTCGCATCATTCCACGTGCTCTCACGCTTCTCTGACTGTTAAGAGAAACGATTGCGTGAAATGAAGAATTTTTCAGGCCATTTCTATTCTGTGCCAGCCATATTAGAGAAAAACAAAGCCAAACCCCTGAATAGGGGTGATAATCTGCTCTACTACTTACCGTAATCGAGAAACACCCGCAACAACAGCGCTTTGTCATGGTGTTGATTTGGCGCTGGAAATGGAATATCACAAGGAATGCAGAGTTAAAAGGCAGGGAAGGGAGTGAGTAAGTGCAGAGGTTGAATAGATGGCAAATGAATCAGAACTGGAATAATGAAATGGAAATCGAAAAGGGAGAAAGGTGTAGAAATAGGAAAAGGAAGTTGTGATTCAGGATTGCAAGGCGTTTGCGCTAGGAGATGTTTCAAGTTTTTGGAGTATCTTTGAAAAAACAATTCCATTTTGAAATCCGTTTTTTTGAAAATAGTGATCAAAACTTTATCCAAGTGACCAGCAACGTGTAAAGGTAAAGGTTTGCTTCTTTGGACAGGTAAAATGGGTCTAAGGTGTTTGTAAGCTTAGACTAAGTTTTGTTTGTTTGTAAACATAGTCAGTGTTTTGTAGAGTTTTCCAGTGTTGAGTCCAATTCTTCTGAAGTGAAACCGAAGTAATGAGCGAGAATCTCACTGTACGAAGAAACAAACGCCTATTCTGTGTTAGGGTTGGCTTGATTTGATATGGTTCGCCTCATTCCACGTGCTCTCACGCTTCTCTGACTGTTAAGAGAAACGATTGCGTGAAATGAAGAATTTTTCAGTCCATTTCTATTCTGTGCCAGCCATATTAGAGTTCCTACTTTTTTTTGGACATGTATGTGTACTCCACCAAAGTCTCGTGACTGCTATAACAACGTTGTGATTTTGAAAAAAATTACGCTTCTTTTCCTTTCACTTTTACCTTTGCTGGTCAGAATATCAAAATGCGTTCGAACTGTCTGAAAGTTACAAGCACGTAACGATGTGCGCACTGATGCGCGATAAATGAGTCTAGGTTGACAGCATTTTCTCAATGTTTGATGGGTATTCCCAGTGGTCGGTTCTAAACTTCAGAAGTGAAGCCGTTAAAGTTTTAACATCACCAGAGGCATAAACAACTGATGGCCAAACCAAACTGTATGAAGATACTTTGACTATCCTGTGCTAGAGATGTCACGCTAAGAAATCACTCTCTTCGCTTCACATGCTCTCTCGCCTCTATGACCATTGAGAGCGTGTGAAATGAAGAGAACATTTTTTGCCAGCCCATTCTGTGTCTTTTGCGTTTTCTCCTGTTCCTGTTTTTCAGTTCTCGGGTGTTTTCAGTTTTCAATTTTGATAATTCATTCAAATCGAGACTTCTCGTGATTGAAGGATTTTCCGGATTAGAAAGAAAATTGGTCCTGGTCCTAAGTGAGGTGTTGGCTGTTACTTTGCCTGGTACGGAAGTATGACGGGCAGAATCAATTTACTTCGTTTGAAAATGTTTTCATCTAGATTCGCCTCCGATGGATAGCCTCCTCCTCTATTAAAATACCAAATCTCTCCAATCCACTGTCACATAATCAGATAGAAATCGCGAGAAAAATACGGTATGAATTTGGCACAGTCATCCGGTCAGCAACGCTAGGTTTTTTGGCGATATCTATCGAAGTATGGAGTATGAAAACGGTTGAGAGTTGAGAGCAGTTTTTATATTCTTACGACAGTCACTTCTTTGATTAGTCTCTGGCTCCGTGGGCATTGGTATGTCATAAAGGAGCTATTGTGAAAAGAAGCACAACAGCTATTTTTGCCTTCAATCTGTAAAAAAATTGTCGAAATGTGTGTCTTGGTTTGCTCTTCAAGAAATACGATCAATGAAAACTCGCTGAAGACCGTCAACATGGGAAAAATTAATCGCATCATTGAGAGTCTCAATCAGACTTGAACTTTTAATTCCCCAAGGGCTTCTCAAGATTGGTGCACTTTGGCTTCTTACTTTTTTGAGCATTTCAGATTGACATCATGGTTGGGTATGCTTTCTTTCCGTGTGCGTGCTAACCATTTATCAATTTTTAAGAAATATTATGGCTAAAATTCTCTTGATCTTGAACGTTTCCTTCGCGTCGACACGAGCCGGGATTCTAAAACGCATCTCCCCTGACCACTTAGGCAGAATTTAAGGGATGCGTGAAACCCCGCAAAAAATAAAGTCGTTTACTGGGCGGAACCTGAGGAAAGATCATTCATGCGACATCCTTGTGTCAGGCAGTGTTGTTCTTGTCTTGATTGTATTGAGAGTTGCGTCAGTGCTACCCGATCAATTTTAGAGAAGGCTACTGCAATGCGTCTGTACAGTGAAGGGACCCCCTCCGTATCTTTTTTGTGGTTTTTGTGGCTATTACACTTGCAATCATCATGGAAAAGTTGATGAGGTCGTTCACGGAATCATTCCCCTTTCATCCCCATTTTCCCTGAAATTACCCCTTTGTCATGTAAAGAATTTTTTTCGCATATTCTGCAACTGTTTGAGTCCACGCGCAGATAAAATATTTTAAAAAAAGTATTTTTAGTGCTACTCTGAAGATGACTTCGGCTCCCTTTCCCCTTCTGATCCTCATCAGCATCGCCGTTATCGCTCAAGGATCCATCCACGAGAGAGCAGAACAGCATAGAAGGTGGGACCGAACTGAACGATCAATCACGTTTGGGTGCTCAACACCCAACGCGCCAAAAAAGCGCCCGCTTTCGTAATAAAATACAATTTACCGACTCCTGAAGATAGAGCAGACATGGATTCTGATGACCTCCTCCGGTTTTTACCTCTAGACGGCCAGTTGAAGTGACAAAGCCGGGAAGTAGCAACATGACCGAGTTGGACATGACGCTGCTGGCCATTCTGAGGCTACCGAGTTCATTCCTCCAACGAACCAAACCTCGTCCCCACGGGGTCGATAAATTGATAGGAACTTCGGTCGCGGAAGGTTACCTATCACATTTTTAAAATCATACGATGGTAATTGCACACCTACTAAACTATTCCACGCAGCAAACGTGTTAGCTCCGCCCACTTTCACTTCGTTTCACGCTTTTTTTTGCTTTACTACTTTCTCATACTATTTAATGATAAAACTCGATTTCTGGTATGGTTTCGCGTTCATTATATACCAATTATATAATTAAAGCTTAATGTTAAACGCGACGGTAGTTTAATAGCAATTTCGTTACGCGCGGAACAAGAAACAACTTTGCGTCAAAATGTGATAACTTTGCAAGCATTGGATCACCAGGTATTGTAGTCCGTCCAACAGCGTCCAACAGCATACCGATGGGTCTCACCACTCGCTTGACTTTTTTTCCGGAATGAAAAGTCTCAAGCTCTTTTCTCTAAACATATTATTACCTTAATATTGCAGAAGAGAGTTCAACGATGACAAGGAGGTAATAGCGATCGACGTTCTCGTGAAGAATCCGAATCAACCATCGAATGACCTCGACTCGTTTCTGGATGGTGAACTTCTTATTTAATTGTTCCTGCAGAAGTCATCTTTGCTAGATTCGCAAAGAAATAATGAAAGGCTCGACTCTTGCTACTAGGATTAAATTCTTTCCTTTGGACAAGCAAGTCCGAGGTCCCCCTATTTGTGTTAGATTTGTTTGTATTGTTTATATCACTGTGTGAATTGGATTGCTCTTGTAGAGTGAAGAGAAGGGGAGTTGGCTAGTCTCACTCACTCATCAATATAGTCTTCCGTTGTGTTCCGTTGTGTGCTGGATGATGTGCGATAGATAGGACCATTTTCAAACAGACTCAATGTGAGTGATTAGCAAAAACCAGCATCAGTTTTCGCTGTACACAGAGATCCGTCTTTAGATAGATGCTAGAAAATTCTCCATCAAAAATCTGTCAATTATGTAGATTGTAGTGCTAATCTGATTGAGAATTATCGGTTTTGATTATGAAAAACATAATCGTGATTGGCTTCGGAAGTATTAAATTTAATGATGAGACTGTTGCTATTTCGAAATTTGAAACATCTGCTGATTTTTAACCTGAGAATCTATGATGAAATACGTTTACTTCCTCAGTAAAACGTGTTTTATTGGCTTCCCTGTAGGAAATAAGCTGGATATATGTGAGGATTTACTGGGGGTTCTGTAAAGCTGGGGTTATATGGCTCTTTGGATAGAAATAGGGCACTTCATCTAATTGAAAATGCATGGGACTTTGAACCGAAAAAGTATCTTTATCTTAAATATATTTCAGTTGCAATGATTGGCGTACTCTTCATGGCTGTTACTCTTCTCATGCAAGCCATTCGATACTCCTACCGTAAAACCCGGACTGCTCTTACTCCATCTTCCCCGGAAATCCTGGTCTAGACACTTTGCACTGAGCGAACTCCGGTTTATAGCATACATTCATAATTATGTAACAGAATTAGGAAAGTCTTGCTTATTGTTCAAAAATAGTATTTGACTGTCTTTTTTGTTGCTGTTACTCTTTTCATTCGTGTAATTTGTCGTAGCTTCATAAGTAATTCCTCTACCACCCAGTAGCAGTTTCATTACAACTACACATTTTGTCCCACTCAACAAGCAATATGTCTAGAAATCACAATTTCACAATATTAGTGTACTCATAAAGGCAAAATATCGTACTCTAATTTGTGTTTGAAAAAAGTGATCCTCTTTATATGGCTCGATCGTTCTCACAGTTCTACCTAATAACATTGATTTGCTAATTGATCGATGGTTAGAATACAGAGTCGGTAAATAACTCCAGCCTAACAAAGAAGTCGACTACCTCACTAATCATTCGAACCCTGTCTTCCTTCCTTACTCTGCGCCCTAAATGAACACTTTCTCGGGACAGGGCCAACTTAGGGTAATTTAAATTGAAGTGAGAAATCATGAAAATTTCGGCGATTTGAACCACAGAAAATGTGATAGAAGATCTGCGGAAGCTAAGGTGGCCCTACCCCCGAGAAAGTGCTCATTTAGGGAGCAGAGTAAGGAAGGAAGACAGATGTTCGAAGTGAGGAGATAGTAGACTTCTTTGTTAGGCCGGAGTTATTCATCGACTGTACATTCTAACATCTTCCCTATAACACAAGACAAATAACACAGAAAATACTGAAAATTGATAGGAACTTCGGTCGCGGAAGGTTACCTATCACATTTTTAAAATCATACGATAGTAATTGCACACCTACTAAACTATTCCACGCGGCAAACGTGTTAGCTCCGCCCACTTTCACTTCGTTTCACGCTTTTTTTCGCTTTACTACTTTCTCATACTTTTTACCGAAGTTCCTATCAATGAATATCCGTGTGCACACATGAATGTCCGTGTTGACTCGAATTTTCTGCGAATTCTTTCCACCGCTTCCCGCTTCGAACGAAGCCCGCCAGAGAAACGAGAAGACCCTTCCCACAGTATTAAGCGCCATGCATTTCGGGAGAAATTGGCAATAGAAAAGACTAGCGGGGGAATCGAACCTAGGGGGTGAGGAACGATCGGCAAACGCTTTACCCACTGCGCTATTACGTTTTTCACAAAACTTGACAATTAAATTGTACGCGCGTATGGGGAAATTGACGATTAACGGAAAAGTCGCCCAACCACACCAAACCCGTTTAAATACGTTTAAATTGAGTTTTTATACAACAATATAGTTTTTAATACATTCTCACACTAGATTTTAGCTGTCCACAACGAAAACGTATGAAGAAGTATTAAATATAACAGCATATATATATAATAAACGTTTGAGTGTGCGGAATTGCGTTATGTCCGGACTAATTAAAAAACGTAGTAACAGTGACATCTCCCACAATACCTGGGAGACTAGCGATGTTCCCCTCTCCTCCCAATCCCCTGAGAAGAGGCATAGACATCCTTCATTGAATTTGGGTAAAAAATAGGTGTATTTAGATAGACTAGGTTTATTTAGCAGTCCATCGAATGAATTACCTAATATTGTACCATACTGTGCTGGCTCATGGGTTTACTGCATAATTTTTATCGCTGTAGAAAATAAATAATAAATACAATCTAATTACCGAACGAAAATACAAATCTACACAAACATTCAGATTCACAAATAAGGTCTTTGACCAAAGATAAAATATCAAACAAGACAGAAAAAAATGCTAAAGTAGAAAATTCCGTAAAGTCCCTAGTCGTGCGAAATTCCAAATCCAGAATACAATCTTAGGAGGGGAACGAGTCACTAGATACAAGCGTAATACGTACATTAACCCAGACAAAATCAGCCACTATTCAAAAATTCAGCTACTATAAGAAAACTCGTTAAAACAAGTGAGGAGTAAACCGGTATATATATATATATATATATATATATATATATATATATATATATATATATATATATATATATATATATATATATATATATATATATATATATATATATATATATATATATATATATATATATTGAAAGATACCTAATATTCAAATGCAAATTATATATATGGTTAAAACAACAAAGCTAAAACAACAGTGAAATACCCCAGTAAAAATAGTGAATGGGGGGGGGCGGTAGTCGAAGCGTCCATATCAGACGATAGTTGGCAGCTGCAAATTGAATATTACATTGAATTATTATATCTTTTTTCTGAATGAGAAGATGAGCAATACGATGTTGATCCACTTCCCTTGTGCCAGTGCGTTGAAACTCATTAGCAACTCGATAGAACTGGTGAGAAACTAACAGTGCTTTACTTGTGGGGCTGGCATAAAGGGCACTGGTCTACGGACCCTAGGCAAGTGAATCGCACCGACTTAGACCTTTTGGGCAAGTAAACCAGTGAGAAAACGTGATATTCGCCTGTTTATATTTAAGAGACGATCCACGAGAGAACGTACCTACCCCACGGACGGCTTTTTCGCAACGCATCCCAATATTTCACGGGTGATGTACTCATACCATATGCTGATATTTGGCCCAATATGAAGGGTTGTGGTGCACTCTCCGGAAATTGCCAGACTAGACCTAAAAAAATCCGATTTTTTCAACGTGCAAAAAAATATTTTCTGAAAAGCTTGTCGGACGTATTTTTGGGTGTAGATTCTAAAAATCGCTATTTCGAAGTGATTGGATATCGATGAAAGGTCGAAATTGACGCTTTTCTTCGAATTTTATGTCTCCTGAAAAATGTTTGTTCACGTCGGCATTTTTAACATCGATTTTTGGATTCTACGTGAAAAACTGGTCCAGGGACTGTTTTTTCACATACCAGATATGAGGGCGCCGGAATCCGCAAGATTTGGGACGAAGCCGACACGCATATTTCGACAAAATGGTCCACATCAAAAGTCCTCAGAATATTTTCCCATCAGTTCTTTATGCCTCTATTGATGTTTTCCCGTCATTATGAACCTATTTACGATATTTCATCCACTTTTTGACCAAATTTGTTGCCATGACTCACCTCGACTTTTTTCACATATGTGAAAAATCATGTTTTCGTACAAATGTTGCGTCACGCTCCATCCCACTCGACATCACTGATCTCCGCATCACACGCTCCACTCTCGCTTTTTATACTTTATTGTCACTTCGTATTTCAAGTTCATTCTCTCTCTCTCGTGGTTTCCGTCTTCTTCAGAAATGGGATGACTAATAGGAGGAAAGAGATAGGAAGATGTGCACGTCGTACCGATGAATGGAAATGACTAGAAGACGCTTATGTGACTTTCGACAATGAACATGGCAGTTTATCGACTCATATAGAATTCGGAATATAAAATCGAGTGAAAAGGATAGATAAAGTGTGAAAAAGGTTGTAAGATAGAGACAATCGGTTCATGTGATGGGAAAAAGCAATGAGGATACATAGATGAGGGGTGATAGAATATGATAGAATATTCGCAGCCTTTTTGCAAGAAGGCAACTACAAGGAGGTATCATAACGTAAGTATGGAGATGAGGGATCGATCTAATTGATCACTTTCACTTCCAATCTATGCAAAAAGAAGGAAGATGGTTCGGAATATTATGGTTTCACTTGGATAGACACTGCAAAAAATAGTAAAATAGGGAAATGATGAAGAGTAGGTGTGGCCGTAGATCACTTTCACTTTGCTAGCCACTGTAGATGGGCGGGTACAGTAAGCAGATATCCGTGATCGTACACGTAGATACGCTTATCGTACGGATTGTAGGATATCTGCAATCAATATATGTAATTCTTCATTTTTTGAATTCTAAGGTATATATGACCTAAGCTCAATTATTCTAAGCAATATTTGAGACCACTCCTACATGGAAAGGCGTCAAACAAATTTCGAATCTTGTTTCGATAAAAATACCAACCACATTCTAAGGCTTTTCCTCAGGTTCCATAAATTCATAGGGACATTTACAGTCGCAAAGATTAGATAGTTCTGTTCTTGATTAGTTTACCATGTTCGAGTGACGATATAGATTGAGCCAGTGATAGTTTGGCGTGTTGTAGATACCACGGTAGAAGTCGAACGAGGTTGAGATGTGAGTTCGTTGATCGAACGATGAATCAACCTGAACTTACTATTATCTCTATGTAAAGCACAGATCTGTGTGTGTGTTTGTTCTAAAGTCAAAGTATGCTGGTCTTGAAACTGTAGACAAATATTAACATGCCCTTCCCCTGGTGACCGAGGAAATCACCCACCGAAGGCAAAGACAGAATCGGATATTTTAAATATTCGATAACAGTGCAAAATTTGTTGTGACATTGCGCGCGCACACCACTACAAGAATCATTATTGGGGGCGTACACCTACGTTTTCCTTTCTTTATCACGAACGCATACAGATCAAGCTTAAATGACAGATTCAGATAATTTCTTAGTGAGAAATGATCTCTCTCCTCACCAGGTAAAGTATTCCACAAATAACGAATCCATTAGCGACTTCCGTGTGATTGACGAGAGTGAGGTTGAATGTCTCGTAGATGGTCAGATTATTGATATCGACCTAAGAAGGATGGAAATGGGCTTGGGGTACGTCTTTATTCGATCGAAAACATCCCATCGAACACGCTAGTGAACACTAGGAAACCGAGGCAAAATAGTGATAAATGGAATCGTGTATTCAGAATACCTTTGCTGCGCTGAGGAATGTTTCGTCTTCGAAGTGATACAGAACCCATAGGGCGTTCTCGTCTATCGCCAGATCGAAGTAGTTGAATGAACGGTTGAAGAGATACTGAAAACTAGTTTAATATAATTGGTCGCGCTCCTTCAACTGCATCTCAATATCAAAGGCAACTATTTTTTAATGTCTCCCTATTTCTGATGTCGATATGGACCTGTAATCTCTTTTTTTCGCGATTAAATAACCGAGAACCGTCATGAGAGAGAACTCTCGTTCTGTCTGTCTAACCGGACAGACAGAACGAGAGTTCGTGTATTTACAAGGAGTATTACGCGGGTGAAGTGTAAACGTACCTGGAAAAGCAGACTCGTTGCGAAATTGTTTAGATTACGGACTGGAACCAAGGGAATCTGCCACTTTTCACTCTCGCACAATAAAAATCATTTCCACACTTGGGGCTATGAAAGTGCACTGACTGGTACTCACTGGTACAAATCCACTCAAAGTCAGAAACAGAAATAATTGGCTACCATACCTTATCCAATCGGTGTGCTGCTCCCTCGATCTCGACCTCACTATACGCGCCCGTTTGTAGTTCGTATCTGAGAAGTATTGAGCATAGGAGCAACTAACAGGTTCCACGAACGAATACGCAGTTAAAAATAATGAACTGAAACATAATTTGTATCGGTTTTGCGGCATATCCTTGAAATGTGGCAGCGCGAAATGTGGCAAATGTGGCAGCGCTAAAACTGATTCTCACTTTCCGATGCGAGGCGTGCCTGCTCGCTGGAAGAAGAACGATCCATTGAAGAGAACGTGGTTCGTACCGTCGAAGACGTGAGGCAGTTTGTGACTGGAAATTTATAGGATCGGGGTCAGATCATAGGATTCAGAGTCAGATTCTTCTCGAATATTCCTGGCACTTTCCTTGTCGAGCATAGTTCATATAAAATAATACTTGTACCGAAATTCTCCACAGTATTATGGAGAAAACGGTAGGGTGTCGCGGTGTGAAAGACAAAGCAAGTAATAAATATGATTTACTATCTGTACTTTACAAGGAATAATGAGGTGATGGACTATGACGAAATGGGGGGTGGTGAGGGGAATGAAGTGAAATGAATACTGACCGTGACTGTATGAAGTCTGGTGTGAATGAAGAATGAATAGAATGAAGAACCTTTCTCTTCCTTTCAATTGTCCATCTATCCTGATTCGTAGTTACAAAGCCTATGTTCTTCCATTACTTGACTTTGCTTCTCCTTTCTGGAATCCCCACTACTCCTCAAGTGATATTGCTACTCTTGAAAAAGTCCAAGATACCTTTACACGTCAACTCTTCTATCGTTGCTTCCCATCCCCTGATTATCCTCTTTCTCTCCCCTCCTACTCTGACCGTATCAAAACCCTTGGCCTGCGCGCGCTTACAGAGAGGAGAGTCATAGGTGATCTTTGTATGACTCACATGATTATGAATGGTTTCACTATTATACCACGTTCCCTTTTTCAACGTCTACTAGCCATTACGAGACCGCACTTCATCCTTCGGAATCAACATTGAGTTGACAACCAGTACTCCCAGATACCACTCTTTCCCTGTCAGAACCTCACGATGGTACTCCCAACTTCCAGATAGTATGCGCACTGCTCCCAATATCCGAATGTTCAAGCGTCGACTTGAAAACCACCCCATCATCGCTCATTTAGCCAAACTCACCTAACCCAGGAGAGTCCCCCCATTCCTGCTCTCCCACGTTATTATGTAACGTTTCGGTCTCGTTGCGCCTCGGGCGTAGATAAAATATTATTATTAAGAATGAATTGATGTCTCCGTTATATCGAACAGGTGTTGATATGAATGAGGAGATGGAAGGATGAATGAAGCCTTGATGGTATGATGACTTGAGAGAGAAACCGCCTGTCGCGGGAAGAACTGCTGACTCGAGTGACCTCTCGCGAGGGAGAGGCCAGAGGGGCGGACGAGGGAGTGAGCGCGCGCACGCCTCGCGCTCTCGTGGTGAGGGAAGAGGGGCGAGAGAGTATGGGGCGGTGAGAGAGTGCCAGGGGGTGAAAGGACAGAAGGGCATGTCGCACACCGCACCACAGATCGCGGAGTGGGACGACCACACTCGCTACCGTAGTTTGGTGGCGTACATGGGGATTGATAATTGATTTAATTACAATAATGATTGTAAATGATTTGAATATGAATGTATTTGAGTAGCAAATTCATGGAATTTGGTACAATACTCACATCTCTTTGATGATCTGCCTGCGAAGATCGGCTTCCGTAGCGAATTCGCTGATCTAAACAACGCTCTCTTCATTCCACGTACCATCTCGCCTAGCCGAAATATATCCTATCGAATCTCAGATAAGATGAAACAGTCATCTTCAGTTCTAATAAAAAGTCATGAACGAGTAAAGTAAAGTAAAGTAAAGTAAAGTACTGAGTCGGTTACTAACGCGTAACGCGTCGTCGACTACCCCACGTCTGAACTGTAACTGGGGCCTAACCTGTTCTCTCCTGTTCTAGAGTGTTCTCTCCTTACTAAAGTGATATCTCGCTGTTCAAACAAAACTTGTAAAATGGAGAAAGTTTGGCCATAAAATTTGACTTACTTCGTCTCCTTGGAAGTGATTGACGAGATAGCGCTTTTGCATGTCCTAAAATGGATTTATTTCTAATCACTTTCTGATTTTTTTCGGGATTGCAATAGTAGTATGCAAGTTTTTTCTATGTGAATTACGAGCGCTTCTTTTTTTAAATATTTTGAATACCAAAAAGAGGGAATAATAAAATAATACAAGCGAATATGGCAAGGTGAATATATATGATCACTGACATCTCCCGTTCGCGGGTACGCATCTCGCATCCACGATCCGTAGTATGTCGTTGCGTGCGAGTGGAAGATGGGCTTTCCGATCGACTGCAGCTTACAATCTGTGGTGTGCCGGATTAGGAAACGTCGCTTGCCAAAAAATAAACAGCATTAGTGCGTGGTGTGAATTCTGGTAAACGTCGAACTCACGGGCAGTTGCTCCCTCGATGTACGCCGTTTCGGTGGTATCTGCTGCCTCTGTTGTTGCTTCGATTTCGGTTCTGAAATAATGGAGGAGAATCCTTTCTTTTAGTATTCGGATATCCCCCGGCTAAGCCAAATCAAACCCTGTAGAAAGATTGCTTGATGTCAGAGAAGCGAGAGAGCACTCGAAATTGAGAGAGTGAGAGCATAAAGCGCAAAGCTCACCTATTGGCCAGACACAGCTTGAAGCACTCGTCTTGATCATCGATGGATGTGTTGAGATACTGAATGAAATCCTATTATTGATTAAAAGTGGGAGCGAAAAACACAAATCGAAGATCAACTGACCCTTTGGATGAAGTCGGGAGGAGGCGCATTGATGACCTAAAAAAATATCAACTTCAACACTGCCGATTTTGGCTATGGTCATTCTGCTCCAAATTTAACTTGCCCAAGTGAAAAGATCGATAAAATGAAGGGAAAAATGGGGGTCATTAGATTTCACCTTCTGTGAGTGCAGTCCTCCATCAACCGATCCGCCCTCAGTAGCACAGCGAACTTCTTGCACCTCGACCTGAATGAGATTTCTGACAGAAGAACTGATCAAGCGCAATGATTCAATTTCTGCTGATGAACCCGTGTATATTCCTCGTCGCCTCGTGGTTTATAGACTCATGAGAGCCCTGTGCAAGCTTTTACGCTACGTCACGGGATGGCCAGTGCTGTGCTGGACAGGTAAGGAAAGAGCAGGAGCAAACCTTTGGACATTGATACTCTCGCTCCATGAGGAACTTCTCGTCCACTCCACATCCCTCGCAGTGTCCATCTAGACCAGCCTCACCGGGCGGGCCTCAAAGTGAATAACTTTTGCACTAGTTTTCGTATTTTTGTAGTGAAAATTCGGATACGATAACTCTGTAGAGCATTTTAAAGTGATTTGATTGAACAATAAGTGAACGCAAACCGATTGGTCCGGGATGACCGGGCACACCCATGAGACCGGGCCGTCCAACGGGGCCAGGAGAGCCAGGTTTGCCCACGCGACCTGTGAGCAGTTGATGATTATGAGTCAGTGTGCCTGACAGCGCTATTCGTTCTTTCCACAGTCCGATCACAAATACTGTGATTATTTAGGATCTTTTCTCATAATTACCCGCTAAAGTAGCCAATAATCTTGCAGAATCACAAAGGACAAAGTTGTCAGCCCTAGTCAACTCTGCGTTAAGCGCGTAATGAACCATCGCAGGTAATGAAGGTAATGAATAGGAAGGTAATGAAATTTACCGGGAGCTCCAGTGGGTCCGGGCGGTCCTCTGTCCGCCGCCGATTTCTCCGTGCAGAACTGGTGGAGGTCCATGCAGCGATCTATCAGCGCACTCACCTAAAAAATAGTTTAAAATTGTGGATCATCTCAATGTGTCGGGAATCTAATATTGGAATTGCAGTTTAGTTTATTTTTAGCAATTATTTGCACTCAAATTAGAGGGAATTTCATAGAACTTTCTCGAAATTTTATATTAACCTTGATCTTCGAGAGCGAAGTCAGCCAGAGATCGTTGCCGTTCGACATGTTAATTGCACGTCTGGAAAGCTGACTTTTGTCTTTGAATCCTCAATTTTTCATTACAGCATACAAATACCCACTTGACTCGCTCGTACTCATACACGTCTTGCTCTGTGAGAATCACCGATTCGCCTGGAATATTGTTCATATCATGCGAAAAATAAAGAATATTTTGAAATTCTCTTAGATTTCACGGAATGAATGAAACAGTATCCGAAAGATGTGAATTGGAAATTTTATTAGCTGCCCAGAATAGAATAATTTACCTTCTTGGACAATCGGCACTTTGATGATCTCTTCCGCATCGAATTCCTCGTCTAATTGATTGAGTCTGAAGTGAATACTGTGGCACGAAATTAATGAAAGGATTTCGTTTCAATTTACCACGCTAATGTGTACTTTTTGTGCCCGGTCAACAGCTGTAGAAGTCATTATATACGTTTTCATTTTACAATCAATTTATAATCTGCTTATAAGGGCACTAGAAGAGTGTTTTTGCGGTAACCATATCGTGCGTTTGAAATTCTCAGCAAATGAAATTAGCGAGCTATCGATTGTCTAAGGCAGGGGGGAGGAAGGGAGGAGGACATCTATCTTTCTCCGCCCTCCGAACGTTTGTCACCTACGAGTGGAATGGAAAATAATCACACTATACGAGATGATGAGAAGTGCAAGCTCACCGCCAATTGACATGGGCGAATGCGATGAGAGTGAGCAAAGTGAGGGAGAGATGGGCAGACACCTCGGCCTGAGTGGCCATGCGATGAGGTACTGAAAAGGGGAATTTGTAAATCAGGGAAATACGCAACTACCAATGACACTCGGAAATATGGCTGGAAATGGGCACAGATCGGAATTTGTAATACTGCACACTCTGAGAAATCACAGCAGCGAGAGAGTATGGAAATATGAGAGAGTTTGACAATTTCTGATCATTACAATACATTAAGGCTAGATTCTGTACAAATGGACACTGTAATGAAGAGGAAATAAATGAATACTTCCTAGACAATGCGGACGAGTGTATTGGTCCTTGGGTCGTAAAGTAGTGAGTCAACAACTAAATTAATGACGCGGGACTAAGTGGAATTTGCGTGGAGCTGAATTGACGAGATCAATCAATAGGCTGCTGTGGAGAGGTGTGAGAGTGGAAAGTGGCAGATTCCGCTCGATCCAGTCCCTAATCTAAACAGCCTCGCCGCGAGCCTACGCTCCCAGGTGCGTTTACTCTTCACCCGCGCGATTGACTCTCTCGTAAACATATTCTCGCTCTGTCTGACCGGTTAGAGAGCATGCGGAATGAGAATGAATGATTGCGTCACGATTGACTTCAGCTTTCCCATCTCACTCACTCTGTAAACTCGGTGGACTCGGGGTGGATGGGTATGAGAATGAGATTTAAGCAGGCACATGGAGAAGGTCCTGAACGTTCTGGTACTGTAGTGATGAAAGCCATCTCAATTTGTAACTCCCGTCATTCAAATCAGCTTTTGTGTGTTATCTTTCTCAATCTATACTGTTCGGAGAATCGAAAGAGCATGTACTAATCATTCGTGAGGCAACTGGATACCGAAACACCGTGTTTCTTTTGTAGTCAAATGCATTCGAGTGTTAACGCTTGTGTTATGTGCAGATCCTCTCGGATCTGCACATAACACAAGCGTTAACACAACATTTTAGAGAAAAATATCGAAAGATATTCACAAAAAGGAAGTTTCACAGCAAATACACAGAACAAGACGGGTTCCCTTTGGAAATACAAAATTATAATGAAAATATAACAATATAGTGGGATATGATGATAATATCCAAATCGAAGCTACTGTGTCTAAGTTCTCCTTGCAACTTTGCTGTCCAACTTTGCATTCCACGCATCTTCTAATCGAGTTACATGAGCATCCACTGACACATTCTCCATTCCCCGGTGCATTCTTAATTTATTTTGTTAGTTTTTCTAGAACAATTGCCTCTTTGATTCTCACTTTTCTGCTTCTGCATCCGTTTTCCTCCCACATAAGTAATCTCGGGGCTTGGATATGGCGAGAAAGAATAAAGCGTATACGACGGGAAAAGATCTAAAATTTTAGTAAAGTCGTCTTTTTAGTAAAAAAATTGATTGGTTCTGAAAATAAACAAAACCTACAGTGGCAGCATTACTTGCAATAGCAATTTGGAAACTTCGTAAATTTCGCTCTTTTTGGGTCATTCTCCATAATCAATGCAGGAACGAAAATACAAGAGAGAACAATGGTAATAGTGGCATTCACTATGATCATTTGAATCGTCAATTTCTATAACAACGATTTTTTTGAATTTTCTGGCCTTTATTCACCTCTGCCGCACGAATATTCCTTTGCAGTTGCCATCTATAATTGACTGAGTAGCCTCGATATTGCTGGATAAGCTCTCGCTGCCGTTGTTTACCAGCCCAATTGAGGTATAGGAAGACCTGAGAAATTTCGTTATTGAGATCCCAATCATGATAATCACCAAGTATGAAACGTTACTTGCAATCAGAACGAATGCGAGATAATAATAACCATGAACAATCTCTGAAAATTGTGAATGAGTTAAAATAATAAAAGGGAGGACTGTGAATGAGTACACACGCGGAGGGAGTCATCTTTCAGTATATAAATTAGATTTTCCCATGAAATTGTTTTTCTCGGCTGTTAATACAGCAAGAAGTAACGATAAACTCACTATGAACCACCAAATAACTGAGAATCGCAGAAACAATATAGTTCCCAGCAATAATAATAAGCGAGATGTGTCGACGTTGTTCTTTTTCGTATGTCGCAACAAAATATAGAGCTAACCCTCTGTAATTTGTGGCAAGTTAACACGCACTCACTTCATCCTTACCGTTCTATTGCAACAAGTATTTGGAGATAATAGAGAGCGATCCACAACATAAAACGAAATGTGCTTACATTCACAATAATCGAGTTTGATATATCTAAAATTATATTAAAATACAACTTCGTGAAATGGCCGGGTACTTACCTGTATTCACATATCCAAACTCAAACGGTATCAAAATATGACGAGAGATCATGAAAACAAAACCAATACTAACTGCATTGAAAAGAATAGCAGCAAGATTGAAATGAAAGTATTGCACCTGTTCAGGGATTTTGTTTCAAGGAAATTGTAAAAGTTTAACCTTAAGAAATACATATGCACCAAAAGTAGCAACCCACAGCGTGACGAAATCACCAATAAGCTCAAAATATTGATAGTACTCAAGTGCTTAACAGTATTTCACCTCTATAATCGTGTACAATAAAAAGTCTTCCTTGAACGGTTCTGGTAATGCATCTCTTCTAACGAAGAATATAATCCAGGGTGAGTATTATGAAAATGAATGTCAAAATAAAGCTCACATTAAGCGTTGTACACTTTCGTCAAAGCCACGAAGGGATGCCAGGACACTGTAAACAAGTACAAAACTGTCGCGACTTTCTGGATCGCTAAACGAATGATGAGCTAATGAATGAAGAGCTCAACGCTGAACCCTGCTATTCCATCACCCTGGCCTGAGTACAACCATTTAGTTACGTAATAAAGTAGGATCACGATAAATCAAAAAAAAGCGAAGACGAGTCTGTATTGAATGTATTGATCGTTTTTGATGCAGTTGATGCTTTATTCTATAATAAGTTCACACGATATGATTATTTTTCTCCTAATGCTCGTGAGAAGACAAGTTTTCCCAGATGAGAAATTAATTTCTCTGAATAGAGAGGTGTTCACAAATGAAGGGAAAACTTTGTCCGAGTCACGACACGGATATAAGTTTCAAAGTTAAATGATACAGAAAATGACGTTTAAGACGGGTAGTTTATCAGAACATGATTACAATTGGAACATCTCAAAAAAAATTAAAATCCATCAAGCAATTCTTCCTGTTGTTCGACATGGTAGAGTGCCAGAAAAGAAGAAGAATGTGGACGAGGCTAAAAACTGTTTATTCCGCAAATTCTGTGTATGCCACTCTAACTCGTACTCTAACTCGCGCCACAAATCCCACTCGAATGGAGAGAAATGATATAGGTATCTACCTCTCTCGCATTAGAATACGTCCGCCATGGATTCACTCTCACAGACTGCGTGTTTATCGATTCGGTAGCCTCGTGAATGTGTCTCATTGGATTCGTTTAGCGAAAGAATTAAAGCATGTCCATTTTCTATCCATTCACTTTCAATTACTTTCAATTACTTTGATTAAGTTCTTCACAACTCACCCGCTAATGATTCTATGCGCCTTTCTAAAATATTTATCATGATACGTCCCATAGAAATTCGAAATCATTGGAGACGATCGAATCTGTTTGCTCTCACAGTCTCGTATGATCGTTGATCAAATTATTTTCCACACCTTCTTCGAACCTCTGAGTTTTACATCAAATGACGTTCACACAGAGCCCCTTCTACATCGATTTTGAATACCATAATTGCACAGATTTGAATTTATGATCGTGAGAGTTCAAATGGCATTTGCTTCGAGTCTTTTTAGGTTCCTTTTCTGAACATTTATTTTAAGTTGAGTTGAACAGTTTGTTTAACGATTTATTATATAATAAAATATGAGCACCCCATCCCAAATCAGTAATACGTGAACAATTACTGAAAAAATCTAGTATCGGTAAGCTCTCAAAATCGTCTCAGTGGCTTCTGCGGTACTCCCAATTCGTTGGCATAGTCGGGACTAATGTACATCGTGGGAGTGAATGAATCATCTGCTGTATCTATATCGGGAATATCATCAAATGAGGGAGGAAGAGGCGGTGGAGTAGGAAGGTCATCAATATCAGTCGAAGGTTTATTCCAATTCTTGACGAATTGGGCGCGCCAACGAACTAAAAATAAACATAAAGTTCTTAAAGGAAGAGAAAACATTAATCATGCTAAAATCTAAAAAAAGAAATGCAGGTGAATCCAGATGATACAAATTAACTTACTATTCGGATCACTCTCAAGCTCTTCCCTCGCATACTCGATGTACTTGACATATTCTTCCTTTTCAATAGCCAGGGGCTTATTGGAATGAGCGACAAATTGAGCTCTTGGGCGAACTAAAATTTATTTTTCAAAAACTTGTTTAATGGTATCTAAGTTGAGAGGAATGATTAAGTAGCATGCCCATCTGATAAAAACTTCAATAGCGAATGAAATAAATATAAAGATGAATTAGTAGTTGAAATGAATAGATGTTGAGAAGTACTCACTATTCGGATCGTTCTCAATCTCTTCTCTCGCATACTCGACATACTTGACATATTCTTCCTTTTCAATAGCCAGGGGCATATTAGAGTGAGCGACAAAACGAGCGCGAGATGGTGCTACAAATACATGTCCTAAGGCTTTTATGGATACTATAGACAAAATTAAGTGGCTATGCTAAAGGCTAAAGTTGTCAATACTATGTTTCAACTGCTTACCATTTGGATCAAATTCAAGCTCTTCTCTCGCATACTCGATATACTTCACATATTCCTCTTTTGCAATAGCCAGAGGCATATTTTCGTGCTCGACAAATCGAGCACGTGCTCTCACTGAAATTAACTATTCGTACTATTTCATACTATTTCATACTAAGAATAAAGAATAAGAATGTTTTTGTCACGCTTCATCACATCTCGTCATACAGATCGAACAGTTCCCTTCATTGATTGATGGTTAAATGTCAGCTTCTTGCCGCTTTTTTCACAACTCACCTCTTTTCTCATCGACCTCCAATTCTTTCCTCGCCATTCTCAGATAATTCTCGCCATCAGGAGAGATCGCAAGATGCAATTTGTCGTTCTCGAAGAATTGCGCTCGGGCTCGAACTGTTATTTTTTTGTGTTATGAGTGAGCAAGAAACGTCAATTTTGACAATGAGGATCATCATCTAAATACTATTTTCGCACCCCTTGGATCATTCTCGAGCTCAGCTTTCGCTGAAGCGACATATGTCTCGTTGGAAGGTTCGATCTTAGGAGGAGGAGCTGCGTCATTGTCACTCCAGGCAAACTCTGACACTTTATCCTCTCCTTGGTCGATTGCTGTATCGACGGATACTTCGTCTGGTTTCTTCCCGTCTGAAATTAATCACCTATCAAGCAATTATTGGGGCGATGATCGCATTGTCATTTTTAGAAAAACACAAAGGGGCTCATTTTTTGTTAACTGCAATATTTTTTTAAATGTAAAAAATGAAGAATGATTACATTCCAATACCACCTTACCGCTCTCCATCGTAGTCTTACTGAGGAGTTTGACGAACAAATCGACCAATGTCTTCTGCTTACGCATGTGCACCTGAACGAATTGATTTTGAATGTTTGCTTACGAAAAAATATGAATTTCGAAAATTATGAACTAATCTATGGTTTTTTATTGTGACAAGATTCGCTAGTATGACTTATAGTGATCTAAAAAACCTGAAAACTGCAGCAAACTCACTCTCGTCCTCCACATTAGATCAATGAGCTTCACATTGTTCGTTTCGTCCAGCGCAAAGCTGTCGTCCATATTGAGATTGAAACGGAAGAACGCGCCATTCTGATTATATCGGATAGTTTAACGAAGCAAATTTAGAGAATAATCACCATCGAGAATGCCCAGTCGCGAGCGTTCTGTAGAGATGATTCAGAGCGAAGAATCTGAATGTAAAATTTGATTTCCGTTGGCTCTAATTTTCTACCACATCACCGATAATTACGCCAAGACTATGAGGTGAATGATATGGGCTCTTTCCTTTATTACGATGAGTACGAATTGAACGCAGTACAACTTACAAAACAATGAATAATTGACATTATTTTGTTTTAGCTAGAACATATACAATTCTATCTACCTGGTTCTTCATTCCTTTCAGAAGTTGGGAGTACGTCTTGTAGAAAGTTTGAACGTAAGTAGGAAGCCCGAAGATGTCAATGCCGAAGCCTGTTCGGTGATAACACAGGTAAAAAAGGCTAAGGTAAAAATGCATTCACTTCAAATGATTTTACAGTCGTAAGATAACGAATTATCAAGATAAGGAGTAAAACCATGCAAAACAATGCAGTTTCGAGATTGTTCATGACAAAGATACCTTGGCATGCCGACAACTGTAACTCTGGTTGTTGCAGTTGTTTGGCATTTGCCAATGGCTTCCATCCAGTACCCAGTGACAGCACCACTCCCAGCTTGGCTGGCTTCGAATTCGGTGCTGGACCCAACTGAAATTTTCTATTTGGAACCTTTATGGGATTGTTCATCAATATATTGTAGTTGGTACTGAAGAGTTGTTTTTTTTTACTTTCAGAATGATTGAAGCACTACACGAAAGAGATCTTGCAACTGAACTGTCATGCGCGTCTACTCTGATATTCTCAATAAGTAGCCTCAAAATACACGAACCCCGAGCGCCGATGCCTCTTGACAGGTCACAAAATCGCCGATGAGTGGTAGAACGGGGTTGTTGGCGATGAGACCACCGTCGACGTATTTCTGATCGCATGGTGGGAAGTACATCGGAGCCGCACTACAAATTACCAATGTGATTGACTCAAAAGTATTTTCTATTTCTTTGCAGAAAATAGGATCTATTCACACGTTTCAAAATCGTGAAAATCAAAGAAAATGATAATAACAATGCTTACGACGAGCTTCGTGCTGCTTCCCACACTTTGAACTCCATCGATTTCTTGTTGTCCTCCTCTTTCAGACCAGGCACCTGAAATCAAATTAATTTTATGTTGATTTTTTGATAATTTCGCAAAAGTTGAAAAAGTGAAAACTCACGGGATAATTCCTGAACAATCTCAGTTTAGCCGTTGTCTCAGAATAGTCTGCCGTAGTGACCGCAACGTTCTTTCTCCTCTTTTCCGGATTCTGCAATGCTCAAAAATATCGTGCGTTTCAAAAGATCAAGCACTGCTTGTTTGCAACCCTATTCCCTGGAAAGGACGAGTTTGTGAGGTCATGTAAGTCACTAGTCTCCTCCCGTCTACGCGTTCGTCAAGGAAACTTAGAATGGAAAATAATATAATGTTTATTATGAGCGATGAAAAATGAATTTCCTAACATTGATCCGCAACAGCATTACCTGTGAAGCTCCATTGTCGAGAGATCGCATATCCGAGCCCTCTTCGAATTCTCTTTTCAAAAAACTCTCCAGTGGTTTCACAGGATACGGATTGAACTTGGTCTTTCGATAGAAGACGAGATCCTGAGGAATACGTATCGTGCTTTGAAATGCTCTTTGCTCCCGAAACTGCTATTTCCACTTAATATATTATTCGACGTTCCGTTTTTACGTCTTTCAATGTACCATTAGGGAACTTTTAATGGAGGTCAATGTCTATTGTGATGGACAGTGTCTATTCGTACAGAGCCATCAATAACGATGTAATGAATTACCTTCAGTCTGAAATAGAGTTTTCTGACCTCGGCAATGGTCTTACCTTGGCCGAGAGCCAAAGCCATTATTGCACCTGAGAAGGAATTGAAGATTTCTTTCATGTTCTAATGGTGGAATTATTGTAAACATCATAACAATTAGTAGAAATGAATGACCAGTTGATGTTCCTGCGACCCATTTGAAGCGATCAAGCAGAGCCGGGCCGTACTTCTTCTCGAGGGCGTCCATGATCTACACTTGTTTTGAGATGAATTTTTCAATTTATTAATGATTTCTTCCTAATTTTATCCGACCTGCATTGACAGAACCATATAAAACGGGCGCTAAGGCAAAAAAATGTTCCAATACCTCGATGAGTACTAGTCCTCTGATTCCACCTCCGTCAAGAGAGAGTAGATTGTGAATTTCCGCACCCTCATTCAAGGATCTCTCGATCTCAATAAATGCCTTCTCGAAACGACGCCGTTCGAATTCTTAAGTGAATAGTGAAAAATGTCCATTTTAATACAGTACCATCCATCTCCAGTGCTTTATACTCGAAATTTTCATCTGCGATATTGACGATCTCTGCGAAATCAGGGCTGCAAAGCAATCCATATTTTACATTTACAATTTTTCACATTTGCAACGAAGCCACTTCGTCAACACATGAACACCTAAATGTGTATCCACGTCAAGCGATTTACAGTTGTGCGGCAAAACTTGATTCTTGCTAGTTAAAATTGTTATCATTATTATTGATGAACTACTTAACGATATTTGATAAAGCTCACTTTGCACGCGCTACGTCCTTGAATGATTTCCCCTTAGCCAATTCTTTCTTAGGATCAGCACCGAAAAGAAGGAGGGCCTTTACGACATTCACGTCGCCATTCTGAAAAAAAAACTTTTTATTTATATTGAGGAAAAATTGATTGTGCGCTTGTGAGGAATTAGGAAGCCACAGCCATCAATAATCACACATTAAACAGATGTTTGTATTAAATGCATTTACCAGTAGTGCATCGTACAGTGGCCGATGTCCCTGTCTATTCTTGGCATTTGGGTCAACTCCGTTGGCGAGAAGAAGTACGATAGAGTCGAGATCACCGCACTCGATAGCAGCATGTAGCGGATGCGCCTTTCGTCCCATGGCCACCGCTCGAATCGCAGCAATCATCTCAAATTAAGTGGTAGCTGAGTGTATGGTATAATAGTATAATCTGTATTAATTGTCTCCTTTTCACGAATGAAAACACTGAAGAACCTCGAAACGTCTCAATAAATATATCAACGTCCATCCAGTTCACACTCTAGATACACCAGAAGACTCATCTCAAATCATTTTTTTTGCATAATTGAGAATAACAATCAAATTTACGACCCGAACTCGTTAGTGGCTAGATTGGTATTGATTTTCAAACTGTTACTCACTTGTTTCTTCTCGTGAACTATCGCATTTCCCTCCCAACTGTCAGCTGATCTCCAGAAAAAAATGCACTTATTGAAATCACTGAAATGAATAAACCTGTACCCTGATAATAGGTAAACCCTTTCTGAAAAAACAGCATTAAATCATTTGTTTTCTGTAATCAGCAAGAAATTTATGGCTTCTTAATTTCACAGGTTTTGAGAAAATGGGAAAGATACCTTCTCTCGTTATGTGCCGAGATGAACGGACTCTTGCTGCCCACACACATGAAGTTGATTAGACGACGGAATGCGAGATTCTCGGTGGAACAAGCCTTACGAATAGAGGAAATGCCTGAAGTGAGGAAGTTTGTTTTTGATTCACTGTGACCGGATATTTTAAATAGATAAAAATCTTAATATTTTGATAATTATCTATTCGAAAGGGTAGCTATAGAAAAATGGCTGCTCATTTATCCAAAATCACCTTGGCCGTGTTGCCGTAAAACACTATTGAGGTGTTACAGTCTGGAAACACAGTACGTGCCCGAAAATTTGAATGGTAATATATTTTCAGAATCACAAAATTTAAAAAGTCGCAGTTTTCATAGTTAACTTATGAGTCTATATCGATATCAAAAGTCAATACCTATTAGAGTATCACAGGTCTATTCATTGTTTACACTTTTTTTTTCTCACCGGTCAGAGTGGACAGAGAGTGCACGAGATGAAGAGACGATTACCCTAATTTCGAACTTTATTACCTATACTGTTGACCGTGCTCAGGAGTTCCATTGCGTGCGTGAGACGCTCTTTCATAACGCTACGACTCTTTCCTGAAAACAGATTTCATTTGATATAAAGAGCGATTCAAATAAAAAAGCGTTTCGCGCACAAAGAAATGTCTATTATGTGATTGAGAATTGTGAAGGTGAACATTATTTTCTGAGAATACTACAAGACTTAAAGCCTGACAGTATCCAGTTCATAATTAATCAGCTCTAACGTTTGATGAAATAGGTTATCACGCAGTCCATCAGCTTCGCAAGCTCCCAGATGTAGAGTAGATGCTCCTTCTCACCATTCGATTTCGCCTCGGGCAGCTTCAATGCTCTTATTTATTTTGATTATTTTACTTATGGGGATCTTTTTACCGATGATTACTTTCCGAGTATGCCAGTGATAGAAAGGTAAAAGGTAAAATCATCCCGGAGATGAGCCAACTAAGCACTTGCACCTTGATTATTGAGCAAATGACTTTTGAGGGCCCAGTTAGTCGGGAGGGCCTTTTTCGGACGTATACTTTACCGCGTGATCTAGTCACTTAAAATTTTCCGTTTAAGCGAAAAAAACAATGGCTCAGTTGAGAAGTATGCCAATTTTGGTGATCATACCAACCTCCTTTCCTTTCGCTTCCAGATAGATAATCCTTCTCTCTACAACAATCTCGAACTTGGGATCAGGCAGAGTGACAATGATCTTGTATGCATCTCCCTTCTTCTTCTCGTAGACAGCTGCCTGGCCGTGCTTCGGCTCACTGGATAACTTGGTCAGTGCCGCATTCTCCATGGGCGCCCAGTCCTTCAGAGCGTTCTCGTTCGTCTCAGAGATCTGGAAATGTTAAATATGGATATTTCCGTTAAATATGAAAATGTTAAATATGTATATAGCTGTATATTTCCAAAGCTATAAATTTTAATAATATTTCCACAAGCGACCCGATGTCATCAAAAGTCGATATTTGGATACCCGAAAGCGAGAAGAAGAACTATCAAAATACGCTCCAATCCATTCAATTTGAGAAGCTACCTTAAACTTCTTCTCTTGTTCCTGCAATTCCTTCTCTTCCAATTTGAGAATGGATTCTCCCATATAGAACATGCAATGCTTTGACGTCGCCTCAGTCAGATGGTGGTCAAGAAGCATCGCTGAATGGGCAATTATCACTGTTTTCTTATAGCTGGGCATATCCTGGTATTTTCTCTACACGAGCTCAGTAGTCCAAAAATATCAGAAAGTGTTGCTCAGTCAGAAGCTCCCGTACTTAGGAATAACATGCAGACGAATAGGTGAGGAAGAATTACGATCATGGCATTTCAAATAGGCCAACTCTACTATTCGGTAGACTCACCCCAATCCTCCAGCGTCCACATGTGCCTTTTATCTTCGGAAGCCATCGCAAGTGCTGAAATATATCAATATGGACATCGGGAAGAGTCTTTCGATGCTAACATAGTATGGGGTGTGCTAAAGATTTTTGGATCTCAATGATCTCTCCTTTTCTCTGAAAAGCGAGAGAGCATTGCGACAAAAGAGATCGGCAGTTTTATGAACACCTTAGATACGGAACGAATTTCAGAGGATATACGGCCATTTGTTGGGTCGAGAACGTCTACATCGGACAAAACGAAACAGTATAGTCAAAGTGGGCGAGGTGATTGCAATGCAGTATATACAGTGAAAAGAGAAAGAAAGGAGAGACAAGCTCATCGACATTTCGTTGGAACACAGAGGAAAAGGGCACTAATGATGGCGAGAGGAACGAATCGGCTATAGCTCATCACTGACTCATCCTCCCTCCTTCCCATCTCTACTTCCATTTTCGGCATTCCCTTCCACATTCGTCTCGCATTACAATTACATAATGAGTCATCCCCTTTCTTCGCATCTAGCAAATTCGAAGCGGTAAAACAACAGTTAGAATTATCCAGTGAATCTCGTGAGTGGCATGAGTCACCTCCGTCTTAAATCCGAGACAGGTCCAATTGGTAATGGTAAAAAAGAAAAGTTAAAAGAAAAAAAGAAAAGAAAAACCGCCAGTTGACAACTGAAAGACAATACATACGATTATATATATATATATATATATATATATATATGATAAGTGATTCTTCCACACTGATAAAAAATGGCTCATGTTGCGCGCGTTGGAAATTGTGATGACAGTATGAGTGAGATTAACAAGACGACAGCCTCAAGAGAATAATCCTGTCTTGCTCCTGCGTTATTTTAAATGATGATCGGTTGGGAAAATACTGCCAATATGTGTGTTCAAAATAAGAGTAACTTATCACATGTTATCGGAGATTTTGTGAAATGTAGAAATCAATAGCGCGTATTGTTCGCATTTCTTTTCATGAGATTCAACATTTTTCTATTCGAAGGAACAAAAGTAATGGAAGCGCGTTACAAGTCAAGGAGAATGGAGAATTCAAGGAGAAGTCATGTATTTTGCCCTGGCTTTATAAGTGAATCATTTATCTTTGTCGAACAGGACTACAATGAGATTGAAGACGGCGTCACAGGAATGTGAGAGGCGCTCTCTACATTTTGCATACTCTCTCGCTCGTTGCCTGCTTTTCAGGGTCTTTTGGCACGCGGCCAAACGCTCATATCTCAGTTTAAACGAAAATTGAAAACATTGGAAATTCGAAAGTGTTTTCAGGTAGCCACGACCCACCATCTCACATCGAGAACTCAGTTATCCAGATATTCGTGGGACACCTTCTTTAATTGAAGCCTTTATTGGAATAGAAAATGTCAGTTTTAATAGATTACTCACCGAAACCCACCGAATTTCTATCCCACGATGCACTGTGTTAATGTTTTGTCTCTTGAATGTTTCAATCTTAATGGAATCCTGATATTGGAATCCTCACAGTTCATTCTGATTGCGTATTTTCGGGTCATAACATGGAGAGGTTTATCATGATAGCAGCCAACAATCAGAGAAAATCAGAGCACCATCATGAAATGCCGATACTTCATTACCAAACGAATCCTGGAATCGACTTTGCGTTTTCGCGGACAATTGGCTGGGGAAGCTCAGTATCTCCATCGGGAAGAGCAGCACTATTTCTCTTGTGGATGTACGAGATCTGAAACATTCATCTCAGGATGGAATAATCCCATAAATAGTTGTTAACAATCCTTTGTTTTGATTGAATATCACAAAAATTGTCGATCATCGAACCGTAGGAGCCTTAGCGCGAACTGGCGGTTGAGGAAGCTCCTCGGAAGATGTCTCGGATGATCTTCACCCAGACATTCCTGATGTTCCACGGATGAGAATCGTAGCCTCTCTCTGTAAAACAAATTTTTAATAAAGCTAATGTAAATACTTGATACAGTGATGTTTTAAAAGAAGTCGTCCCTCGAATCGCGCTCGTGACTATGCAAATTGAGGAATGAGAGAGCGCGCTCTCCTCATTTCGCACGATAGTTCGTTGCCTGCATTTCAGGGTATCTTGGAGCGCAGCCGAATGGGCATATCTCAGTTCAAACGGAAAATGGTGAAATGTGAAATGCGAAAGTGTTATCGGTTAACCATGACACACCATCTCACATCGATATCGCTATTTGATATCGTTAGTCAGATCTTCGTGGGACCCCTTGTTAAAAAGAAAAATATCGTGCTTACGGGGTAGTTCCAGCCAGAGGTGAGACCGATGAGAAGACAGAGGACGAGAAAAAAAGGAAAAAAGAGCGAGATATGATCGAGTTTGAGATGGACTAAAATAAAATAAAAGTATGAAAAAAGTGAAGTTGGTATTGCAATCGAATCTAAGAGAAGACCAAAATGTGGGAGAAGCTTAGATGTCGTCCTTTTATAGAAATCAACTGGAATGTGCAGATCCGGTTTATGAACGTGGAGGGCAAGAGGAGGGGAGGAATTCATCTTGTGAGCGGCAATTATTTGAAATTAGAGTGGATTCCGCCTGAATTCTTTCGATTCTTCTATTGCCCACGCCGTTGAATTTATGAAATCGCATAGAGGCTACTTTTTTTATATATTAAACTCGGAAGAATCTCTCAGCAATCTACTTCAATCCACTTATTAGAATGGCTGGAATGGGAGGAAATCAGATTTCTACAAACTATTTAATCCCCAGCAAATAAATAAATCCCCTACCACGTGCACACAACATGGGCGATAAAGCCTCGCAACCAGCCACTGGTCGTCCCGGGATAGGCTCAAGTTGCTAATCGGCGTTGGGGTGGCTAGCCCGCCCTTAGTGAGGATAATCCCAAAATCACCTTTATTTAGAAAAAGTGTATTGTAAAGCGGAATGACTCGTGCTCATGAAGCACGCACACGCATCCATTTTTGATTGGTGTTTCGATATTCCCCATTATGTAATGAATTCTAGAAAGAATTTGCTTCGATATTTATAAATACGTTTGCTATTAAATTACCATGAGTTTCAAATGCTCAGGAAACTGAATGCGCTCTTTAGCGAGCTATCGATTGTCTGGAAGAGAAGAGAAGGGAAGGAAGAGTGGACAAGGACAGGTCCTTATCCTCCCCCCCCCAGCTTCTTCCTCCCTCCTCCCTCCTTTCAGTTTGTCAAAGTTTAACTACGCGTGGAACTCCATTGCCTCTATTGATTATCTCATTTGTAATAGCGCACCAATGTTGACTGGCAGAAGTGGTTCAGATCCGCGAGCAAAATACCACTTCTAATAAATGTAGCTCCTTCACAAACACATATGCTTTCAAACGCCGAATATGTAGAGCACAACCATTGACCTATTGAATACTTTTTTCCTTTTATCCATTGTGCTCTGATTTAAAAAGATTATTCTCATTCACGTACCCGGCTTACCTGTATACCTCACCAGGCGGTGGTTGACTCATGACAACTGTAAAATCACCTTGTGGAATCAACTTCAACATTTTAACTTTTATCATAACACGAAAAATAACCGATTTAGACTTTTAGCTGTTTTTTCGCCATGCTTATCAGTGATAAGTAAGTGATCGTCGAGGCTAATGAACGGTGTACACTTTGCAAGGAAGCTTAAAATTATCTTTATTCATGAGATTTACTCTAAAAGTTTAACTCATAAATATCCATCTGGATTGTTTATTTACTGAGGGTGCGCATTCTAAAAATTGTAGCATGAATGAAGCAAAAATTCCCAAAAGAATTCGTACCGCTCGAATTCCCGGATTTCCAAGTAGCATTTCTTGAAAATGAAATGGAACCAGATCGAGAATACTAAGAAAATTGCCGAAACCAAATTGAGAGCGACAGTGCAAAGATAAATATCTGAAAAATGTACATTACAAAAATGTACAAAAATGTACATTTGTAGATTATATAATAAAAAAACTCACACACATAAATATTCTGTGAACATGCATTTTCTTCACTTACCATACTCTTTCGCTTCGTCATTCTTCGAGAACTCGATCCTTAAAATTGTTTTTTTTTCGATTCAGTACTAAAAAATATCTTTTTTTTTTCTAACCTGAACTGATTAGGAACGAGAGAGTACTGATCGAAGAGTCCATAGATACAAAAGATGAGCGAAGCAGCGGCAATGATGACTGATCCTGTCTGAAATCATCTTTTTCTTCCGACGCGACATTTTTTAAAGCATGAAATAATTTCAGCTCGGGAAAATTCGCAGGTAATCCCAAGATATTAATAAACAAGGCATAAATTGACCGCGTAAACGACCATAGGCAGAATGAAAACAGTCAAATTCTTCCGGCAGGCAACGAATACGGATAAGCTTAGAGATCACAACAATCAGTCCCCAAATGGTCTGAAATTTAGAAATTTAAAGCACCTTTCAAAAATATATACATTTTTGTATGAAATATTTGCGCTCTGAAAAATGTCTCCATTTCATGTTAACTATGATACCACTAAAAGCGTGGGTTTGCAAGTATTCTCCACTCCATGCAGAGAATGAGCGACAATTATGGTGATAACACTGATAATCATGAGAGTTGCAAGGATTTGTGCCGCAGTCTGAATTAATAAATAAATCCGATAAACTATCCGAAAAGTTCGATATTGTCAATCACAATTTCGACAATTTTTGAATTTACCTTAATCAAGAAAATTCCGCAGCAACAGCGTTTATTCATGATGAGAAAGTTGGATCTGTGAGAGGAAAAAGAAGGAAAACAATGAAAATGGGGGAAAGATATGCGTCATGAACGAGAAACGCAGATACTTATTTTTGCGCGATTATGCTCGCTTTCGATTTTCCCGAGAACAATGCTTGATGAGTAAGGGAGAAAAGTATAGAAGAAAAGTCGGAGGAAGGGAAAATTGAGAAGGGGTGAGAAAGGATGCAGAGATTGAAAATGAAAAAAGTGCATTCTGTTAGACCCGAATTGAATGTTTGTTGTTCGAAAGGAGATGGTAGTAACTTCCCAGCGCTGTGGAGAGGATATCATTCAAGGATCTCAAACAATTATATTTATTTCAGAAGAAAAGCGGATAAAGATTACAGAACGTTACGGAATGATAAGTGTATCAACTTATCTTTTTCCTCCTCCCAGGAGGAATCCTTTCCAATTGACCGCTTTCCTGGAGTAAATTTGTATGAGGGGATAATGAAACTCTATTCGCTCTCCGAAATCTTCGCGAAAAACGCGTATGGATGCTAGATAGTGTACTGAAAAAATTGAATTTTTATTAGTGCTCACCTATTTTTTGCTCTTCTTTTCCTATTTTTAACAACAATATTGTACGATTGTTTAAAAATTAAATCAGAGGTCTTCTTTTACTCAACTGAAATGGAACAAGAGCTAATGATAGATGGTGTGGCGTAACTATCGTGATCTGCGAGAGTGAAGCGATAGGAACAACACTTATTCTCGTTCAGTCGAGACTAAACATTTAAAAAATTTATGGAGCGAGACAGAATTCAAATGTGCAATCTCCGTTGAGTCCCCTTTCCTTTCAAAAATCATCCATTCTCACCCCCCCCCCCCCCACCTCGATCTAATACGCAGACCGAGAGAGCATGCTGAGATGGGGGGGGGGGGGGCAAACGAGGCAGCGGCCTTCTCTCTTCTCGCTCGCGAATACATTTACAGAACTAGAATACGGGCAGCCAAATTGTTGTATAGTAATATAATTCTATGTAAATTATTAATCACAAGTAATTAATGTGACCCGTTGATGCTACTACAGTAGTCAGTACATTTCATGCCCCCTGGGCTCCCACCACGATTTGCCTGATTTCTATCTGTTACTGTTCCTACTGTAAGTATTGCAATTCCCCGCTGGCCTACTTTTCGTCAGTTAGTTCGCTCTCTCTTGTTAGTTTTTAGTTGGTAAATAAACTTGTGGTTTATCCTACTACGTCTCGACGCCTACCACAGCCAAGGGACACCACACAAATATTGAAAAATTACAGTTAACGTTATAATGCAGAACACTATTATAAGAAAATGAGTCTAGTCTAACTAGCATCGCCGGGTTGTGTGCTAATGTATTTCCAAGTCATTTGGAAACGCTTGCAACAAAATGCTCGTGAGGCCTCAGACGAGCCGAGAAAAAGTTGCGATGGAGCCACTTCGAGCTTCCGGTGAAAACGGGGCGAAAAACGGGTAGTTGTCTAATGATGACGGCATCAAATATCGCTTTTTTTTAAATTTCATTATCTGATGTTCTATGGAGAAGATCATAGGGCAGTAGGAAAGCGAGTTTAGGGCAAAAAAGTTCGAGCGTGACAAACAGATCAACAGATCCGCGGTCGGAAATACAAACATTGTGATTTTATATAACGTTGTTGCCAAGCCAAGCGAACAACGCTTGTTGGACTTGCTGGTAATGCCAGCTGATAGATATATTGTAGTGCTTGGTTATCAACAGTGTTAAATTGTGTGTGCACTTTTTGGCGCTGAATAGTGAGCCCTCGACGAGTGAAGCAACACTTCACAAACACATTATCACTCCCGTGCACTATAATCTTCGTTCATTCAGAGCAAAGTCAGTTGTAATCACTGGTTTGGAATGTCGCGACTTTTACTTTACGTGGAAAAGCGAAGTCTTTACTTGTGACTCTTCTTGTTCAGTATATTTTCAAGCTGGAATGAGCCCGTTGCGAATTTTCGATATATTCCAAACATACTTCATTTCTATTCTACTTCTCATAACCATCTTCTTCGCATGTTTAGTATACACGAAGTTGCTTTTCTATCTTCCTCACTCACGAAATTACACTTTCAAGCTGATCGTCTTCAATGGGATAGTGGTGAGTTCTCATCTCAATAATATCACAAGATACACCGATGCTTCACAGAACCTTTTATCGTGCTCAATGTATCTACTTGTCTACCAACTCACTTCATATAATTTTATGTACAGGTTCTACCTATATTTGAAAGACCGTGGTTTTTATATTATCGCCGGTGAGTACATGCTAAAAAAGATTTGATTAAAATCTTTGTTGTATTTCAGCTGTCATTTGTGCTCTTTTCGACGGAATGGCACTAAACTCTGCATTATGCATTGCATTAAATCGCCTCATTGCAATTCGGGCTACCACAACTGAAAAGGTGTTTTGATTCTATTCTGCGAAATGTTTGAATAACGCTGTTCAGAATTTCAAATTATTTTTCTACGTATCTCTCCTTTTCTCAACACTCCTTCCCGTCACAAAAATTGTTGATCTTTTCACATTTGGTCCTTTAGTTCTTGAAGAATACTACTTTGACTACGGACAAGTGTTGCTTCCAATCACAATATTCTCGAATAATGTATGTTTCGAATTGTAAAGAAACGCAATCTATTCTGATTTTCAGATACTCTCAATAATTGGCAACGTTCAAGCTGCAATGGTGTGTTGTGCGACTTTACTACTAAATTCCCGCATTGTAGTATTTCTCCTTCGGGAGCGCAAAAATATCGAAAGCGCTCAGAGGCAAATAATTAAATTATTAAGGGCAAATAATTAGTAAAGATTCATAGGAATAAAGCAGAAAAAGGGCTCATGATTACTAGTATTGTGTCGTATCTATTCTACACGTTATACCTTATCAACACGGTATGCTCTCTTAAAGAACATGTTGAGAATATTTCAATATTTAGTTGCTTGCTGATTACTTCAGTTTTGGAGTTTGTGCATACACCCGATATTTCTATCTCGGTATCGCGTCGATAACTCCTTTTTGGTGAGAATAAGGAGTGATTTTATGGGATACAATGTTGTATTTCAGGTGTCTTATACTATTTACTAAAACGGTTCGACAATCTGCGTTTAAACGGACGAAAGAGATATCATTTGCAACAGTACACAGTTTGGCACACTAATAGTGTGTATTTTGATGAAATATTTTTTCTGCAAAGCGTTGATAATTACACGCGAATGAAACCGAAACGGAAATGAAATTGAAATGCGAATATGAGCATTTTCGGATTCATTTATCGATATTGGCAATACTGATGACACTGACACTGATGAAACAACATTCTTGTAGTTCACTTTGGAAACAGCGAGAGCATAAATTCAAGATATTTTTTGATATGTATAAAGCCCATGGAGTTATTTTCCACAAGAACGATTCTCTCGCCGAGAAACAATTTGGAAAAACTTTTAAGATTTTTAAGATTTTTACTAAGATTTTTTTTCAACGAAACTGAATTATATAACGTGATGAATTTGTTTATCATTCCCAAATCATCCCCTATAAATCGAGAAAAATTTCTCGGTACAGTATGTTAGCAAAAGGATGTTATTCGAATGGGACACAAAAAAAACGTGACAGAGAATAGGATATCCGAATGAACTTGAAATTATAATTCTTGCCGATGTTTCGACATTCAATTTCTCAGTGGGAATGTGGGAGAAGTCTGTAATGACATTATGTAATGGTATTACTGGTATCTTCATCTTTTGAACATTGTCAACGTTTCTGCAAAATGATAAACCCAGAATTATCGCCTCTTCTAAATAAAAGCCAAATATATGTGAGAAATAGGGTTGCAATTTCGATGCCGATGCCATCGCAAAAAGGGAAGAGGGTAGATGAGTGAGAGAGTGTGTCTAATGGAGAGAGCGCAGGCCTCATCCCTCGATGCGATGTCATCGTCATCGCCATCGAATACATCCCTAGTGAGAAATAATATGAACTCACTTGGTCTGCACATCTCATCTCCATCGACAAAGATGCGTACCATGAATTCACCTGCTGTAAGTTGAAATTCAATTATTTATTGATTTTCTGTTTTTTTTTATTTTAATGGACACAATCAATTATATTCGTATTCTGTCTCAACAACTTACCAGAACCGGGTAAATATGTGCATGGAACAATGATGTAGTCCAGGTTCAGTTCTGACACGAATCGCCTGAAATACAATTTGTTCCTTTAAAGATTTGCATGTACATTTTCAGTGACAGATATCTATGACGCGTGTCACCTAAGAATCGAATAAAATTCAGAGGTGGTTGGTACAATATTTGAACCCCACTTTTCTGTGCAGATTTTAGTAGTCCATAGAGTCCCTAACAAGAAACCGTCGAGCTTTGTTCGATATCTTCAATTTCAACGATGCCAGACGTCGTCAAACTTTTAAAAGGCCTAAAATGGCCATCTTTGAAGAGCTGTAACTCAACCCAGAGTGATTTTGGTGCTTCGTGATACAAGGCATGAAATGTTCCAAATTTCGAGGAGAATACGTCTGAACTTGTGGCCCATCGATATTTTGATTTGTACTCTCGTAAATCGTATTTATTGTCTGATTTTCACCACATATTCGGGCCAACGAATTTTATGAGCTCAATCGACAGAGCTCGTCCAGACGATTCGAATGGTATGCTGAACAGGGTATCTGTCGGGGTGACCGCGTGGTCAAAAATCGACATGAAAAAAATCGCTTTCTTCAAAATGTCGCTGATCTACCCAATCCCCTCTCGAGTTCCTCAAGGATGCGATTCATCCCACGCCATTCCAATCACACGCATGGCGCAGTTGGTTAGACGTTAGGTTATTTTCAGTAATTTTTGCGGATAAGGTTTTATCCTTTGGCTTGCAATAAGTTTTGCAAACTTTTGTTTTAGCGGAACAAAACGTTTTCATGAACAAAACGTTTTCTTTTCACTTATTTCGCTCGTACAATGCAAGAAAAATGGATTCCACAGTTTGGAAGTTTGGAAAGTACAGTTTGGAAAAATTCCAGCAAAACGAAGGCAGGTCAACTTTTGAAAAAAAAGAAGCTTTTATTTGCTTTTTCCAAAGCCATTATTCATTTTGTAAATTGTCGATTGATTTTTAGTATGAGGGATTTGTAAAGGCATCAACATATATATCATGGCAAGGAATATTAAGAAGAAATGTTACGCAGAATACCGTGTAGACAAGCGGTAGCGGATTCCGTACCGGAACAATTAAGCAGTATTATTGTTTGAAAACTAATAATTCAATATCAATCGAGATCGGATTGGTACTATGTACCTCTTTTTTATAGTATGGACGTATGTGCAAATATAACATTTTATTCAGTTTTAAACCTTTTGAACAATACTTTTCAGATATTTCATCATCGAAAAATTTAAAATATAAAGTGATAATGAACCAAAAAGAAAGATTGAATCGGGCAATAAACAAGGCTTTGAATATAAATACATAAGAGATCCGAGAACTATATAAGGTTGTTTTCGTCCTCAATAAGAAGCAGGGAGACGTCTGTAATAATAATTATTAAATATGAAAATCGAAACTTCAGTACACTCCCACCCACTCCTAAAACGAGAATATATGATCTCAGAATAAATGCGTTTATAAATTAATAATCCTTCAAACGATGATACTCACGTGGTCTCAACTTCACCATTGATAAAAATACGCAATAGGAATTCGCCTTCTGTAAGCATTTTGTGCATAATAAAAAAAAGTCCTTAACCTAACCTTGATTGGAAGTTTCGGTGTAAGGAACAATTATATAATTTCCTGGTTTAGTGCGGAAACGAACAACCACCTATAATGAGTCTCTTCAAAACTATGACAACAGAATCCACGACCCCTTCTCCCTACAAGAAAATTTCTATAAGAGTAGAGATTTGGTTTAGATGAGACCTCTCTTAGATTAATGCAGCCGGGCGTGCGTGAAACATAGCGGTTCTTGAGGAAAAATTGCTTATCCTTAGCCTCCGTTAGGGGCGGAGTCGGAGACTCGCGAGAGGTTGATATGCAGCATACTTTACTGTGTCGAATTTTGCTTTCCTGAATTATTTTAAATTCATATACCCAAGAGGTAAACAAAATATAAGCTAACCCGATATATGGAGCATCCGATGCGCAGCTTATTATCCTTCTCATCCACGCGCAGCTCTCTAAGGTGTTGTTGGTCATTTTGACAAGTGTCGTTTCAAAGTGAAAAACTGAAACTTATATTACCTTCTGTGCTTTTGCAAGACCGCTATGATGATGGCGCAAGTGCCATCGGCTTCGACGCTTAAATCCGATCATGAAGATGTTAGATCTCGATTATACTTATAATGAAGTCATCAAATATGAATACACTGGACACTCTTTCTTTGTTTTGAATAAATGTCTATTCCAAATATCGAATGTAGGGAAGGCTTCCTATAAACGGACTAGCAACATAAATGAACCATACCATTCCCCCATCCCGAGCGGTCGGTCTCTCCCCCGCTCTGAGATTAGTCAAATCGCTTCTCCCCTCCCCCCGCCCTCGCCTCTCCTCCCTCGCCCGGCCGACGTCATCAACTCGCCTCGTCTTCGCTAGCTGGCTAGTGGGTGCCGGCGCAAGGGTGCGGTTAATAACCCACCTGACGAGGTGAGCCATCGTCATCGCTTGATAGGCCCAGCGCGAAATGACACCCCTTAAGACTCCCCTTCCCACTGCCGCTCAAGGAGGTACGGGTGTTCGATACGCCTCTCAGGAGAGTGTCGATCTGCTTTCGACCAAGGTGGATAAGATGATGTCGAAGTTAGAGGACGTGCTCAATATGCTCTCGTCGCTTACTCCATCCATCACCCCTCCCTCTATATCACACGTGGCCAATCCTCTCGCGAGCACGACCCGTCACGTGTACGAGGCGTGTATGAAGGC
Organism: Pristionchus pacificus; assembly: GCA_000180635.4. Taxonomy (NCBI): domain Eukaryota; kingdom Metazoa; phylum Nematoda; class Chromadorea; order Rhabditida; family Neodiplogasteridae; genus Pristionchus; species Pristionchus pacificus. Next base: position 612,314 of record CM026580.1, read on the forward strand.
CATCGATGAGAAGGCCGAGTACGCAGAGAAGGAGAAGAGAGCCGTCATCATCGGAAGTGCAGAGGAATCGACACCTACTGAGACACTGAAGAAGGATGAGAAGCTGGTCGCCGACCTCATCAAGTACACGGAATCTGATGTGGTTCAGAAGGCGTTCACCGATGGAAAGATCAGCCACCATCGTCATCCATCTGATCGTGTTGGGAAGAGACGTCCCATCAAGATTGCCTTCCAATCCAAGGAATTGAGGGACACCTTCCTCAATGGCATCCGTTTGAAGAAGGGTCATCCCCCTCCTCTCATCTCTCCCTCTTCCTATGTGAGAAAAGACCTGACCCCTCACCAATTGATGCTGGAAAGAGAAGCGAAGAGTGAAGCACTCACGAAGAATCTCTCTGCAGGCAAGATCATCTTTGGAGTTCGTGACTACACAGTAATCGCCTACCGTACCCCCCGTCCCCTTCCCCATGATTACGGAAAGACCCACGAGGCACGCACCCAAACTCGCGCTGCCGATCAATCCTCTACAGGCTCTCTCTCGTCCACTCCACTCTCGTCCGTCTCTGATGCTCACTCTGCTGCCCCGTCCTCATCTACACGTGCACCTCCATCCGTCAGCCATGTGACTACTCGCACGAAGAGGGATGACCCGCCCAAGTAGGACTCATGCAGCAAGGGTATTCCACTTATGTCTGTTGCAATTCCACTTGTTTCTACTCCCCTTGTCAACTTTTCTTCCCCGCAGTTTCGCAACTCTCGTTCCCCTGACCCTCTGTCTATTTTCTATGCAAATTGCCGTTCTATAAGATCAAAGTCTCACCATCTCTCTTTCCTACTCTCATCATTTACATACCGAATCATTTCCCTTTGTGAAACTTGGTTAGATGTTAGTGACAGCGATGCTTTGCTAATAGGTCAATCCCCTGAGTTTCTCTCCTTTCGTAACGATCGCGTAATTTCTGATGAGTACGGTAGAGGCGGTGGTGTTGCGCTCATTGTTCACAATTCTCTCTCTCCTGCTCTTGTTTCCTCCTTCTCATCTCTCTTATTTGAGGCTATAACTGTCGATTTGCATATAGATTACCGCAATGATCTCCCTTTTCGAAAGATCAGAATCATCACTGTCTATCGCTCTCCCTCATCCCCTGCCCAGTCTCTTTCCTCCTTTATCGCGTACCTCACACATTTACTATCTAGTGACTTCCCATGTATTATTCTTGGCGATTTTAACCTACCCCATATTGATTGGCTCGGTCTCAGTTCACCATCCCAAAACGACTTGCTTGACTTTGTATCAGACCACCACTTTAGTCAATTCGTCCCTTTCCCTACCCGTTTTAACAACTTCCTTGATCTAGTCTTTTGTGATCGTGACATCATTCATAATGTCTCTCCGCTTCTTCCCATAAGTGACCATCTTAGTGTTGGTTTCGAGCTTCGTATTCCATCCCCTCCTCCCCGTCACCATGTTCCCTCTCGTGTGTATAGATTAGCCGATTGGACGACAATCAATAGTTGTATCTTTAACCATGACTGGACAGTTGCTTTACGTGATCTAAATGCTACCGACTCATTTATTTATTTCGTCGAGTTTGTCAACAACGTTCTTGACTCGTGTGTTCCTCTTTCTAAGCCCTCATCTTTGTGTAGATACCCTCGTAATGTTAAAATTCTCTTCTCTAAGAGTAACCACTTAGCTAGAATTGCTCCGAATAGTCTTGCTTGTCATAAGATGGCCCAACGTTTTAACTCAGCCCTTCTCGATTACCATTGTTACTTAGAAAATCGAATTGTGGCCACCTCAAATTCTAAAGCTTTTTACAAGTTTTGTAGCGGTAAACTCAAGGCACCCAAATCCACTCCCTCTGCAATTATTAATTCAAGTGGTGCCACCCTTTTGACCAATCAAGACAAATGTGTTGCTTTCTCCGAATTTTTCTGTTCTGCCTTCACTTACCCACAGCACTCCCCTCTTCCTTCCGTACCTACCCCTTCTTCCATATTCGACATTCCCTTTGTCACCCCAGTAGACATCTTGTGTGCTTTCCGTAGCCTCTCACCCAAAGTCAACGTTACTCCAGACAATATTCCTAGTATCGTCCTTTCCAAATGTAAACTCTCCTTACTATCACCTCTCACAATTATCTTTAACAAGTCTCTCACAACTTGCGATGTTCCCTCCTTATGGAAACAAGCTCTCGTTAAACCCATACCTAAGAAAATCAGCAATTCTGTCACTGACTTTCGACCCATTTCTTTGACCTCTTCCGTTTGTAAAGTGTTTGAGAAACTTCTAATAGAGAAGATAACAGCGTTCTTAGATAGCAACTGTTTGTTCGACCCGCACCAAACAGGTTTCCGCAATTGTAGATCTACTTCTACCAATCTAGCTGAGACTTACTCCCATTATTTGAGATTGTCCAAAGGATCCTCTTTCGACACTGTGTATATAGATTTCCGTAAGGCCTTTGACTCTATCGATCATAGACTACTTTTGTTCAAGCTATCGCAATTAGGACTCTCTGACCATCTTGTTTCTTGGTTCCGTTCCTACCTTTCCAATAGAACTCAATCTGTTTTCATTGATTCGTCTATTTCCCCTCCGTTACCTGTTCGCTCCGGTGTACCTCAAGGTTCTTGTCTAGGCCCCCTACTCTTTATTCTATTCATTAACGACATTTGCTCTCGCTTTCCACAATCTATTCATTATTCGCTTTATGCCGATGACCTTAAAATTTTTGCTGAGGCCCCAAACTGTTCCGATGATTTGCAGTGTGCCCTTGATATAGTATCCGACTGGTCCGCCCAATGGAATTTAGGAGTATCCGAGACTAAATGCAACATTGTTCACTATGGATTACACAATCCCCGTAGAATTTTCACTATTAATAATGTTCCCCTTGCCGAACCCATTGTAAAAGACAGAAACGTAGAGAAAGTTATTGTCAAAGACCAAGGAGTTCATTTCTCACCCGCCTTTTCCTTCTCTTATCACATCTCCAAAGTCGTTTTAAAAGCTCGTACTAAGATGAACCTAATGTTTAAGTCCTTCCATAGTAAATGCCCTATTATCTATTCCAAAGCTTTTACCACGTTCATTCTCCCAAACATCGAGTATTGTTCTGTTATTTGGAACCCAAAATGCTCTGTTAAATTAACTAAGGAATTAGAAAGAGTCCAAAGAGACTTCACTCGCCGATTGTATTCCCGCTGTGGTCTCCCCCCTGTTTCATATAGTGAGCGCTTGCGCGACCTTAAGTTTACCACTCTAGAACAACGTAGATTTGTCAACGATATTGTTTTCCTTCACTCGATTATCCATAAGAGATACTTACTTGACGTGTCCTCTCTTCTCATTACCGCGCCTCTCAACCGTACTCTGAGAAATGGTCATCCCCTAAGAATCGCTTTGCCCTTCCTTCCCCATAATTCTCAGTCAACCTTGGCTTCTAGAGCTATTTCTACCTGGAATTCTTTAGAATCCTCATCTGTAGCTCTCCCACATGATCCCTTCCGCAAGTTTATTTCCTCATCACTCAGTACCCTTTTCCCTACATCCGTGATCCACAAATGGCTTGATCTTTGATCCCCACCCAATGTCCAACCACCCCTTACCCTCTCATACCCTTGCTGCACCCCTGCACCCCCCCCCCCCAACCGATTCGACTACATCGACGGACCTCCGTTTCTGCGATCACCTATTACTATGTCAAAATCTATCGCGATACCATACATGCAACGGAATAAAAATTGAATTGAATTGAATTGAATTGAATTCCCTGGTGGCGCGGAAACGAGCGCCGAATTGCGGATTCAAATAGACCGTATCTGAAAGTAAGTACTACTCCCCGTATCATTTATTATTCTACGAATGTTTTGTGACAAAAAAATCAGCCGACATCTCAATAGTGCGGTTACCGGGACAAATGAAACCTCCAGCCGTTTTTTCTGCAATCGACCAAGAGCCTTCCTGCTGCACCTGCATGCATCAATTTAAAACGCGATCTGCGTAAGAACGGCAGAGGGGTGGCACAGCTGCTCAAAATGGTCTCTGGGGGTTGATACTTTTGGTGTAGACTCCCTTGGGGTGGGATACACTTCAGCCAAAAATTTGGTCTCAAAATTTGATCTTTGATCTTTGAGATCGAAAAATATCGTCTTCATTTTAACTAACCCCTCATGAGAAAAAAATGAGTATTGAGGTCATGACACGAAATACACGCCTGATGGCCATTTCAGAAACACTGATAACATTTCTTGGCGATTTCACTTACCGTACATAGTTTCTGAGATTTAAAGATCAACTTTTAGATTCAAATTTTTGGCTAAAGTGTATCCCACCCCTTGGGAGCCTACCTTCAAAGTATGAACCCAAGGGCTCATTTTGTGCTACTGTGCCACATCCCCTCAGGATCCCGAAGTTCTTACGGAGTTCTTAATACAACTTTTCCGAATTCTTATTGCTGGCATTTTACCTTTATGATATGCTTGGTACTTTTGCATGTTCGAAAATTAGAACCGTTTTTTTCATCAGTTAAAAAATACCACAATCTTGAGCCCTTCATCGTACCTCCCTCCACATATGTCGACGGTCCATGGAGAATCTCTTGCCAGTCATCTCGTATATCTCATCCATGACCTGAGATCATATTTGGAATCACTTCAGGTGTAATCTCACGCATCTGTCGATTGTATTCTGTCTGCATGTGGGCGTGCTAACTTCATACTTTAAACAATCACTTCCATATCGCTAAAAAAAATGAAGAGCAAAGAAGACTTTCTTACCTCAGCCGTTAGATTGCATACCGACAAAGACTCAAACGCGCGCATGAATATCTTCAAAGACATCCTTAAAAAAGATCAAATATCAAAACACAAGATCTTTCATTTTTACCAGAACTCGCCATCTTCCTTTTCTATGAGCATTGAGCGTTTTTGATCGGCAGAAACCTTAAAAGAATGATCGTGGTATTATATTAAGTTTATCTGTCAGAGATGATGATTACACAAAAATGCCGCAAAGAAGACATTCCACCTTGTTCCATCGTTCGTTGTCTCCATCAGACCACTCTCCTGTATACTCAAAATGTCCCCACGGATTCCGAATGCGCACAAGCATTTCCTCACCACCCTCATAATTGACCTGCATATTATATGAACTTTACTTTCATAGCATTTCATCGATATTATTCGTATTACACAAAGAAGATAGCCAAAACAGAAATTTATTGTACCGGGCGAAAATCGGTGATACTGTATGCATGACCACGCACGAGTCCGCATTGTAGTATTTGGCATTTGACCGAGGGGTCACCCTGAGTGAGAAAAAAACGTTTCATTCCTGCTCATTCACAACTCACGCTAAACGAACATCCGAAGAGCGAGCCCATTGGAATGCCCTCCTTTAGCATTCGAACCATCATTGGGAAAGTTAGCTGCAAAGGAAACCCGTAGTAAACAGAAAAGAACTGTTCTCGATATGCAATTTGATTCCATGCTTCAATGCAAAATAAAGTTCTACAGAACGTGATTAGAGAGAGTGATTTTATGTGCAACGCTTGGGGCTTGGGGATATATGTATATATGCGGCTCGCAATCGTTCATTTGTACAAATATATCAGATATTTAAAAATAGGCTAACTAATTGAAGATTCATATTGATGCCATACCATTCTATAATATATGTTCTCAGTCAGTCCTCCCGTGAAATCTTCGAGAGCCTCTTCTGTAGTACCACCGACGAGATGTTCGTACGAACCATACATCCTAATATAAAGATTCATTATACCTTCCATTTTTTCGCGTTACGCTTTCAACTCTTCTACAAAATAAGGTTTACTCCTGAATCTGTAGAGATCTGATGCAGATTCCTATTAACCTAATATTCAAAAAAAGAAATTGTATGTGTGATAAATATTCTCGCAAGCTACCGGGAACGGAAAAGAAGATAAATAAATGAAGTAATACTTCTTCACGATGATTCGATATATAATTTTAAAAAATATGAATATAACTTATAAAATCACCCACTTCGCATAAGCCTTTTCCAACAAAGCGCTCCAAAATTCATTCTTTTCCGCCGAATGCATTGAGTAGAGCTCACCATCCACTAGAACAAAATCAATATAATTCACATGTTAATTTATAGGTTAACCAGATCAGATTATCAGAGAGCAACTCTGTCATTCGAGTGAAATTAACGCCTCAATGAATAATATAAGTAACTAACCAGTTGGTAGCAAATCATCGACAACAACGTCAACCCATATTCCATATCGCCAGAATTGAAAATGAAAGATGCCTGTGCATTAACATTTATTTTATGTCTTTTTTTCGCCAGATATCTTTCAAATTCGTATATTAAAAGAGGGAAGTTTAAGTGAGTAACATTGATCTCAAAAAAAGTAAAAAAAGCTGAAGCGAGTTGCCTGCCAAGTGTTCCTGAAGGGCAGGCAACGACGCATACAAAAAGAGTGAGTCCACCGCAACTTCTCGCGGCCGTAAATACTGCGGTGGACGGCATACTTCTCCTTTAACAATAGAAATTCTCTGCGCTTACCAGCATACTTCTCAGTAAATGACTGATCGGGCGGTACAACTCGAAAGAAGAGTTGGTCGTAGAGCGTCAGATTGGCAACAGCAGCCAAAAACCAGCTGCAAAAGAGTCCTAATCTAAAAATTTTTTTTTGAAAGATGGCATTATAAAAATGAAAAAAATTTTTTGTCGAGATTTTAATATTATTTTTTGAATAGTCAACAATACTCAGATCGATCTGATTTTTTAAAACAAATATATTATACAACGTATTTCATTCCTTCATCTCACCAATCTCCTACTTTTCCTTGTCTCACATCGAATCGAGAGTGGTTATCGACGATTAGTTGTGGGTTTTTCACGATATCCTGAATTGTTTATAGGGGGCGCAGTCAATAAGTTTCTCAAAAAATGGTGTTGTGTATGCACTCACTCCCGGTCTCTTCCACACGATATCAACATTTGGTTTCTCATAGTAATATATAGCCCGATCACAAGCAGGAAACTGGGGATCCTCGAAGAGTCGATTTTCCTTTAAAATAATCGAAATGCATTATTTTCTGTCAAAATACTATCAAGATGAAGTTTTATACGTAAACGTGACATGAAATGAGGATACAATACTTACTCTAATACATTTGTCTCTCTCCTCATAGAAATCGAGAAGGTCGAACGAAGCAGCGGCAGGACCAGTCGGATTCCAAGGGGTCACCTTTAGGAAAACAATATTTCCGATTGCAAACGATTTATGCCATTATTGCGTTGCAATATCGTGCGTTTCAAATGCTCAGCAGACTCAATGTGCTGGTTAGTGTATTGATTGTCTGGAAGAGAGAAGAAGGGAAGAGGTAGGGGAGAGGAGAGCAGGTAGATCACTAGCCTCCTCCCGGCCTCTTCCTCCCTCCTCCCTCCACCCAGTTCGTCAGAGGTCAACAACGCGTGGAATGGAAAAAAATCTCAGGATAAAATAAGTGATCAAAATCACAGAAAGAAAAAATATTTCTTTTCAAATAATTAAACGAAACGAGCTTCTCACTTACATTTCGCTTGAATTTGCCGCTAATAATGTTCTCGAGAATCGTCTTGCCAATGGAACTCAGAATATTATTGCAGCCACATGAAATAAGAAAGTTATCTAGGAAATCACAGTTGAAGAAATACAAACCTTGATTGGTTATAACGTTGCTTGCAAATGTGCTGATAGCAGCGCCTGTTTCTGGATCGACTTTGAAGATCCTACGATAGATCAAAATGCATTAGTTGGACTAGATGAATCAATTCTATATATCACTGCCTCCCATAATTCTTATTTTGGCTATTTTTTTATTAAAATACTTGGATGATTCGTCAGCAAGTATCTCAAACTAATAAGTTATGTTTTATTCAAGAAGTTGAAAATTTTACACTACGCATAGATGGAATTTTGCATCAATTCTTTTTGAATTTCAAAAAAGTTATGTAAATTCATTGCACGAACTCCTCAGCCGCAGCTCCGATCGTTTTCCCAAACGTTTCGGCAACACCGCTCGAAATTAGCCAGTTCGATGCGACTGAAAATTCTGACGTCAATTCAAAATTATAAAGCCAAAAGATGTCTAAACTATTTAAATATAAGTCTAAACTATTTTCCATTAATAAAATTCCAAATCGTACATTCTCCTGCAGTGCGATGTTTTTGACAATATTCGATAGAGAATCGCCCCCTCCAATCATCAGAGCTACACCGAACCTCTCCTCGGTCATACACGAGTATCCATTGTGCAGGGCCGAGACCCTCACAGTCAGTCATAGATCATCAGGATCTCAGTCATTCCAATACCCTTCGCGGGTATCACCTCAGTCACTACAGTATCCCTCGCGGATCTCACTTCAGTGCCCTCATCACGTCTCCTTCCCCGTCCTTCCCTTTCCCTGGCTTGTAATAATAAATTATTATTGTTACTTCACTGAGCAATCACACCGTACCGTACATCATCTACCGTACACCTCAGTACATTCACTCAGCGTCACACTCGCACTAAGCTTGTCCCTGCTCCACTGACAACTTCCGCGTATCGTCGATACCGTAGTTTCAGTCTGAGTATCGTGGAGAGATAGTGCGAGTTCGCATATGGTGCATCTACCAATTCAAGAGCCCATCCAGTCAAGTCCCGCGTGGCAGCAACCATTCATTCACTACCACTAAACTCAATCACGACAGTCACCATGACCAGTTTCTTTGCTCCTCAATACGAGCGCATTCATGCACTTCATTCACAAATCAGACAGTCAGCGTCTGATTTTCATTCACTCATTGCATCATGCTCAGAGATCAAAGATCATGCTGATCACGAATCCAAGGACAACATGCTCCGCACAGCCTTCAGCGGCCTCAGGACCACTGTCCAGTCTTTCGATGACGCAATGGACAGACTACAACATAAAGTCAATCGAATGGCAACTGAGACGAACGACCAGAAGGCAGCAAAAACGAAGGAAGATGGACTTCTCGAGCAGCTCGTAGAGGCAGAGGAGGAGGATCTCTACTATGATCAGGTATACCTCAAGGGTCGATTCCTCACTTCCATGAGAGATCAAATGACCAATGCCCTTGACGATGCTCTCTGCCGAGTCAAATCTCGCATCCAGAATCTCGCATGAATGAGTGGAATGAGATGTGGAAGTGTGTCCATTCTCACTTCCACATCTCATTCCACTCATTCAACTGTCACTCAGTCCAATCAATTCACTCAATCAGCTATCATTCATCCTGATCATTCCATTGCGAATTTCATTTCAAATGATTTGCCCACAATTCTCACAAGATTGTCGGGACCACAACCTCCAGTCATCACTCTCACTCCATTTGACGGAGAATCCACTCAGTGGGAATCATTCTACAGTCAGTTCACCAGTATCATTGAGTCGAAATCCCACATTTCGGATCACGAGAAACTCGTGCATCTCCGAAATGCTCTCACGGGATCTGCACTCAGAGCAGTTCAAGGCATTCCAACTGAGGCCAAGAACCTCAAGCCGACAATCGATCGACTCAAATCAGTATTTGGGAAGAGCAAAAGATCAAACACCATCCTGATCAATCAGCTATTTGCCATCAGACCCAAGTCATCCAGCTTCGAGCATCAGCTCGAATGTACTCAGGATTTGATCAATAAAATCCATCAGTTAGATGACAAATCACTTGTCGATAACTTTGCACTTATCAATCAAATCGCTGGTACTATTCACTCGAAACATCTCGAGAAGATGTACAAAGAAGAGCCTTCTACCATGATGGAAGCCCTCGAGCTCATTGAATCAGATCTCAGAGAAATCATCGAAATTTCCAAACTGAAATCAACTTTCAGTTCAACCCGATCTGATCATCTGTCATATCAGAAACAGAAAGGGCCCATTCCAGTGTCAGAAACTGCGAATTCTAAACCATTCATTCCCAAACAGTCACTCAATAATCAATCATGTGTATACTGTGGACAACACAAGTATTCCTACAGATTTATCAGTTGTCGCAAAGTTGCGCTGATCAAGATGGGGGTATCAGAGGCCGTTCTTCTTTCAAGATTTCATTTTGAGAGGTCTCGGGTCAGTGGGTTGGTCTTCTTTCCTTGTCACAGTCGCAATGGCTGGAGAAAGAGTCCTGCTCCCTTGGATCCCGATAGGACTGTTGACGGAGTAACACGTAAATTGAGTCCCATTCCCATTTCTGTTAGTCGTCGCGAGCGGTTCCCTCTCCATTCTCTCTGATGGAGAGTGGTTTCTCCTAATTTCCCTCATCTCTGCCCACCACTCAAGTATTCCTACTGTACCACTATCACTTCAATCTCAGAGAGAAAAGCAATTTTGAAAGAGAAAAAACTCTGTTTCAAGTGCCTTTCTCCGCATCCATTCAATCAGGAGTGTGATCGAAAGTGCAAGCATTGCTCGAGACCACATCACAACTCAATCTGTGATTCAAATGTCAACAATTCAAAGCTGAATCAGTCCAGCGTCAATGCAGTTGTCACTACCAATCAACCAGTCAATGAGGTAGCCAGACTATTCACTGCCTCAGCACTCCTCCAGAATCCAGTGAGCAATCAATCCACCACCAGACATGTGCTCCTCGATACGGGAGGAATGATGTCAATCATCTCTCGTTCACTTGCTACAGAGTTGAATCTCAAATCCCATCGCACTGAGCCCATGTGCATCAGTGGTGTGGGTGGAGAATCGTCTGGCAGTGATGTGTTCGACATGGTGAAAGTGAACATTCTCACTTCAAAAGGATCTCACTCAATCGAAGCACTCGTTATGGATACAGTAATCACAAGATCCATGAATCTCAAACCACTTTCTGCTCAGGATTACGCAGTTGTCCAAGCACACTGTGGCAATCATCCTCATCTCACTGAAAACACCATTGTTTCCCCAAACCTGCTGATTTCCATCACTGAAACACAGGATCTTCTCGCTGATTCAACCACTATCATTCTCCCCAGTGGCTACAAATTGGTTCAATCAATACTCGGTCCAATGATCACGGGTCGAACCAATTCACGAAACTCATCCATTCAATATCAGAACAACATTCTGACCAGTCTAACAATCCAGCCGATCTCATCACTAGAGGTCTCACTTCAATTGTCATGAATAACCACGATCACATGTGGTGGAAAGGTGCTCCCTGGATGAAAGAGTCGCCTGAAACATGGCCGAACGATCCAGTTCCACCTACAGCCGACCCACCGTACACTCGAGTGGTTGAATTCAATCAATCTCCGCTCATCGATCGCAATCTCCTCATTCCTCTCGAATTCGACTCAGATGTCGATTCATCCAAACCGATCAAAGATCAATCAATTGATCATCAAACGACGACTAGAGCCAAGTCTCGGCGTCAGGCGGGAGGGCATCTCCCTCACATCGATGAAAAATCATATTTATTCTAGCACTTCTCCGTCATCAAACAATCGCCGTTACAACGACATCGAAAGGATTCGTTTTATTTGTATATTTCCTTGTTTCCCCCATTCAATTGTAAACCGTTAGTCGTCCGTCAACTCCCTTTTTACCCCTCAACACTTCTCATTCAACTCCTTCAATTCTCGCTCCAATCACTCCACTTCATTCAACATTTCAACTCATTTCATTCATTTCCCTCAGGCGGGAGTATAGCGACTTTCACGCAATTCGCTATTCATCACAATCATTTAGCAATCTCACTTCAATCAAATCAGTCCCCAATACCCTCAATTACTGTACTGTAATATTGTCGTTGTCGTCCAACGCAATTTGCATGTGCACTTTTACCCTTTCTGTCTGATCTTGCCAATTACTGTAATATTGTCGTTGTCTTCGAATGGTTCGAAAGAGGAGCAGAACAGCATGTGCATGAATCATGCCGAATTAGTGGAAGAAGAATAGGAATAGAAATGCCATTTCAATGGCATTCGCAAGTTAGAGAGGTATAGCGACTTTCACGCAATTCGCTATTCATCACAATCATTTAGCAATCTCACCTCAATCAAATCAGTCCCCAATACCCTCAATTACTGTACTGTAATATTGTCGTTGTCGTCCAACGCAATTTGCATGTGCACTTTTACCCTTTCTGTCTGATCTTGCCAATTACTGTACTGTAATATTGTCGTTGTCGTCCAACGCAATTTGCATGTGCACTTTTACCCTTTCTGTCTGATCTTGCCAATTACTGTACTGTAATATTGTCGTTGTCGTCCAACGCAATTTGCATGTGCACTTTTACCCCTTCTGTCTGATCTTCTCAATTAGCACGTCTAGCAATCAATTTGCATGTCTGCTCTCTTCACTCTCGCTCACTTTACATACTCCGCCTCGAGCCTATAAAAGGGTTTCACTCCCTCCAATCATCAGAGCTACACCGAACCTCTCCTCGGTCATACACGAGTATCCATTGTGCAGGGCCGAGACCCTCACAGTCAGTCATAGATCATCAGGATCTCAGTCATTCCAATACCCTTCGCGGGTATCACCTCAGTCACTACAGTATCCCTCGCGGATCTCACTTCAGTGCCCTCATCACGTCTCCTTCCCCGTCCTTCCCTTTCCCTGGCTTGTCATAATAAATTATTATTGTTACTTCACTGAGCAATCACACCGTACCGTACATCATCTACCGTACACCTCAGTACATTCACTCAGCGTCACACTCGCACTAAGCTTGTCCCTGCTCCACTGACAACTTCCGCGTATCGTCGATACCGTAGTTTCAGTCTGAGTATCGTGGAGAGATAGTGCGAGTTCGCATAAGAGGAAGTGTTCGTGACTAAGAATCCACCTTCCCGATTTTTATATAATCAAATCGGTGATTCTTCTTTCTTGGCTATTGTTCTGACAAACCATCGTGAGACACGATGTTGAACACTACCGCACTGTAAAGTGGAATGCAAAAATTTGCAAAAGTGTCTAACTCGATGGTCATGCTTCCTCTTCCAACGTACAAATTCTGCATACTGAACAAAAAATATTTCGATAATTATTTGACTTCAATATCCAAGGAAAGAATGACTACTATCGGCACACCTTGAAGCAAAAGGGTCGTATGAGAGCATTATTCATTGAGTCGAACAAAAAGGCTATGATTATGTTTCTTCTCTTTATTCACATATACTGTTGGAGTTCATTTTTACAATTGGAACTTGAATACGGATACTGTAGTGTGATCTGATAGTAGGATTAGTATTTCACAGCAACTGATTCTGTACAAGGTATGGACAAGTATGAGAAAGTGATCGACTGTAAGGATAATGCCAATTGATGACCAATAGAAGGTGACGATTCGTAGTGTTGCCACTGGGAGTGAGGGACTGCAAAAAGGGTCAGGGGAACGAATGACGATTACAATGCTCCGTGATTAGAGAAAAGATGATATCACGAGTGAACCACGTCGGTAAGTGGACGCTGTCTCGAAATGGTAATGTGTCCAGTGTGGGAGCAGGAAACCATGAGACTACGCTAGTGAAACAGAGTCGGTACGTGTATCGGGTGAAGTATTCGATGTGAGCAATGGATAAGCGAGTAAGCTGAAACGAAGGGCTGCTGCTAATATAGTTGCAAACCAGTGTGAAAACGCATGTACATGGGAGATTCTAAGGAAACGTATAGTACTAGGCGGGTGCAAGGCACATGTTAATCGATGAAAGACGATTGGAGTATTCGTCATCATAAGGGGGGGGGGGGGTGGGAGGGGTAAAAGTGGGAGGAGCTAATTGTTTCCACCGGTGCCGGCGCGATCTCTCTCGTTTCTCCACTTGTGCTGTTCGTCGTGGAATTGGTCAGGACGTAGCTGATTCTTGAGACCTCCGAGCAGATGATAGCTGAAAGAATTCATACAAAATGAATGAATGAATGAATGAATTTATCAGTGTCGCTTTCTGGGCGCTGATCAAGATGGGGTGTCAGAAGGCCGTTCTTCTTTCAAGATAGTCATATTGAGAAATAGTCATATAGTCATACAAAATAACAATGGAAAATTGATTGAAAAGGATATTTGAAATCATCAAGATTTTGCAGTTAACCCCTATGAGGTGCAGTATTGGAGCGCAACTGTTGATAATCAAATATTTCATCTTAGAAACTTAATATTTTTTTTACTATTTTTACGGAGCGCACAATGATTCATAAATACGAACCCGATCTGACTGGTGATCACAAATGGTCGGAGGATGGCGGGAGTCGCGTAGCGAAGGACGGATCTCATTGAGGATCGACCGGATGCTCGATCCTCTTGTGTGGCCAACTCGAGATCCTCACGAGTCTGCTGCACTCCCTGCAATGAAATACTGTTTCATCATCACAGGGTTTTGATCATTTGAGATATTTAGTCGAGCTATATTTCGGCTCTTCAATTGCTTCATTTTGGATAGGTGATCACTTGCACTAACTCAACTTCTATTGAACCCCATTGCAAAACATTCGCGATTACGGCGTAACCTCATTATTCGAAACGTCTTTTTATGTTGCTTTTGTTGCTTCATTCGATAATGACTCATTATCATCAGCCAATAAGAGTAAACGAACATTAGCGATCAGATCGTATGCGAGTTGCATTCCGTGGCGGACGTCCTGGGGCGTGTGCACTCGCTGATTCACCGGTCGACGATTACGATTGTTGAGGGAGGGATGGTCGGGTGTCATCTCGAACAACACAGATTCCGCCGTTATCTGAGAGGTTCATAGGTTAGCGTGTGATCTTTGATCTCTGAATTTTGATCTTTGATCTCTGAACTTTGATCTTTGATCTCTGAACTTTGATTTTTGATCTCTGAACATTGAACTGTGAACTGTTATCTATGATCTTTGATCATTGATCTCAAAACTTCTTCTCTTCGATCTCTGATCTTTGATCTCCTACCTGCACCACCCCAACGAGTCGCTGAGCCAGGTCCACGACAGCTGCGGCAGTCGAGAATCCAAACGAGCTCGTGCCTCTCTGCAGTCCCTTCACCACGTGGCCGTCCTCCTTGCGCATCTCGGACACGGGCATCCAGAAGAGATCACAGATGCCCTGTAATAACAAAAGGTATAAGCCACGCCGTAATCACGACAAATTGCATCCTGCGGGAGCCAATTGATAGGCAAGTGGCTACAAAGGCCATTTCAATAATCCTCTTTATCGTGCGTTTGAAATGCTCAGCAAATGAGATGTGCTGGTTAGCGAGCTATCGATTGTCTGGGAGAGAGGCAAGGGGAAGGAAGGGGGGGGGGAGGAGGGCACTTGATCTACCGCCTCCTCCCGGTCTCTTCCTTTCTCCGCCCCCTCGAACGTTTGTCAAAGGTCAGCTACTAGTGGAATGGAAAATAATCTGACGATAATTGTCGGTATTCATGAACCTGATCGAACTAATCTTTATCGTTGTTTTAGGGCATTCTAGATAATTTTAAACACTTTACGCATTTCTGCAAATTTACAACAGTTTCACAACTTATTTTGGGATACTGCTAACCTTTCCGATCTGCACGAGGGGCGAGATTGGTCCAACAGAGGAGAGCACACCCGGAATGTTGGCCATGATGTTCTCCTGCCACTCGGTAAATGCGTGCTGCAATGTTTTATTATATACTATACATTTATTGTATTTATATAAGTGCAGACGTGCATGGGCGTAAACGCACCTGTTGTGGTTTTTAATGCAATTTGATAATAGAATGTTGTGTAATTTCTTTGCCTATCTCGGTTATGTAGGGAGATGAAGATACACTCACCGTTGCACATCTGCCCATTCCCAGTAGTCCATTGCGGTGCTCGAACGATTTGAGATTGATCTCGGTACGATTCAGCTGACCGATCCCTCTGGAAAAACGAACGTTCTACCTCCGCTCACTATCATCAGGGTGGAATCACCATACAAATATGCATGACAGTGTTATTGAGATAATTTCGCAATCTAAAAAGAGCAAATTGAAAATGAGAGAGGTTTTGTCATTACTAGTGCAGAGTTAGTGAATGATCACCTCAACACGCCCAGCACGGCTCCCGATCGTTCCATGTTGTACTTGTTCTTGCCGTGGTAGTCAATGTAGATAGTGCAGTCGGGTGAGAAGATGAACTCTCTGGGGAAATTTTCTCAATTATGGTTTTAATCGTAACTTTGCTTCTTTAGTTCGTTGCAGGAATCACTGCTCAAGGGTCGTCAGTGGAATCCGCGTGGGTCTCAAGGCACATTATCTCACTCTCCCCGCACGCGAGAGACTTTTTGTGTGAATCCATTATTCACTTTGCAATATGTCTTCTCCGAGTTATAGCCAAATTACTCACTTGAAGAAAGTCGTTCCCCGGATCTTCTCCTCACTTTCGCTCGTAGACATGCGGCGAGGAGCCTCGCTGCAGATCGTATCGTGATCGTCCTGAAAATACTTTATTCATCTCAGAGATCAAAGATCATATATAAGATCATGTCGTTCAGGGAACGTTAACCGTTCCTTGGATAAGCATTTCTCCAATTGTCCTCATACGACTGACCGGATTCCCTTCTGTCTCTCACCTCATCCTCTCCCTGCCTCTCCTCCTCTCCTTCCGTATCCTCATTGGGCACACTCGTCTCTACTTGGAATCGATCGTCAGAGGTGAGGAAAGGCTCGTCCGTAATCGGTTCCTGAAATAAAGCATGTCAAATTATTATTTAATATTTGTAAATTGAGAAATGTGACAAGAATTGTTTTCAGCGGTCGTATATTTGACTAAATGGACATGAACTGCTCTATAAATCACCCGAAATGTCTCGTCTTATTGCTCACTTAGACATGTTTTCACCTTTTCTCTACCCTTTCTGTTTTTTTCTTGTAGCATTATGAGAATTATTAGAGAAAACATCATCCTCCTCATCGTCCTCGATTCGCCCCATATAGATTTTTAAAATTCACAGATGCAGAAATCATTTTTTGTCAGTGAGTCATTGTATTGCAAACAATGCGCACGTCGATATTTTTCGTAATAGAAAATATATAAATTTTTAAATAAACTGACATCATCGTCCTCATCGTCCTCGATTCGCTGTCCCAGCCCTCCTCCGTACATGCTTCCTTCCATAGTTGAACGAGATAGAAGATCATCGACACGATGAGAAGCAGCGGATGATGGAGGGAAGTGAATGGAGGAAGAGGAGGCCCAGTCACCTAGTTAAAGGTAAAAGCATAGTTACAATAAATGTGATAGAGATTATACGTCAACGTAAGTTTTGGGAATGGATTCTTATTCCAAACGAAATTTCCAAGTTCTTCATCATCTATCATGTTTGGTCTCAAAATTGTGATTTTAAGATTGCACAAGGCTATACGACGAGTACATTGTGAGAGTTTCTTACCCGATGGTTGGTCGAGTTCCTCGAGTGCAAGCTGCGTCTGGGCCGCGTCCATGTCGAAGAGGGAGGGTCTGCAATGGGAAGGAATATATTTTATTATGGAACAACAACCTCGGTTCCTTAAACTATACCAGTAAAAGGTTTCACATTATTTGAGATAGCAAAGGTTAATGCACAGACCGGGAATCGAACCCGGGGCTTCCGCTTACCGGGCAGGAGTTCTACCACTGAGCTACCTGTGCACCTGTGCTATCTCTTTCCTGGGTGAATGATACTCTCATTTGGAGTCATATTGATCCTTCGCAACGCAGCCTACTCGGCAATGACTAGAGTAATCACTCAGATAAAAACAAGCTTTCACATTATCATCATTATGTTAGAGCGTCTTTACTAGTACACATTCTCGTTTTTCCAATTTCGATATTATTCTGAATATTCCTCACCTCACGGGCGACGACAGTGCGAATTCGTCCTCGTCCGCTGAGGGAGGAGTGTCGCCTCTCTGACCCGCGTCAAGAGCACGAGAACCGAAGGGAGACAGGCGCTGCAAGTGGATTAGCGTTATATTAATTGCATTGGCAGGACAGCTATCTCACCCAAGCCATCTGGAAGTCCTTCTCGCCCTTTGTCAATGTCATTGTATCGAGAGTGATTGATGGGGAAGGAATTGCCAAAGGGCAATGGAATATACGATTCTAGTACTTCACACCAGGTTAAAATTGCTCACAATGATGCACTAGGTCGGATGACAACCAACATGTTTAAAAAAAATCGCTTCGGGGTCATTGGGGAAGGAATCAATTCACAGCATGTTCACCGCAATTGATTACGAAGATCCAAATCTCCTCTCGACTTTTGGATTCATGTTAATACATATTCGAAGGTTTTCAATAATTCAACCTCGAGAATCGCATATTCACAACTCCTTTCTTCATTTTCTTCAGTTTCTCCCCGAGCTTTATTATACACCGAATGGCAAAATATTCACCTCCGGCATGAACTCCGATATCAGGTCGTCCTCAAAAGGATTCGTCGACGGTTTTCTCGTCATCGTCTCATCCCTCGAATCCCTTCTGGATGGGCGAGGAGGGGGCACGGGAAAGGTGGAAGGAGGGGGAGGGAAATCGGTTAGGGAAGGAAGATCGACGACAGGAGCGGACGAACCGAGACCGTAGAAGTCGTCTGCAATTAGAAGATTGGACGATACCAAAAACTTGAATGATTAAGTGCACGAGCTCAATTGTCCGATTTTTCCATTTAACAATAATCTCTTTGAATGTAGAACTGGGGAGACAGTAGTTTGATAGAAGAGTTCATTTGTTCATCGAAATGCCTAAATCTCTCTTTTTGCAATCTTGGAATGTCTGACTCGTGTGACTGAAGGGAATCAGACTGTTGATCGAAATGCCTTGTTACTAACAATAACAGCTGGTCTCACCAGTGGGTCCCACCTAGCGTTGTCTTACGACTGTTAAATCGCTTGACGTGGATGCACCTTTACCTTTCTGACTTTTAACAATAACAAGTCAACTCACCTAACTACCTAACTAGCCGCCTTACCACCAAACTCCTCACCTAACTAGTCCAATTAGTCAATCTCACCCAGATCGTCCAGGTCTCTCAGCTTGCTCATCTGCGGAGTGAACACATCTTCCACTACAGAAGGCGATCGAGTCGGTTTAAGAGGGAGAGGAGAGAGGAGAGGAGGAGGAACGGGTCGTGGATTGGGTGATGGCTCGCTCGATTCGATGCCCTCTGGCACTTCGATGACCGGGTGATTGGTCAGTTGCAGCTTTGCCGTTTCTGCAATGAAAATGGAACGTCTGACACCTCCTAATCTCTCCTAATCTGCATAGCTCGAAAAAGCTCAAAAAGATTGCTTTGATACTGTGAACTTTCGGTGTTCATAGGGATGATTTTGTTTTCATCCACGCTAAGTTGCCTGATCGATTCTTGAGATGTGAGCTATGATCGGAGAGGATGAATACCGTTACGTTCATGTATCTTATAAGGCAGAAGATACAAGAGTGAAGCGTACAGCTATTCACTTACCCGGAAGAGCGAGTCCCGTGTTGACGGCCTGTACGAAATCTTCGAGGAACTCGAGCGTGTCCTGGTCAATGTTCAGACGAATCGGCAGCATTGACACCTGAGAATGGTACAGATAAGACGTGCTTTCGATCAGCTTATTTAGACCTTTAAGATTAGATTAACGTTAGATTTTTCGCAATTGAAGTACTTGATGTTCTAAATAAGCTGGTCACTGATTTCGAAAACACGTATTCACACTGTCTTTTATACTAATACTATATTTACCCGAACTAGTGGTATGTACAATTGTGGAGGGGGGGGGAGGTGGAAGCGGACCTTTCTAATCGCGCTCTCATAACACTGAATAGTTCGGTGGAATCTTTCCTTCCGATCATAAGTGAGTGATGATCATTCCAACATCTATAAATCTATTCTATTCTATTCGGGTGGATAACGTTTCACAGGTCTTTTTTCACACATTCAATTAATTCATCCAAATTCTGATCACAAGAAATCGGAAAAAGCAAGCTCCAGATAACTATTATTTAGTACGGGGGAATGTGAAAGCCGATTATAGCCATATCTACTGCTCCACCAAGCGCAATGTTACAAGCGCCTGTTAAGAATCTCCGCCGATTTCATCAGATAATATCCCCATTTCCGTTGGCCCATTCGCAAAATTCTCTCCGAAATGGTTGCCCAAACACATTAGAGTGAGCAAACTCGCAGCAAAAGGCCATTCACCCGGTAGTAATCTCTCAATTCTCTCAATCTCTCATCGACTCAATAAACTTGTGAAATTTCAGAAAATTTGCCCAGAAAAGACAACATTTCTTGGAATTTTTAGGCAATAAATAGTTCGTATAATTGACTCTCTCTATTTCGTCTGTTCTCTCGCTTCTCTCGCTTCATTGTCTGATGGACAAGAGATACTAGCCAAAAGAGAGGAGAGAAGACGATTACTTTTTCTCTTAACATGAGACTATTACTCGCAGCAAACAGCTATCAAGCCCATTTACCAGTCGACTCACCCTCAATTTGCCCTCCTGTGCGTGGTTCTCGACCATTCGAATGGCGATCATGGGTGCGCACGTGCGACGAGGATGCTCCGATGTTGCGTACTGAAATAATTAAACATAGGCTACCGACTACTCGGTTGCGAAAGGTAAGGCACCCTAGCATTGGACAGCAGGGAATATAGTCCGTCTAACAGCTAGCATTACCTAGCGATGCCTAGCGATGTCTTGCGATACACAATTACCTTTACCTTTAGACTACCGTAACTTCCATTTTCCGCGATGACGTCAGCATAAATTGTAAACAATTTTTTAAATAAAAAACTTGTATAAGCAAAATCATTTCCAAACACGACATCGCGTGCTATGATCAGTACGATCTAGATGCATAGGCTACCGTATTCCCCAAGTCAAAATATTTGGTCTATTGCAGAACGTCGCATACTGTGATTCGAAATTGACTTTATATCAACGTCCGTAAGCTCCAGCTCGATTTTGATTTTATGCTCGATTTTAATGAAAATTGTTCTGTCAATTCAATGTTCAGTTGATTTTGTTGTATCATAATAACTATGTGTGGAAATAAATTGTATAACAAAGATCGTATCTTGACCATATATTCTTACGTAAATTCAGTCTAATTTGTTGTAGTAAATGTGTGTGGAAATGTTGCGTTTCTAATCTCCGACAATCTTTGCTGGTAAAAAAGGCAAGAACGAGCTAAAATTAGGGCGAATTGGAAGGTGAAAGATTTCACGGTCGCTTGGGTGCAATTCATCTGGAAATCCTGTCAACCTGTTCATTCGAGGGGAAAGAATGACGGTAGTACTCAACACCCACGATTTCCTGGAATCGCCCATGACTCTAGTTGAGTGTTTGGAAGATTAAACATTACAACATCTATATTCGAGTGTTCTCCCTTCACAATGTTTTGCTGTATACATGTGAGAATTCTCTAGAGGACAGTATTCCAATAATCACACGCCAAACATGAGAAACAACGCCATTCGTTTCTAGTATCGCCGAAGCTCCCACGCTTCTCTAAAATGCTCTCGTCTTTGGTCTTACTAGGCACCGGGCAAAGTCGCCGTTGTGATTAACGAGCACACTGGCCGACAAATCGCTTAATCCCTCTCTGGTGATTGATAGTAATGACGAGAAACATGGGGGAGAAGTCGACATAAATACCCCTCCCTAAGCCCAGCAGTCTCAGTATTCACTCAACTTTCGTGGGGCGATACCGCAAACGTCATGCTCTGAAATTTTCAGCATGCTATACTCAAATCGTAGCAACTTGAATCTGATTCGATAATTTCGGATCGAGAGCGCGACACGATTTGCTTTAGATTGGGCAATTTTGGATATCTTTCCATTCCCCGATGAGTCGAATTCTCCGCGCGCAGTTTCCGAGTCGAATCACAATTAGGCGAACCATATTTTTCCGACATTTCTCAGCCTTATTCGTTGCATAAGCACTGCACGGGCCTGCAGTTACTGTTTGAATAGTCTTTTCGTATTCCTATATCGCGTAGGCCTGTAACGGAAACTCCTCCTATTCCCTCTTCTCTACTCCTTTTCCGCCCCAGTTCCCCCGCCCCGGAAGCGGCAGCCGCATATCTGGGCCGACCAAAGCCGTCATTCAGTAACCTGAGACCTTTGACAGGTACAGCCCTTCCCTACTTTGCTCCCTTCGAACTCGTCAAAGATGGCCAAACTTCTCCTAGCTGTGCTCTGCCTATGCGTCGCCCTGATCTATGCAGGTAAGATCATAGTTAAGAATCATTCTCATTCCCCTTACAATATTAGTGAAAGGCTGTAGTAGTTGTTCAAAAGTTTACTAACAATTCTTTCTGAATTAGAGCTACTGCGCATTCATAACTTTTCAATAGTGAAGGGTTGCATTTTTTTCAGGTTTCGTCACTGATTGTTATTGAACAGCCGCGCAAAACAACTGTTTTGAATACCATAATAAGAGGCAGTAGCTAGAAATACGGGTTAGATAACGAACGGTAATGGCCGTTGGGAATGCGCAATCGTTGCATAGCGTCACTCTCCCAAATAGTCGACTTCCAAGTAATGACGGAGTATGATAGCTTTAGGAAGGAAAGGCTAGGGTTATACCTGAGGGCAAATTGCTCACTGGGGCGCTTATAAATCACGAAACGTCCATGCTGATGAATCGTTGTCACTTAATGGTCTCCTGAGACATCGGTTGCAAAGAAAGATTCAAAGATCAATTTATAGGCTACAACGAGGAGCTGATGAAGCGTAACGCCTTCGGTACAATGCGCTTCGGAAAGCGATCGATGCCTCTTTTCGAGGTGGGAACTATTTTACTCTAATCACCATTCAATAACTACTTTTTTCGACCGTTAAGTCACTTTAGGCACTTTTCAAGACTTTCTCAATCAATAAATGTCCATTTTCAGTCGGGAGAGGCCTCGGTGACTCTGCCTCGTCTCACGCGCAGCGGAGCTTCGTTCGGTACCATGCGCTTCGGCAAGAGATCCATGGCATCATCGGGAGAATACTTACAGTAGTCAGGCAATATCGTCTCTCTACCCCGCAATCTATCGACCACCGCAATCTCTAGCTTGATAATTACCCGCCGTTCCACTCTCGATAAAGCAAGATGTTAATTACTGTAGCAGTTGTTAAAGCGCTCGTGAAATGAGCGTTGAGCGTATTGATAATGACGTGGGATTTCGACATAGCATTCCCTACCTGGTAGAGCATCTCCTTGATGTTAGAGAGGGTGAGTCTATCGTGTACAGTTACGTCCTGGATCGAGATGAAGTTCATCGACCGCACGGACGCTTCCTGTAATGTAATTAAATAATCACGAATTACTTATTAAAATTTAGTAAATATATCCTCTTATTATGGTATTTTATCTTACAATTAGAAGTCTAGAGAGTCTATTGCGAAATATTGGCATATGTTATTGCGACATTTTAGCGTTTGAGATACGCTTTGGTGCAAGCTGAAATCCTTGACGAAGCCTCACCTTGTCAAACAACTGGTGCAAGAAAGAGATCTTCGCTAGTTCGAGTACGACCGATACTGAATGATCTCTAAACGGTCCTCCTCTGGCCTCCCTCGCGATGCTCTGGCCTCTGCCCGATCCGTCCCGATACTCCTCCGCCGAATAGGTCTTGGCAGCCTCAGGGCATGTGCCTGGAATTATAGTCATGATGCTGAATGGAATTCAGATAGATACTCAAAATGAAGGAACAGAAAGGAATACGTTAGTAACCATAGTGTGATTGTGCCCACCTAGATCATTTCCGGCGAAGATGTGCAGCTGGATTGAAATGTCCTTGAGTTTGTAGCGAATGAGTGGCATGGGATAGTCGGCCGGCAGTGGGATGCAGTCCGATCGGAAGTCTCCGGAAGTGGGAATGTGCTCGGGAATGTAGCTGAAACGTCAATCAATCAATATTTAACTGCAGGCAATAGTAGATGAGGATGGGGCGGCATTCTTCATACGTTGTATTTCGTTGTACCAGT
This sequence comes from Pristionchus pacificus, assembly GCA_000180635.4. Lineage (NCBI taxonomy): Eukaryota > Metazoa > Nematoda > Chromadorea > Rhabditida > Neodiplogasteridae > Pristionchus > Pristionchus pacificus. Next base: position 636,223 of record CM026580.1, read on the forward strand.
TGCCAATACTAAACTAAAACTGAACTGAACTTTAACGCAGTTATTTTGTATTTTCACAACTAAACACGTCCCCTCTGCATGAATTCTAAGCAAAGCATGAATTCTGTATGACTTTTCTGTTCGTTGAATTGTCTGGTTTGAAAGTGCTCACTTGTAGTAATAATCTCCACTCTCGGCGGTGTTGTCCGGGTCGATGAGACGGATGCGCGGCTCGCCGCTCGATGACTACAAAGTCTCGTTTACCTGATTTACCTCTCACATTATTTACCTAGATGTACTAATCCTGACAATCAATGTCGAACAACAGCGTTGGTCCCACCTAGCGTTGTCTTACGACAGTAAAATCGCTTGACGTAGATACCTTTTATGGTCTAGCCATGCAGTTTTTTTGGCTTGTTCACGTGACGCAATTGTACTCGTCCGGGGCAGAAACTGACCGTGATACCGCAGCCCGGAATGTCCTCTACCATGAAAAACTCTTCGTCGGTGGAGAAAGATGCGGATCGATTCTGCCCTGCTCCCGATCCAATCGACATGTCACGCATCGCGTCCTCGAGTAGATTCTGATATTTAATAAATCATTATCGTTTGATGACCTTGAAATAATGAAGAATGGCTATCTGATACGCCATCTTGATCAGAACACAACACTGATATAAAATTGTATTGCACTACATTTCCTTGTATTTTTTGGTATCGTTCTTCTATTGTACACCCGGGCACATAACACTTGAGGAGGAATCCACTCAACCGGCAATTCTCAGAGCAGGCTCAGGTTGCTAGACGGAGGTGAAGCGGAAACTACTTTCAAGACTTTCCAGGAAATATGGTTTCAAGTTTCATCCATTTCCAGAGCCATTCTTCCGATGTACTGCACACGCATCCGATATCTTTTCAATAAAAATCATTGAATATAATTGGAAACTGAGTGATTTGCCAAAGTAATTGATCTCATCTTCACATCTTCCCGTTAGTCTCTCTCGCAAACCTTAGACAAACAACAGTCTCAGTTTGTGCCAGCAGCGAAATGGTGAACGCTGCTGGGATAAACTGCGAATACACCTTCAGGAATATGCCCGATACATGGAATAGCATCATCATTCCACAGGCACACCACCAAAGGCTTGAGAAATAATGTCTAATTACTGAATATCTAAGAACCATCCCTTGACCCTTTGATACTGAGCACGAAGATCCCAATCCCCTTCCTAACGATGTTTCTTCCTGCAGGCTTATGCCTTGATATCAGGATAACTTTGTACTGAATATCTCACATTATCAAAAGCCAGATCCTCATGGGCAGCCCACTCCTCGACTGCTTCCTTCGCGTATCCGATCTCTGCTCCCTCATAGGGTGAAGGGGAAGGAGGTATGGGAGCGTCCTCACAAGCATTCTCAACCAGTCGCTTAAGACGACGTTCCGCTCCTGATATGACCTATTAATTATTGTTCCTATTAGGTGTGCAGATTCGGTTCCGATTTATGCATTATTTTCTCCACCACGAAATAGTGTTGTAATAGTGCTATTACAATGATAATGTTCTGGAAAAGTAAAAAGGAAGCGGAGATGGCACAAGGGCAAAAAATGGACATCTATACCCAAAAAATTAGCTCTCATAACTAACCCGGAGGTAGCGAGTCGCCCTTCTTCACCGTAGTCACCGTGCTCTTCGTGAGTGCACTCGAGACACTGTGGGTCTCTTCGTCCGGGGAGAGAACGCCATCGACGTCTGCTATGAGCAGACATCATTATGTGGAATTATGTTCCTCACTGTTTCACAATATCTTATGCTGCATGTATACATTATTTAGGGATAAATGTATTCAATGACGAAAATTGATATTGTACAGAATGTGGTTCGAAAGAGCAAACAAACAATATTCAACCACTTCTCTAATCCTCTCCCTTACCGACTGCTCTTTCGTCCTTCCACAAGTCGCTCTGCGCCACTTCGACCATCGTATTGATTAGGGTGACGAGTGAGTCATGGCAGACCCACGCCTGGAATTTTTTCTGATAAATTTGCTATTCTCAAGTTCGTATGCGAAGCTTATATTGTGTAGGTGATATATGTAATCATTTCGGTTTGGTCCTCACCTTGATCTGATCGTTCTGACATCTAAGTTCGAATAGCGGACAATTCCTCTTCTCTCCCTCAGCCGCCATCAATTGATTGAAGAAGAGCAATTCGAGTTGGAAGAGACCAATCTCGAGGATGTGCACCATGTTCGATCCCTGAATTTTTTTTTAATGTTCATTTTTGTACCAAATTCCATGCATTTGATACCCAAATACAGTCAATTTCATTCATTTCATTATCATTATTGTTATTCAAGTCAATCCTTATTTGAGATAGCAAAGGTTAATGCACAGACCGGGAATCGAACCCGGGGCTACCTTGAACCTACTCGGCAATGATTAGAGTAATCACTCAGATAAAAACAATTCAAGTCAATCCTTAATACACATGTGTGCTACCGTACCGCGGATACGGATGTGGTAGTCCCACAACGTAGTTTGTAGTGCGGTGCGACATGCACCTCTGTCTTTTACGCCCTGGCATTCCCCCGACTCTCTCGCCGTCTGGCGTCTCTAGTCTTGACACTCTCTCACCAAGAGCGCGCGAGGCGTGTGCGCGCTCTAGCCCCGCCCCTTCCCTCCTCTGCCTCGTGCGAGGGAGAGAGGTCACTTGAGTTTGTGAGAGGGTGGTGCACTGCCGCCCTCCTTTCCTTTGCTCATTTCACCCATTTGTCGTTTCGATCATCTGTCACACGTCCAATTCCTCACTTCAGATAGGTTGCGGAGAAACACTCCCCTCCTTCCATCGACCCAGTCACTCCACAAACCGGCGAGGTTGTGGAGAATCTTCCAATCACTCGGCACTCATTGTGCTCAAAGGTTGGTCATTCCATCCTTCAAACATTCCCAATCCATTTCCCCATTTTATCATAGACTCCACAGTATTTCCTTGTAAGGGCAATTAATAAATATTATTGTTGATTGTTCCCTTCACTTTCACACCACAAACCAACACAACTTTATCCATCGCGGGGTAAACGTTGCGTACAATTTTTATTAATTATTAATTTGTTTATTGCTAGATGACTTCTATCGTGTTGCGGGATGCACTCCAATTAGATGTAGAGTATATTTTCAGTTTTCGGTGGGTAGAATAATATCGCTGTGTCGACACCCGTTCATCCTCACAACCAACATCGATCGGGTTACCAGTTTGAGTGGGAGACAGGTGAGAAAACTGGGAGAAAAATCGATAGGAGTCTCGCAAATCGATGGATCAAGAATCGAATCGATGGATGGATGAGATCTCGGTCTTTCCTATCAACATTCCCGATCACACACACTAATCAACAATGTACCCACCTCTACCATTAACTACACTACCTTGATCTTTGGTTCGTCCTCATACGAAATGGTTCGATTCTCCTCTTCATTGTCCTCATTCGTCATATGGAGATGAACTCGCTCGAAGAGGAAGAGGAACTTGTTCACTTTCATCGATGGAACGATCGTCGAGTTGATGTCCACGTTGCCAAGTACGAACCTGCCATAATGCAATTATCATGGATACTACAGGCCCGATCTTTGGGATATAGGTAGTTGGCATTGAGAATTAACGCATTATTCAATGTTTATCAGAATCAATTATTCAATGTTTATCAGAATAATGTATGGGAGGTGTTAGGTCTCATGCTGTTCCCTTCAGGTTTTGTATTCCTGGACAGTTAGCGCCCACTAGTCACAGCCCAGAAATAATGAAAAAACTGCAGCTATATATCCTATACAGTAGACAACAATAGTATCTGGCATTAATGTATTGCATAGTTACGTATATTCCCCACGAGAGTACATGCCATGGATTGTTTCCCCCCGTTCCCCATCAATCCCGACTCCAACTAGTAGTCACATGTATCAATAAAAGGTGTTTCTATGCCAAGCGATTTTACGTCGTAAGACAACGCTAGGTGGGACCCGCTGATAAGACCAGCATCGCTGATAAGACCAGCATCAATAAATGTGGATCAACTCGACGATCAACTCACTTGTATTTCAATGGGCTTCCCTTGATGATTCTGTTATGGTCGTGAGCGAGCACCGCGTGGTCCAGATGGATGTGCAGGTAGGTATTGCAAACGGGCATCTGGAATTATTATTATTTTTAATTATTCAGTGGTGCTTAAGTCTGGCGTGTCGACGATTTTCTCATACACATCAATGGGAAAGTGCTGAAGACGTAATCAAGACGATTTTTTCCACGATGTCCTATGTAAATAATATATAATCACTATCAACAGACAATATCTCTGCATGCTGCTCACCTCATATCCAGGAATGTCAAAGTCGGTGAGGTAGAACAGATCCTTCAACTGCATGATCCACCACTCTTCCATCCTCTTCACTGGGATCAGATTGAGTTCGAGCAGACGCAGGGCGATCGCCGCTGTTGTTTCCTGCACATTGTTTGATTTTCAACTGATAATGGTCGCTATAATCCGCTCATATAACATCTTAAGCAATTAATGGTGTTTCTAACTGTTCGAAGCAACTTTCGAAGCAACGTTGTGGAAGCAACTTGAACTTTAACTTTAATTGCTCAGTAGGTTCAGGATACACTCTTCTATAAGCAATTTTTCTTTGCGATAAGTACTAAGAACCGCCGACTAAAAAAACATATTTTACCGACATAATTAGTGATACCTTGACTCGTCCATCCTCGCTGGTGACTAGATGTAGAGCAATACTCAATGAGTCGTCCCTTCTCTCCTCTCGAAGGTGAGAACCGTAAGCGAGAGATCGAAGATGCACCTCTGACTTCTCGTACGAACCAAATTCACGGTTGAGAACGTTCTTCGGAATGGTCGGTTCGTCTGGAAATAAGGCTGTTACAATGCAATACTTTCAGTGTCTATGTGGATGTGTCACTTGTGTAAAAAATAGACCAATTCATTCCTAGGAGATTTGAGTATTTTTCGGGAGCAACCAAAACCACTCACTTCTCTGTGCCACAGTGACGTTGGTGCTTGTCATGTGGAAGAATGTCTGGTTGAGATCTCCGTGGAAGCCATAGCACACGAACATCTGTGTGCCGCCCAACTCGGCCACTACCTGGGCAGGCTGAGCAGGATCGTCCTCGGAGGGCTGTAATTTGGGGTTTAATACTGATGCACTTGACCCGTTAACTATAGTTTATCATGTACGGTATGACACGTAATGCTAAAGATCGATCAAGTCGCTTATTATTTTACTGGCAAGAAAAAAAGTTATGGCATATTGAATCTGTAAACTATAAACGAACCGGTGCGACCTCCGTGCCCATGACCATTGTGCCGTTCATCACTTCCAGATTGAGAGCGAAGAAGTGGCTTTGTGCCTGGAATTTTTAATTTATATTTATTATATTTCAACAATGTAAAGGTAAGCTAGCTCGATTTTCATTTTTTTAATTGAAGTCGTCTCTCTCTCTTCTCCTTCCCTCAAAACAGACTTCTCTAGATGAGAAGGAGAGGACAGAAGGAGGTGCCGTTCTCTCGATACCTTTCTCTCAACCCTAGTCATAACCGACCTTCATGGTGCTTCTATCCCTCTCTCTCGAGTATTCATTCATGTCATCATCATCGTCACTGTCCAACTGAAGACGATGACCCACCGCCGATTTCACCTGATATTTTATATTATTATTATTTTTAGAAATATATAAAATATATGCTAGTTACAGAATTTTCTAGAAACATTCAAGCAGAGATGCGAATGGGGGTATCAAGTATTCTAATGGGGTACCAAGTGTGCAATATTTTACGAAATCCAATATATTTCGATCTGAATGCTCTTATCTCAACCGGCCTACTAAGGATGTGATAGACGAACCTCCTTGAAGCAGTCATCGAGGTTGATGTTCAGCGAGGTGTTCTTCGCTTTGAACACAGGCGCCGACGGTTGCCAAAGGGCGAAATCGTTGACCTGTAATTAATAATTTAATAAAATGATTAATTTCCTCTCATGTTTCATATTACTGATAGCAATCTGCTGCGATCGATATTGTATCACAAAAATATGTACAATTAAAAAAAAATTTCAATTTTAAAAAAAATATGTACACGCGATGCGCTTGCGCCACTCACCAATCGGTTGTAGAGCAACTCGAGGAATTGATGGTTGGGAATGAGCAGTCGAAGGAGAGGGAAATCGATGCGCAGTGTGACATCGGCTTGTTCCAGGCAATCCCGGGCGAATGTGGCCATTTCCTCGCGTGAACCAGCACGAACAATCTGATTAGGAAAGACGAATCGTTTATCTACATTACTTCGAACAGCTCCAAACGGTTCAATTACTCATAAGTCATCATTGCCAAGACTTTTCTTGCACGATCTGAAATTACCAAAATGGTTAAAATACGATTGTCCGTTTGTCAACGATCTGCGGTTAAGTTGAATTTTGCAAAGTATTGATCGAAATGGGTGGAACTCGACGGCAATTCGACTCTCATTTTCGAATATCAGAGTAAATAATCTATTACGTTTTCATCGTCACTCGTCGCGTTGCTCTTCGTGAAAGATTGATGCGTCTGAGCGAAGGGACCTTCCTGAAACACAATTATAAGTATTTCTATTTGTAGTTTCCAATCGGGCTGAATTTCTGGTTTGTCACTTTTATCACTATCTTTATCTCATCACACTTCGTGTCAACAACCTTGATAGTTTTTAGGACGTGAGTGTTAGTGTATATCGATACCAGAAGCCCTTTTTCATGGGGACACATGGACCAAACGAGGTTGTTAAGATATATTAACCCCTCCATTATCCTTGGGGTTTGTTCATTCTAGCACCTGTCGTTAGTCGATGTCAACAACCTCGTAAGTTTACTATTTTTAGGACGAGTACTCGCCTTCTTAGGCCGATTCTTGATGAGATCGGCCGAGATTGACTTGGTCATGTCATCGACGGTAGTGGGAAGCAGTCCAGAGTTGGACCGCGCCTTGAGCGACTTGTTGCTGCCGTCGAACTCGAGGGCGATCCTACAAGAGATGGAGTTCATGAAATATTATATTGCCTTTAGGCAGCCATTATCACTAAATTCCGTCACCGGTTCACACAGTTCGACATTCGATACACCAAGTAATGAAAGAGAATGTGTAACGGATGAAACGAGGGACTATGTATTCGCACAGCTCAGAAAGCGACAATTCTCACCTCACTGGCTTTCCCTTGCTGCCTGCATAGAGGAAGGCGGTTTCCTCATCGGTGCAGCCCAGTTTCGACAGTTCTCCGACGAAATTGCCCGTGATCTTCGTGGCTGTGATCTCGACGACGGTGGGACCGTTGCTCTTCTTGGATGGCATTAATACCTGCAAATATGCAATTAACTATAGGTCAAAATATTTTCTGTTAGGTGCCCATTGACGAAAGAGGCCGCGAGGGGGCTGCTGATCTTCCTGACATCCACCCCTCGTCCTCCCTCGCAGGGAATAGGTTGTTCGCTAACGACCATTTGATGGGCATTTTAAACGCACAATATTCTCCGAATATATTCAATGTAAATATGTTGAGATTTTTGAAAATTTGATGTAGCATCAGACAGACTCCGGTAATATCGTGAGAATATTTCCATTCCCCTCGTAGCTGACCTTTGATGAACGTAAGAGGGGGCGGAGTTAGGAAGAGGCCGGGAGGAGGCGAGCGATCTACCTGCTCTCCTCTCCCCTATATCTTCCCTTCCTCTCTCCTAGACAATCGATAGCTCGCTAACCAGCACATCTCATTTGCTGAGCATTACAAACGCACGATAAGAAGAGGCATAATTCACCTTGCACGAGGTGAGCTTCAACCGCAAGAATTCATCATGAGTGTTCTGCACGGTGTGCGAGATCCGGTCGTCACCACCCTCACGGAGGTCCACTTTAGGGATTCTGGAATTCGTTATTTCAGTACTCGAAATTTGAGCGATAAAGAATAACCCAAGCACAATATGACGTTTGTATCAAATCTCGGGATCATTCTCAATTGCTCTCTGAACTTCGAGAGAGGGTTGCGAAATAAGAGACGATTGTTCGAATGATTAACGCACTTCAAATCGATGGTCCAATTGGCGCAGTTGACCTCGATGGAACTCGGCGCGGCCTCTTTCGTGATCACTTCCGAGAAGAGATCCTCACTGAGACCGGAGGGAGCAGGTGCGGACTGAATTACTTGCTTACTCAAATTACAAAGGATGAAAACATCTTTGGATCATTAATTTATAATAATATGAGTATTTGTTTTTTAAGTAAAACATTCTCACAGAAAAATGCATTTCGTTTGAAAACTTTAAAAAGCAGTGTGAAACCATCTTTGGCAGCATTTTTTCACACCAACTTTCTTTCCCTTTAATTCTTAATAGTCTCACTCACTTTGAACGACCTCGTCGGCTGAGTAAAGAATGGTCTCGGACAGAGCAAATGGGAGATCCGATCGGAGATGGACATATCCAACTCGGAGCAGCACTTGCCCAGATGGATCACTGTGGACGTCTTCGTCTCCTCCTTTCGCATCACCACCTGAGAGGGAGAGATTAGCAATGGACGAGGTTAGGCCAGTGACGCTGCATTACATGATCGATAGTTTGAATCCCCCTCTACTGATGCTCCCAAGAGTCTCGCTTTTACAACATTGCACTCGCTAAAATGCAAACCGTACTGTGTCTAAATTATGACTCTATCTCTCACTCGTGTGCCCAGCCAATTTCGACTTGAATTTCGTCAAATCTGACGCGTTTCCACAGACAGGAATAATAAGAGAAAAATCTTTGCGTGATGACCGCCTCTCTCACTCATTCTTGATGACTCTTGATTATGCTGACTGATGATATACTTCTATTGCTATCAAGTGTCTCTCATTTCTCCACTGACCGTGAACTGACTGCCCTGATCACCGTCCTCCCTCTCGAACGTGAACAGAGGATTGTGGCGAGCGACGCCCGTCTGTAAATTATTCATATATTCAATAATATTCATAAATATTTAATAGTTGAAAAATTGAGATGATATGATCCGTTTATTCCAAAAATTTGAAATGTTTCGTATTGAAATTGTATTCATGCAAAGGATCCCCATCTGAGCGATTGATTAATTGAAGGAAATTTAGTAAAGAATCCTAGCCTCCACGAAGATACCAACCATGGTGGATAAAAAATGTAATTGCAATTGAAATACTCACCATAGTCGCTTCTGCCGTGAGGTACTCAGAAATGTCGCAGTTGGCAACGGATAGCTTCGTAGATACTCTTGTACCACTGTTGGGCGCGGATTCGACCGAGTAGGAGACCGAGACGGTCGAGCCGATCAATCTGAGATCGAATATTATTCTAGGAAGTCTTTCTCTTATTTGTGCCTCAGTTAGCGGTTTTTTTATATTCTTCTTCAATTATAAATCAAAATTCTTTCTAATTTATTGTTCCGGTGACATTCACAGAACAGAATATCTCTTTCGATTCATGCGATGTTTAAGAATGGGGCAAATCTAATAGCTAGCCTTATCAGTGGTCCCACCTAGCGTTGTCTAACGACTGTAAAATCGCTTGACGTGGAAACACATTTACCTTTTTACCATTTTAAAGAGCGATGCAGCCGAACTCGATAAAACCCATCATTTATGGGAGAATTTAAAACAACATGATTTATGAGATGAGAGGGTTAGAGAAACTGGTAGGAAAGGATAAGATAATATAAACTTCATAAAGAAATGTACGATTTTATCCTAACGTAATAGACGTCAGCCCACATCCCCGTCGACAACATCTAGATAGCTAAGGTAAGAGACAGTCATCCCTTTAATCTTGGCATTTGCGTGTGCTAGGCCAGTAATTATTCGAGGTAAATTCAGTCCGAAACGCCTAATTTCTTCTTCGGACCTACAGCGTCATCTAGTCACTTCCACCAATGTGCCCAAAAGGTGCGATCAAGGTGCCGATAGTAACCATCATTTGCTACTCACCTGATATGGTCCTTCAGATACAGATCATCTGCAGCAGCCTGCATGCTGGAGATGGGCATCGCATGGAAGATCTTCAGCTCGGCTGCCTTCTCGAAGAATCTGAAAGGATTGAGGTTACCGTATCTAGCTCGACCCGGGATACTGTATTACCACATTCTACATTCATTCGAGATAAAGTACATTCTTACTCTCATGTCAAATGAAACAATTCGATTGAGTGCACTGAGGGGATGGCAAAAGGCTTTTCTGGTTCATAGATAAGGTACCTTTTCGCGTTAACGTGCAGTAGATCGACGGCCTCTCTCGGTCCTCTCTCCATCAGGGCGACGGAGTCGGCAGATAGTGGGTCGTCATGCGTGAGAAAGGCGAGAATCGTCCCGATCTTCACACTGATCATCGCCGTCTCGCGTTTGTCTGCAAATATTATATTATTTTGTATATTTATTTTGTATTTTAAATAAATTGGTACACTTATTCATGCGTATTACCTGCGAATATTATGTATATTATTTATATATATATATTGTATTTTAAATATATTGGTAAACTTATTCATGATGAGCGACAAGGATGAATACGTTTGCATCATTGGCGTTCGAGAGCCAAATATTTTTGCGGAAAGATTTTGAAAGGGTCGGAGAGAGATGTATAGTAAAGGTAAATGTGTATCCACGTCAAGCTATTTTACGTCGTATGACAACGCAAGGTTGGCCTCGCTGATTAGGTGCAGTGGTACACTTTGCAATAAATCTCAAGACGAAACGACTGATTTGCTCGTAAAAAACTTATTATGTTGCCTTGTACTCACTCGCTTCCGTGGTCGCTTTCTCCTGTTCTCTCCTTATCGACGCCATCCGATGCTGAGAGTCGTCTTTGAGAGAGATGGATTGGAAACTGTGGAAGTCTTCGACGCCCTGCCAGTTACCTGAAATCAATTCCTTTTTTATGTGAGGTTAGAACTTGTCGATATAGTGCTTCATAAAAACGTAGGCATTTTTCATTACATTGTTAAAAAGTGTTGAGAAAATACTGTTTCCTTCAATACCAGCCCCACTTCTCCTTCATTTCAAAGGTATGAGGATTGAAGTTGAGCTGCGAAAGCAGCTAAACTGGCGAAATACACCCTATGAAGAATTCCGCCCCACCCTCATCTAGCAACCACGATAAATTCATTGCTAGATGTCGAAAGCATTACTTACCATTGCGCCCGAGAGCATTCCCCGCCGGCACATAGTCTGTCGTGATGTCGTCCAGCTGTCTATTTACAATGTCGAAGTCGCGATTGGCCATCGGCTGAAAATAGATTATCATTTCGAACATTTCGCTTCCCTATCAACACTCATTGACCTTTCCAGACTATTGGGGTGAAAACAATGAGGAATATCTACTGCTACTGCACGGCTCCGGCTCTTCCAGTGCCATGAACTAATCCCCGGCTCTGGTTCATGCTGTACCAGAACCGGGAAATAGTTACTAATACCCGGCTCTGATTTGACATCCGCCTTACCTCTCCTCCGACGCTCTTCTTGCTCACTTTCTCATCGACAGGAATGAGCAAACCGGTGATGTGCTTGATCAATTCCACCTGAGAGAAGGGGAACGGATTTTATGAATTATATGTGTCATGCTATCACTGATCTTCTGAGAAATTGCAGGACCCCGAGCAACTAGGAGCCCAAAGTTTGAGCAATCTCAATGAAATTTTCATAGTAACATATTGGCGACGAGAAAATGGATACTCTTATTGATCCCGCCCACTTAATCGCCTTTGAACGACGAAGAAAGGCATCATCTTTCGCTCACAGGCCCCATTTCTTGACTTCAATCGTCTGACTCGGAAATACCTATACCGAACGTGCAAGCGTACCTGGGAGGGCGTGACGAGGATATTGATGCCCTTGGAGAAGATGTCGAACTCGAACTGAAAATTGATTATTACACCCGTATCACTCGTGCTCATAAATAGTTGAAAATTTGTGAGCATACTTGTCCCATTTTTTTTGTACTACTATCTCTTTTTAGGAACAAGATCAAAAATGGACAACGGCAAGCAAACAAGGAGACTGTGGGATAGGGAACAGAAGGAATCTGGAAATGCTCCCGAGAGTAGACTGAATGAATCGTATCCGAGATCCCAATCAAATCAAGTCACTTCGCAATCAATATTGCCTCTTTGCTCGTGTCTACCTTGCTGTCAAGCTTTTCCTTAGCATTCATGTCCGAGTTCTTGATGCGAACGACGATCGTTGTTTCTCCTGCGATTTCTGCGAACTTCACCGGATTGGAGATGAGCCTGCAAATTTCAATAACTTATTTTAATTAGCAATATGAGATATGTTTCACAGTCTGGAATCATCAGTATTGAGTGATTTTGTAATAATATTCAGTCGGAATGAAGCTGAGGAAGCATAAAATTGTAAATATCCGTAACTAGTTCTGAGTAATGTTTGAAAACATTTAATTAGTGAAAACTCACGTTGGTTCCGGTCTGACTGACTTGAACTCGTCGATACTCGGAGAGGGATTCGGTTGAATAGAGTAGCATGACTGGAATTGATCTCCGATTATCATTCAAGGATCAATTTATCCTCTCATTTCTCTTGATCCATCCCCATATTTTAGCATAAACCAAGATGTTATCCCATCTCACCTGATATATACCCGACATCATCATGGAATCGGCCAGATTGGTGGACATGTACATGGAGGCGTGAGGCGACCCGGCTTTTTGAAGACTCTGCAGTGTAATTCTTACAAGTTTTACACCACTGTCAGGGACTGAGACTGTTGGTGGAACGATTTTCTCCATCACTTCTGATCAATTGCACGTTTCACAGTATTTCTAAATACAGAATGCGTATTGCTCGCGCTCAATGCGATCTATCAGGAGTATGCACTCACCTTTTTGTGTTCTCGTCGTAGGTACATGCTAGTTACAGGTGATCCGTAGTCATTCGCTACGGGTAGATCCGCTTTCGAGAACGTGTCCGTGTAGAGGGAGACACCGTCCAGATTAATGTACTGAAAGGACAAATAAGATCAACCCTTCGCATTCGCGCAATCATCCTCTGGCTACACCCTACACAGTGCAAACTGTTCACAGAAAGTATGGCAGAACACTTTTTCAAATTTTGTTAAGAAATTTCCCTCTTATCACTGGAGCATTGTAGTTCAGCGCAATAAGATTGATTCGAGCGGGTCGAGAGCGTTCTCAGCTCTTTTCATCACCTCATGTGAACAAAATGCACAATCATGTTAAGGCTGATCCAGATTGAGCACTAACGCATCATTTTTCTAGGTGCCAGCATTTTTCGTTTCTATTGCGATCTTTTATTTTGCGATCTCTTACTGGCCGAGTCGAAATACGTTTCGACCTCACCTTGTTCAGATTAGTGACACTGCTCAGTCCATGGGGCTGACTCGTGATAGTCTCGGCGCTCTTTCCCTCTTGCCGACACATTTTCATCTGCTCGTCCATAAATCGGAGCCTGAACGACGTGATTTCATACCTTTTTATCATCCGATCAGTCAGATCATGTCCAAACAATTTACGCAATTGGCTACCCATTACCCGCGATATTCGTGAGGCGGTTGGGTGTCTACGACCCAATAGACAGACACATCAAATCGTAGTTACTTTTGCTATATTATCTTGTCTCTTCCTAGCAGTTTCTCTAATCTTTTCGACTCCATACCCGTCAGTGTATCAGGATCTATCTGACGGAGCACAGGTCGTATCAGACTATCCGATACAGTACTCACTTCTCGATCTTGAACTCGACGGCGGTGGCCATATCACAGTTGGCAGCTGCATCCGACTCCACTCGCAGGATGAGATCGTCGATGTTGCAGCAGAACCGAGAGACGACGGCGTCGACCACCTGAGAGAGACGAGCGATAGCATGGTTTTGTAAGATTATGACAATATTGTTATATAACAATCGACACCGAAAAAGCTAAGAAGAACCCACCCCCTTGTCCCATTATCACTACGTACGAAGATCCCAATCCCTTCCCCTATGATGTTTCCTCCTGCAGGCCTATTTCCTTGGCATCAGGATAAATATATGTATGTATGTACAGTTGTGACATACACTAGGGATATGTATCTTCGTAATGGGCTCTTCGAACACAAATTCGATTGAGTACCGTAATTAAGCCTTGCCGGGTATATGATTTGAGAGACTATATCCTATATCCTTATTGATATTAAGTAATTTGACAGCCTTAATCATCCAAGATGACCAGTACATATCAGAACATATTTCTGAAAACCGTAGGCAGTTTTGTGAAAATCGAAGCGCTAAGTATACGGTAAGGAAAATCGACAAACTGTTTTTCTACTTTTTCACAAAACCTTAAATACTGCCGACACTTTTCTTGTAATGTACAAATTAACGAATAAATTATTTGCGATTCTGCCAACTGTAATCGATTGCATATTACACGAGCTTTACATAGCTGCCGAGAAAGGCCCAAATTTTGCACCAATTGAGCCACAAATTGACCATGGACCGTCATGGAACGTCCCGGCCCGGCCGGGACGGATTGTTTTCATGGGGGAATCAAGTACTCCTTACCTTGCTCAATGCGTGCACTGAATCGTCATCGCTGCCCTCACTCCACTGTCCTTCGTCCTTCTCTTCCTTACAGAAGGACTGAGCGAGATCCATAGAGGACACGAGAGACTCCACGACTGATCCGACCATACAAGAGACTGCAATTAGTTAATTACTATTAATTAAATATATTAATTTAAATGACCGGACAGACATCGTCGGTACCCCTATGAATTTTTTTTAAATATCTTTTTGTTGCCTATGCTTATGTACTTTATTTAAAACTGACAGCGCTAATACGCACTTTTAGCAAATGCCAATACTAATCGGAGATAACAACGTCACGTGCTTCATAGTGCGATGAATCAAACCCTATCTCTCTGGTTATTGATCATTGGGACCGGTCAATCCCAAGCCCCGGAAAGCCGGGAATTATCGAGATGTTCATCAAGAGACTCGTGCAACTCACCGAGATCTTTATCCTCCAGTTTGAATGCTTCCATCCCTCGGAATGTGAGCTGAACATCGGAGAGGTCGACCTGAATGAGAGCTTGTGATGCGCCGAATGGAATGAGTTTCCCCGCTAAGACAAGACAGATCAATAACCTGACTACCGTATTTCTCTAGTTGCTCATCAAAACACCGCACAGTCAGTTCTCCGAGTATGACTCTTGTCACTTCTATCAATCCTTATAGGTTTCACTGTGCAAGCTGCATCGGGAATAGTGCGGGAATAGTACGATGCAGTGCATTTCATTTTGCGAAAGCAAAGGATAGAATGGTTAACCGAACCAGGTGGCTACTTAGCATAAACCACTTACCTCACTGGCATCAGCCATCAAACTTGACCAGGGCACTTTGATTCGTATGCTTCCAATGAATCCGTCGACGAGACGAAGAGGAAGATTGAGAGAGGACATTGTCTCGTTGATGTACTGTAATTTATTTATTTAACTGATTAAGTTTTAATTATTTAATTGAAAATATTATTTTCGTGCTACATCACGTATTGTGTCCCTCATTTTGATCACTCTGAGTTCAAATATCGCCCACAATCACGATTTACGGAGAGAACCAGAGAAAATAGTTTATGGTAAGTTGCCACCTGGTTTGATTAACCATTATATCGTTTGCTTTCGCACTACGGAAAGCACTGTATCGTACTGTTATTAAACCCCTCTCCCCAAGCACCTTGCGGAGTGAGACACCTAGAGCTAGGAATCAATAACGGGTGCATTTCACAGTCGCACTCACTATTCTAAAATATTTTATGCTTTTTTCATTTTAAAAAAGGCTTTGTAGATCAACAATACGATTCTCAACTCAACGATGATTCATTCGCGCATGGGACCGAAACTATTCTAGGAGATTCAATTTTTTTAATTTGAATAATCCAAATAGTGAATATGGTAGCACTTGGCAGATGACCAACACTCTGAAACCAAAGAAGTTTATCACCCCCTCAATTATACATAATCACCCATAAAACACATCACAATTTGGCCATTAAATTTAAATTGAAACAATATCTAAAAATCAGACATAGTGGGTGAAAATCGTGGCAAACCTGTGCATTCAACATCACTTGCTCGATCTGCACGCATCCCTTGCTCAGATCGATCGATAGCTGCTCAAGGGAGAGATTCTTCTCGAGAAGGTGACCCAAGTATCGATGAATGATGAATCGGCACCATCTACAAGGGAAGTCATTGACAAATTATTGTATTTAAGCAACTAAACGTGATTTGTTTCGAATGCATTCATAACCTAAAAGGTTTGAAATACATGGTTTGAGATCGATAATTGTTATTATTTAGAGAATTTGTGCCAAAAAGAGTCAATAATTTTGCAAAAATATTGTTTACGTCAAGGTTACCGCTCAAAGTGAGCAAGAAAATTCACAATAATACTAAATAAATAGCATAAAAGACCGAATAGGTTAGATTTGCTGGATTATTGGTCCAAAAGGTAGAAAAAAGGCCTCGAAACAGGTAAATTAAGGTAAACAAAAGAGCTCACCTCCCATGGAGATGGTCCGATATGTTGAAGTCGAAGAAGTGCATCGATGCACCTGAAAATCAGCAAAATTAGAATCAAATACGGTAAAAATCGACAAAAATTGTGTCGAAACACGCGCACTCGACAACAATAGATGACGATGCGTGAGAAATTGGGACGATAACAAGCGAAAACAACAACCCATAGAGCCAATATAAGGGTGACTGACCCGAGAGAGGGGTGAAAAACTATAAGATAATGGCAGAATCGCCGATAATTACTGACAATGTGCATTGATCTAACCCGATCACACAGTTTCAGCACCGAAAATTGGGCAAAATCGATGTGATTATCGTCAAACGGGCATGACATCCCAATGCTATCAGAGAGATGCGAGGGGTGACTATTACTCGCGAGTGTAGAGGAGAAGAGTCGCTTATCACGTGCGCTCACGCTTGACCGGTGTAAGTGTGCGATGTCAGATAAACGGCCATCCTCGCTCCCTTGGACTGTGGATCAAGCAAAACTGGGCTTGCAGGGCGAATTGATTTGCTTTAGGTGGACATTTAGGATATTAAATTGATGTTTAGGGGCGAAACGAGCAAAAGCGACGCAAAACACGGCAAACAAGTGGTGCGCACGTGACGAACTCTCTTCCGCTCGCTTCTTGGGAGTGCAAACAGCTGATTTCCGATGGAAGATTTCCTGATCTTCCATCACATACACCCCAAATAAGCGGATCGCGTCATTTTCACCATTTCGAGGGCGAAAGCGAGACGCGCGCGCCGATTTGCCATTGAACTAGTGGCCTTGGCACAGGGGAGAAAGCGAGAGGGGAGCAGGAACAATGGCCCGGTCGATAGTATCGATAGATAGACCCGAGCCAAGGACGAAATGGGTGAAAAGCGTAATAGAAAAACCCTGGAACCGCCAGAATTTGAAAGGATATCAGCTGAGAGGAGCATTTGGCTGCGTGGAGAGGGCGCGTGCTAAAGGGCACGATACGCAGGCCCCTCGTCGCTCTCTCCACTATGCACACTCTCTCGGCCCACTCTCGTCGTCTGAACCTCCAACTTCCCCTTGTCACTCGCGCTCCCCTCCTCTGGCCACACTCTCGTCCCCCAAACCTCCTCCCTTCACTTGTATCTCTCCGCCTCTCCTCCTCAGCCTTTCTATCTCGCCTTTCCCACTGACCGCCTCTCGCCCACTCTCCCCACTAAACTCATTCTCTCTCCTTCACTATCGTCGTCCAATCCTCCTCTCCTTCTCTTGTCTCTCCCCATCTCACCTCCGTCCCATCACCACAACAGCTGCATAGTCCATTCTCTTCCTTCCCCCTTCCCTCTCTCTCCCTCTGTGTGACCCCTGACAGAGTGTACGAGAGGGGAAGAGCGGGCTGACCACTGTGCTCGATCGGTTGCTGAATCGAGGGGAGAAGATGGGAAGAAGGGGGGAATGACCGCCTGTGATATCAATTTGTTATCGGAATAGAGATCGTTTCCAGGACTGATTCGAGTTGTTAGGGAGAGTGAGAGAGGGGAGGGAGAGGCGAGACATGATGATCGAGCGATGGAGAGCCTGATATGAAGGAATCGCCGAGTAATGATCATGAGATTATCCTTAGTCTCCATTTAGTTCTGTAGATCAAATCTGTAACTGTTGCAACTGTTGATATTTTACGGAAAAGACACGCACTCAAAACCGATCCAAAAAAAAATATCGCATACGTAACAGTGTGCAAGTCCGCAAGAATATCAATTAAAGAATATCAATAAACAAAGCGTACTAGTATTGCGATCATGCATACCAAGTTTCATCCCTATGGAGTCACTATCTGCCGACTAGCACCGATTTTAAAAGTGAAACGTAAACCACCCGGGTTTGCTGTTTCGCAATCGTTTCAAACAAGCAAATGCTCAAAAAAATTCACAAAATTCACAAAATGAACGCGTACATTATGCACTATTTTTTATGAATAAAAAGCGAATTGCAAGATCCGGCCCGAACTACAAACCAAAAATTTATATTTATTTCGAAATTTCGAATGTTCTCGTCGATTTTAATAGCGATCACGGTGCAACTTAGTACATAATGTTCGCCTGAATTTCGTGAATTTTTTGAGCATTTCCTTGTTTGAAACGATTGCAAAACAGCAAACCCGGGTGGTTTACGTTTCACTTTTAAAATCGGTGCTAGTCGGCAGATAGTGACTCGATAGGGATAAAACTTGGTATGCTTTATCGCAATACTAGTACCCTTTGTTTACACTATCACTCGAAAAGATCGATTAAGAATTGGCAAAGTCGGCTGGGTTATGTTTCACTTTATAAATTTTTTTAGCGGGTTTTCGCGGGAAATGTCCATGAATAAAAGTGTCTTAAAATTCGAACAAACCTAGACCACTCCCGAATCGATTGGATTCGTTTTACGCATTTTGACCTGTGACGTCATCATGCACTTTCTACTATCCCCTGTCCACCTTCCCCCCCCCCTTCCCCGCACACACTCATCACGCACTACCTACCATAGAAGTTGCATTTTGAAGAATGCCAACACTATGTCGATCGAGTCAGATAGTGTCTTTTTTTTAAAATCTCGGTTCAGAATTGAGTTAGAGCTTTCAAATTTTGGGGAATCACTTCGCTATCAAAGATATCGCTATCTATATCAAGGTACCAATCGGTCAGTACTGCCAGTTTACCTACGAAAACTTTCACTTTCCTCCTCCTTTAATTGATATTCTTGCGGACTTGCACACTGTTACGTATGCGATTCTGTTTTGGATCGGTTTTGAGTGCGTGTCTTTTCCGTAAATTATCAACAGTTGCTGGAGAGATTCGAGGCCGCCTTTGTGCATGGGATTACGGTATCCCTTTGTTGTAGCTGGCCGCCTTCGTGCATGGGATTACGGTATCCCTTTGTTGTAGCTGGCCGCCTTCGTGCATGGGATTACGGTATCCCTTTGTTCTAGCTGACCGCCTTCGTGCATGGGATTACGGTATCCCATTGTTCTAGCTGGCCGCCTTCGTGCATGGGATTACGGTATCCCATTGTTCTAGCTGGCCGCCTTCGTGCATGGGATTACGGTATCCCATTGTTCTAGCTGGCCGCCTTCGTGCATGGGATTACGGTATCCCATTGTTCTAGCTGGCCGCCTTCGTGCATGGGATTACGGTATCCCATTGTTCTAGCTGGCCGCCTTCGTGCATGGGATTACGGTATCCCATTGTTCTAGCTGGCCGCCTTCGTGCATGGGATTACGGTATCCCTGTAGATGAGGTGCCCCCATCTATGCAATTTATTATTTCCCCTCGAATATAATTGCTAATTCTGTGAATATTTGATCACTTTATACAAAACCAATATTTAAATAATTAAAACAATAATTAAATCACTTTATGATATCAATAGCACACACTGAAAATAGAATATTTCCCGCCAAAATTATTCAAATATGTTTATTGCCACGAAAAGTTAGAACATTTCGCTTACCGTAATCCGAACATTTCGAATATTGTTTTTTCCTTTCTCTGATCGATACTTGTTGTTATCACTTAGGGTTTACGTTTTTGCTTGTTGTTTTTGTGTCTTATCTTTATAAATCATTCATTATAAATCATAATCATAACATCGTGCGGATAAATAAATAAATAAATAAATTAAAAACACTTGCAACTCGTTGCGTGCCTAGTAAGGGAGTTAGGACTCCATCTTGAGTTCACCTTTTCTTGTCGCGTCGCCCTTTTCCGCAAGGACAATTCCGTAAGGACATTCCGTAAGGACAATTCCGTAAGGACATTCCGTAAGGACATTCCCCCAGGGACATAGTTTACCCACCCCTCGCCGAAGGCTCTGCCCAAATATTTATTTATTGCAGTAGCCTGAGTCGACGGTTGTGGACGACAACAACACTTTGTAAGTAAGGACTTGTTACTAGTTAGTTTTGCTGGTCGGTTGCCCATTAGCGGAGCCCACAAACAGGACACAGTAGTAAACAAGATACCCCTTTCTTTACATGGGGGCTGAGCCAGTTTGAATAAGTGGAAACAAGAACGAATCGAGTTTATTTCATTGAATTTCTTTCAAGGAGACATGGACGAGCACAATCTTCTCTATGGAGAGGATGGCAAGCTGATCGAAGAAGAGAACGAGGAGATGATGGACGAGGACGAACTCCTCCGCGAGACCCCGGCTGTGGAGGAGGAAGCCATCCACCCAGTCGAGAAGGAGGCGATCAAGGGAGTAATTGAAGGCGCGAAACATGGTATCGAGGTGCGTGAACGCTTTACTCGTTCCAAAACGAGAAAAATTGAGAATAGTAAGGAGCCTAGAGACGCGATTAAGCGTATTAGAATGAAGTTCGATACCGCCAGACAGAATCTGAAAGGGAGAGAGGAGAGTAAAGGGAGTACTGCTGAGGCAATTCTTGAGTTCGAGGGTATATTCGATAAGGAAAGGAAGTTGATTGAGGATGATCTATTGTTACTTGATGGTGTATTAGTTGCTAATAGCACTGATCAGAGCAATGTAGAGAAGTGGAAATCACGGTATCAAGAATGTAATGAGAAACTAATTGCGATGAGTGATGAAATTGAGAAAGCTAAGAATGGAAGCGTTGAGGCTGATAAAACAAGCACTGTTTTTGACACTCTCGCTGAGTTGCGCTCGAATTATGAGGCATTGTTAGAGGAAAAGAAGAATAGAGAGACGAGAGATAATACCATTTTGGCTACTGTTGGTGTAGAATCGATGGAGGAAGTGATTGATCGTGCTACTAAGGGAGAGAGAAGGAATTTCGCTGCTGAAACGAGTACGAAAGTCCTAGAGCAGATCACATCAGCTTTAGATGAAGTCGGTCATAGTAATATCGCTACGATGGTTGACGAAATATTCAAACTCCGTGAGGTGAATGATAAGCAGGCTGATGTGCTGGATGAAATAATGGAGTCATTGAATGTTATTGATATGAAAGACATAATGGTATCCATTCAGCTGTCCCAGAAGGAATTGAAAGAGAAGATGAAGAAGCTCGAGATCGACCTCGCGAAAGCTGAGGACCTCGTCGAGAAGAGAACAAGGGAGCGAAACGAGGCGATCGCTGAGCACGAGCAGGCCAAACAGGCCCTCTTCGAGAAGGAAAGAGGTCAGCCGGTTCTTCCAGCAATCGATACAGAGAGAAGTGAATTGAATCAGATCAGAGATCAATTGCAGCAGCTGATGCCGCTCTTACAAAGCAGCGGGAGGCCCGCGCAGCGATGTCCGCCGCGTTCAGAGGGTACAACCTCAATGATGCACGGAAGCAACGCAAGGAGAGAGACACCGACAAACTCCGGTACGTCTAGCCAAGTAATTCCTGAAAATGGTTACGGAGTGCAATCTCCAATGTTTTCTTTGAATCCTGCAGACTTACCTGCACTGGATAAATTTGATGTTAAATTGGCAAACTGGAAAACTTTCTGTGATGGTTTCCTACTTAGGTATGAAAGATTGGGCAATGTGGGTGCACAGATTGTACTGAAGGAGATGTTGAGTGGGCGAGCTCTCACTGAATACGCAAGTATTCCTGATGAGTATAGATCTAAGCCTGTTAGAGATTGTCTCGAATGGCTGAAAGAGAAGTGTTTTGGTAATTCGATGTTTGTTGAAATGGATCTGGAGAAGAAGTGGAGAGCTATGACTGTGGGTGGTCGGAAAGTAGACACTGTCTGTAATGATATTGAGTACATAGTGTCCAAGTTGCACACTGATGAGCATAAGCAGGAAGATGCAAAACGAGTGCAGTTCCTCCTGATGTATGAGAACAACAGGGAGTATCCTGAATTGTTGAAGATGATGGATGAGAAGAAGTCGTATGCTGAGATGAAAGAGCACATGCGACGCGCAGAGTATATTGAGCGCTCGTTGAATCAGAGTCGATTAGAGAATCGAGGGACGAGTAATAGTGGAAGAGTGATTAGTGGAAAGAGATATCAGTTGAATAATGGAGCAAACGGTCGAGTGGACAGTAGGACGTGCTTCAACTGTCAGGGAATCGGTCATTTGGGCAGAGAATGTCCATCGAAGAAGGACTTATCCGGAAGATTTGTCAATGCGAGATGCAGTGGATGTGGAGGAGAAGGACACACAAGTAGAATGTGTTACCCCGATCCAGCTGCGAAGAGATTGCCGAACAGAGCACCAGAGATGCATAATGGTACACTGAGAGATGCTCAGGTGTCGCCGCAGAATGGTGGTTCACAAATCAATAATAACAGTAATGCTAACCACACTCCAGTGATACAGTCAGCCACAGGTGTTGGATCTGGACTGGGAGGGAGTGGTCGTGTGAACGATAATGGACATCGAAGATCTGGGAATGGGAGTCGTTTCAATTCAGGAAACAACTCCAACCCAAGAGTACAGATGATAACGATGGATGAATAGGCGAATAATGTTGGACGTGAGAACCGAGTGTCGTTCAACAGACGGAAACCAGCCTATGTGAGAAGTGAGAATGAGACACGGAAAGAGTCTGAGAATGGAGTAGATGAAACTCCACTGATGGTGCAAGCTAGTAGAACAGGAGATGTGATCATTGAGGATCCACTGTTCGTGAAGCGATTTCGTCCAGTGCAAGGCGTGATCGGTGGGCTGCAAGTGGAAGCATGCCTTGATACCGGCGCCGAAGTGAATTTGATAGACAAGAGACGTGTTGATTTAATGAATGGAGTTGTTGTAGAGGAAAACATCAACTTTGATATTTGTGAAGCACTCGGTAAATCGGTAAAGACGATTGGTACTGTAGTTGTCGATGTGGAAATGAATGTGGGAAGGAAGTGCAGAGTCGGATTTGTAGTTTCTGAATCTGATATCCCGACGGTATTGCTGGGCAATGGTGCTCTGGAAGCAATGGGATTGGAGTTGAATATGAAGAAAGAGGTCCTCGAGCCTGGTGATGCAGTAGTGTCATCCCAGCCGGATAGTGCAATTGTGTTGAAGGATGTGCGTATCGGGCCAGGAAGGATTGGTTCCGTATTTGTTGGAGGTGGTAGACCTGGAGAAGGTTCCAAGGTGCTAATCACTGACCGTGTTGAAGTTGTCGAAGGTACAAATGATGGATCAAGAGATGTCCAAGTACCTGTTTGGAATAGTACTGATAGAGATCTCGTATTCAATAGAGATGATACGATTGGAGTGTGGTGTAAAGTAGAAGATATTGATGGTGTGAAGAAAGATGAAGCATCTGAAATGAAGGCGATAGTCAAACAATTGCGAGTCAATGGATGTTTGATGAATGATCAAGCATCGGATTGGGCACAGATTCTAATGAATCTCGAAGGATGTAGAGGAGGAGAAAAGTTGAGTGAAAGAGTCGAACAGATCATCAGAGAGCATTCAGATGTGTTGGCGAGGAGAGACGATGATTTGGGAAGGATGCACAATCTGGAATGTGATATTCGATTAGATCCGAATCGAAGTGATCCAATAAGACAAAGAGAACGTCCAGTTCCCTTTTCGATGAAACCAGCGTTGAGGGTACTTCTCGATAAAATGATGGCGCAAGGTGTCATCAAAAAGTCGAACTCACCATGGTTGTCTCCTGTAGTGCTTGTAAAGAAGAAGGATGGAAGTATCCGTATTTGTATTGATTTCCGTAAGGTGAACGAAGTGACGAAGGAGGATGCGTTTCCCCTCCCGTATTCTCGAGAATATTCTCCAATCACTCGAAGGAAAGAAGTACTTCTCGGTGATGGATCTTGCTTCGGGATTCTGGCAATTGCCATTGAATGAGAAGATTTCGGAAGTGACAGCTTTCGCAACAATGGGCGAGCTGTACGAGTTCTCAGTTCTTCCATTTGGTCTGAATATCAGTCCAGCTATCTTTCGAAGGGCAATGACTGAGGTGTTCAAGGAGGAATTGTTTAAGGAAGGAAAGGAAAGAGTGATCAATTGCTATATTGACGATGTCTTAATTGCGACTGAGGATGTGGAGGAGCATGAACAAGCACTTGCTCGTGTGCTCGGTCGATTGAGAGAAAATGGATTACGGTAATTCGATGTTTGTTGAAATGGATCTGGAGAAGAAGTGGAGAGCTATGCCTGTGGGTGGTCGGAAAGTAGACACTGTCTGTAATGAGGTGTTCAAGGAGGAATTGTGTAAGGAAGGAAAGGAAAGAGTGATCAATTGCTATATTGACGATGTCTTAATTGCGACTGAGGGTGTGGAGGAGCATGAAAAAGCACTTGCTCGTGTGCTCGGTCGTTTGAGAGAAAATGGATTACTATTGAATATGAAGAAGTGCAAGATAATGGTCACTGAAATTGATTATCTTGGACACAAGTTGAGTCAAGGTGGTGTGCATATGGATCCTAAGAAGGTGCAGGCGATCCAAGAGTACAAGAGACCCGAGAATATGAAGAATATGTAAGGACAATTCCGTAAGGACATTCCGTAAGGATATTCCCCCAGGGACATAGTTTACCCACCCCTCGCCGAAGGCTCTGCCCAAATATTTATTTATTGCAGTAGCCTGAGTCGACGGTTGTGGACGACAACAACACTTTGTAAGTAAGGACTTGTTACTAGTTAGTTTTGCTGGTCGGTTGCCCATTAGCGGAGCCCACAAACAGGACACAGTAGTAAACAAGATACCCCTTTCTTTACATGGGGGCTGAGCCAGTTTGAATAAGTGGAAACAAGAACGAATCGAGTTTATTTCATTGAATTTCTTTCAAGGAGACATGGACGAGCACAATCTTCTCTATGGAGAGGATGGCAAGCTGATCGAAGAAGAGAACGAGGAGATGATGGACGAGGACGAACTCCTCCGCGAGACCCCGGCTGTGGAGGAGGAAGCCATCCACCCAGTCGAGAAGGAGGCGATCAAGGGAGTAATTGAAGGCGCGAAACATGGTATCGAGGTGCGTGAACGCTTTACTCGTTCCAAAACGAGAAAAATTGAGAATAGTAAGGAGCCTAGAGACGCGATTAAGCGTATTAGAATGAAGTTCGATACCGCCAGACAGAATCTGAAAGGGAGAGAGGAGAGTAAAGGGAGTACTGCTGAGGCAATTCTTGAGTTCGAGGGTATATTCGATAAGGAAAGGAAGTTGATTGAGGATGATCTATTGTTACTTGATGGTGTATTAGTTGCTAATAGCACTGATCAGAGCAATGTAGAGAAGTGGAAATCACGGTATCAAGAATGTAATGAGAAACTAATTGCGATGAGTGATGAAATTGAGAAAGCTAAGAATGGAAGCGTTGAGGCTGATAAAACAAGCACTGTTTTTGACACTCTCGCTGAGTTGCGCTCGAATTATGAGGCATTGTTAGAGGAAAAGAAGAATAGAGAGACGAGAGATAATACCATTTTGGCTACTGTTGGTGTAGAATCGATGGAGGAAGTGATTGATCGTGCTACTAAGGGAGAGAGAAGGAATTTCGCTGCTGAAACGAGTACGAAAGTCCTAGAGCAGATCACATCAGCTTTAGATGAAGTCGGTCATAGTAATATCGCTACGATGGTTGACGAAATATTCAAACTCCGTGAGGTGAATGATAAGCAGGCTGATGTGCTGGATGAAATAATGGAGTCATTGAATGTTATTGATATGAAAGACATAATGGTATCCATTCAGCTGTCCCAGAAGGAATTGAAAGAGAAGATGAAGAAGCTCGAGATCGACCTCGCGAAAGCTGAGGACCTCGTCGAGAAGAGAACAAGGGAGCGAAACGAGGCGATCGCTGAGCACGAGCAGGCCAAACAGGCCCTCTTCGAGAAGGAAAGAGGTCAGCCGGTTCTTCCAGCAATCGATACAGAGAGAAGTGAATTGAATCAGATCAGAGATCAATTGCAGCAGCTGATGCCGCTCTTACAAAGCAGCGGGAGGCCCGCGCAGCGATGTCCGCCGCGTTCAGAGGGTACAACCTCAATGATGCACGGAAGCAACGCAAGGAGAGAGACACCGACAAACTCCGGTACGTCTAGCCAAGTAATTCCTGAAAATGGTTACGGAGTGCAATCTCCAATGTTTTCTTTGAATCCTGCAGACTTACCTGCACTGGATAAATTTGATGTTAAATTGGCAAACTGGAAAACTTTCTGTGATGGTTTCCTACTTAGGTATGAAAGATTGGGCAATGTGGGTGCACAGATTGTACTGAAGGAGATGTTGAGTGGGCGAGCTCTCACTGAATACGCAAGTATTCCTGATGAGTATAGATCTAAGCCTGTTAGAGATTGTCTCGAATGGCTGAAAGAGAAGTGTTTTGGTAATTCGATGTTTGTTGAAATGGATCTGGAGAAGAAGTGGAGAGCTATGACTGTGGGTGGTCGGAAAGTAGACACTGTCTGTAATGATATTGAGTACATAGTGTCCAAGTTGCACACTGATGAGCATAAGCAGGAAGATGCAAAACGAGTGCAGTTCCTCCTGATGTATGAGAACAACAGGGAGTATCCTGAATTGTTGAAGATGATGGATGAGAAGAAGTCGTATGCTGAGATGAAAGAGCACATGCGACGCGCAGAGTATATTGAGCGCTCGTTGAATCAGAGTCGATTAGAGAATCGAGGGACGAGTAATAGTGGAAGAGTGATTAGTGGAAAGAGATATCAGTTGAATAATGGAGCAAACGGTCGAGTGGACAGTAGGACGTGCTTCAACTGTCAGGGAATCGGTCATTTGGGCAGAGAATGTCCATCGAAGAAGGACTTATCCGGAAGATTTGTCAATGCGAGATGCAGTGGATGTGGAGGAGAAGGACACACAAGTAGAATGTGTTACCCCGATCCAGCTGCGAAGAGATTGCCGAACAGAGCACCAGAGATGCATAATGGTACACTGAGAGATGCTCAGGTGTCGCCGCAGAATGGTGGTTCACAAATCAATAATAACAGTAATGCTAACCACACTCCAGTGATACAGTCAGCCACAGGTGTTGGATCTGGACTGGGAGGGAGTGGTCGTGTGAACGATAATGGACATCGAAGATCTGGGAATGGGAGTCGTTTCAATTCAGGAAACAACTCCAACCCAAGAGTACAGATGATAACGATGGATGAATAGGCGAATAATGTTGGACGTGAGAACCGAGTGTCGTTCAACAGACGGAAACCAGCCTATGTGAGAAGTGAGAATGAGACACGGAAAGAGTCTGAGAATGGAGTAGATGAAACTCCACTGATGGTGCAAGCTAGTAGAACAGGAGATGTGATCATTGAGGATCCACTGTTCGTGAAGCGATTTCGTCCAGTGCAAGGCGTGATCGGTGGGCTGCAAGTGGAAGCATGCCTTGATACCGGCGCCGAAGTGAATTTGATAGACAAGAGACGTGTTGATTTAATGAATGGAGTTGTTGTAGAGGAAAACATCAACTTTGATATTTGTGAAGCACTCGGTAAATCGGTAAAGACGATTGGTACTGTAGTTGTCGATGTGGAAATGAATGTGGGAAGGAAGTGCAGAGTCGGATTTGTAGTTTCTGAATCTGATATCCCGACGGTATTGCTGGGCAATGGTGCTCTGGAAGCAATGGGATTGGAGTTGAATATGAAGAAAGAGGTCCTCGAGCCTGGTGATGCAGTAGTGTCATCCCAGCCGGATAGTGCAATTGTGTTGAAGGATGTGCGTATCGGGCCAGGAAGGATTGGTTCCGTATTTGTTGGAGGTGGTAGACCTGGAGAAGGTTCCAAGGTGCTAATCACTGACCGTGTTGAAGTTGTCGAAGGTACAAATGATGGATCAAGAGATGTCCAAGTACCTGTTTGGAATAGTACTGATAGAGATCTCGTATTCAATAGAGATGATACGATTGGAGTGTGGTGTAAAGTAGAAGATATTGATGGTGTGAAGAAAGATGAAGCATCTGAAATGAAGGCGATAGTCAAACAATTGCGAGTCAATGGATGTTTGATGAATGATCAAGCATCGGATTGGGCACAGATTCTAATGAATCTCGAAGGATGTAGAGGAGGAGAAAAGTTGAGTGAAAGAGTCGAACAGATCATCAGAGAGCATTCAGATGTGTTGGCGAGGAGAGACGATGATTTGGGAAGGATGCACAATCTGGAATGTGATATTCGATTAGATCCGAATCGAAGTGATCCAATAAGACAAAGAGAACGTCCAGTTCCCTTTTCGATGAAACCAGCGTTGAGGGTACTTCTCGATAAAATGATGGCGCAAGGTGTCATCAAAAAGTCGAACTCACCATGGTTGTCTCCTGTAGTGCTTGTAAAGAAGAAGGATGGAAGTATCCGTATTTGTATTGATTTCCGTAAGGTGAACGAAGTGACGAAGGAGGATGCGTTTCCCCTCCCGTATTCTCGAGAATATTCTCCAATCACTCGAAGGAAAGAAGTACTTCTCGGTGATGGATCTTGCTTCGGGATTCTGGCAATTGCCATTGAATGAGAAGATTTCGGAAGTGACAGCTTTCGCAACAATGGGCGAGCTGTACGAGTTCTCAGTTCTTCCATTTGGTCTGAATATCAGTCCAGCTATCTTTCGAAGGGCAATGACTGAGGTGTTCAAGGAGGAATTGTTTAAGGAAGGAAAGGAAAGAGTGATCAATTGCTATATTGACGATGTCTTAATTGCGACTGAGGATGTGGAGGAGCATGAACAAGCACTTGCTCGTGTGCTCGGTCGATTGAGAGAAAATGGATTACGGTAATTCGATGTTTGTTGAAATGGATCTGGAGAAGAAGTGGAGAGCTATGCCTGTGGGTGGTCGGAAAGTAGACACTGTCTGTAATGAGGTGTTCAAGGAGGAATTGTGTAAGGAAGGAAAGGAAAGAGTGATCAATTGCTATATTGACGATGTCTTAATTGCGACTGAGGGTGTGGAGGAGCATGAAAAAGCACTTGCTCGTGTGCTCGGTCGTTTGAGAGAAAATGGATTACTATTGAATATGAAGAAGTGCAAGATAATGGTCACTGAAATTGATTATCTTGGACACAAGTTGAGTCAAGGTGGTGTGCATATGGATCCTAAGAAGGTGCAGGCGATCCAAGAGTACAAGAGACCCGAGAATATGAAGAATATGTAAGGACAATTCCGTAAGGACATTCCGTAAGGATATTCCCCCAGGGACATAGTTTACCCACCCCTCGCCGAAGGCTCTGCCCAAATATTTATTTATTGCAGTAGCCTGAGTCGACGGTTGTGGACGACAACAACACTTTGTAAGTAAGGACTTGTTACTAGTTAGTTTTGCTGGTCGGTTGCCCATTAGCGGAGCCCACAAACAGGAAACAGTAGTAAACAAGATACCCCTTTCTTTACATCCCTTTGTTCTACCTGACCGCCTTCGTGCATGGGAATACGGTATACCATTGTTCTAGCTGGCCGCCTTCGTGCATGGGATTACGGTATCCCATTGTTCTAGCTGGCCGCCTTCGTGCATGGGATTACGGTATCCCATTGTTCTAGCTGGCCGCCTTCGTGCATGGGATTACGGTATCCCATTGTTCTAGCTGGCCGCCTTCGTGCATGGGATTACGGTATCCCATTGTTCTAGCTGGCCGCCTTCGTGCATGGGATTACGGTATCCCATTGTTCTAGCTGACCGCCTTCGTGCATGGGATTACGGTATCCCATTGTTCTAGCATGGGATTACGGTATCCCATTGTTCTAGCTGACCGCCTTCGTGCATTCGATTGGATTACGGTATCCCATTGTTCTAGCTGGCCGCCTCTAGCTGGCCGCCTTCGTTCATGGGATTAGGACATCCCGAAAAGAGAAGTCCCTACCAGAAAAGAGAAGTCCCAACCAGAAAAGAGAAGTCCCAACCAGAAAAGAGAAGTCACTTTCAGTAAAGAGAAGTCCCTACCAGAAAAGAGAAGTCACTTCCAGAAAAGAGAAGTCCCTACCAGAAAAGAGAAGTTCCCATTAGAAAAGAGAAGTCCCAACCAGAAAACTGAAGTTTCCATTAGAAAAGAGAAGTCCCTACCAGAAAAAAGGTACCAAGGTACCAAGGTACCGAGGTACCAAGATACCGAGGCACCAAAGTACCGAGGTACCAAGGTACCAAGGTACCGAGGTACCAAGGCACCAAGATACCGAGGTACCAAGGCACCAAGATACCGAGGCACCAAAGTACCGAGGTACCAAGGTACCAAGATACCGAGGCACCAAGGTACCAAGGTACCGAGGTACCAAGGTATCAAGGTACCGAGGCGTCAAGGTACCACGGTACAAGGTCCATGGGTATACCTTCCCTGCGTGGCGATCCTCAGAGTGGTTCGTGTAGATCCTCGATGCCCTTCGTTGAGATCCTCGGAGCCAGTGTTGAGATAGGTCTGGAAGAAGAGACATGAGGAGAGTGAGGGTGGAGTCGAGATCAAGGTGCAAGGTAGGTACCAAGGTACCAAGGTATCAAGATACCAAGGTACCATGGTATCAAGGTATAAAGGTACCGAGGTACCAAGATACAAGGTCCGGTGGGTTTACCTGCCCAGCGTGGCGATCCTCAGAGAGCTTCGTGTAGATTCTCGGTGCCAGGCTTGAGATCCTCGGTGCCGGCTTGAGATCCTCCGTGCCCTTCCTTGAGATCCTCGGAGCCTCGGTTGATATCGGCCTGGAAGGAGGAGTATGAGGAGAGGGATGGAGGGAGGGTGGAGATCCGACCTTGAGAAAAGAGGAAGAGAGGAAGAGGGAGCAGCCGGCGCGCACGAGAGAAGGAGGACGACTGGACGGAGGAGGGGGTGGGGAGGGGTTATATAGGCTGAGGATGGCAGTCAAATGGAATGTTGGAATAGGGAAATGAGGGATAAGTGAGGGGCTTAGACTAATGAATAGAGGGATTAGAGATTATCCCTCCTAACTGTCTCTCCATCATTCTTCACTCTCTCGTTCTATTTACATATATGCATAGCCCCCTCCTCCGGCATATATAACCCCCTCACCTCCCTCTTCCATCCATTCACGAGTCGTGTCTCCGAAGTCCGTGGTCGTCACTCCATGTGAGTTTAAACCCTCCCATCCACCCCCGCTCCTACCCCCGCCCCATCCTTTGGAACCCTGGATCCACATGACCCCCACCTGGACCCTCGTCCCCCTTTTGGATCTCCCTCGTGCCAAACCCTGGATCCCCATGACCCCCACCTGGACCCTCGCCCCCCCCCCCTTTTTGGATCTCCCTCGTGCCGAATGTAAATCACAAAAAAAAAGATTTCAAAACCAGCAAAAATTATTTACCGTAGTCACGAAAACAAAGAAAATTGCTCACCACGTGATTTTGCACGTGCGATTCCAAGATTCATATCAAGTTGTTAGAGTATATGTCATGAGTCTCACCAGGATATTCGACACTCACTGGTTCGATTCCCCTCCTACTCTTTTTTTTGCCGCAGCTTCTTTCCCTACCCCCTGTAACTCCCCATATTGGCATCCGCTTACTTTGACGCTTCCCTTGTGCTTGATGGTTTCATACTCGAATATTACGCGAACGGTTTCATATACTTTCTGAATTTAATAGCTATTTATTGATTTCTCAGAACACCTTCAATCGACAGCCTACGATGTCTCCTCGAAACAAGAAGAACTTCAAGAAGAATAAGCAGGGAAAGGCTGATCAGGCCGAGTCGAATACTCCCCTCGGTTCGTTTATCTTCTCTCTCTTGAATCCCACGTAAAACCACGTCGAATGAGCACAACATGACCCTATCTAACTTTTTTCGATTTGACCATAACTCGATGAATATTCGACTACATGACGTAATATGTAGTTTATCTTGAATCCCACGTAAAACCACGTCGAATGAGCACAGCATGACCCTATCTAACTTTTTTCGATTTGACCATAACTCGATGAATATTCGACTACATGATGTAATATGTAGTTTATCTTGAATCCCACGTAAAACCACGTCGAATGAGCACAACATGACCCTATCTAACTTTTGTCGATTTGACCATAACTCGATGAATATTCGACTACATGATGTAATATGTAGTTTATCTTGAATCCCACGTAAAACCACGTCGAATGAGCACAACATGACCCTATCTAACTTTTTTCGATTTGACCATAACTTGATGAATATTCGACTACATGATGTAATATGTAGTTTATCTTGAATCCCACGTAAAACCACGTCGAATGAGCACAACATGACCCTATCTAACTTTTTTCGATTTGACCATAACTCGATGAATATTCGACTATATGATGTAATATGTAGTTTATCTTGAATCCCACGTAAAACCACGTCGAATGAGCACAACATGACCCTATCTAACTTTTTTCGATTTGACCATAACTCGATGAATATTCGACTACATGATGTAATATGTAGTTTATCTTGAATCCCACGTAAAACCACGTCGAATGAGCACAACATGACCCTATCTAACTTTTGTCGATTTGACCATAACTCGATGAATATTCGACTACATGATGTAATATGTAGTTTATCTTAAATCCCACGTAAAACCACGTCGAATGAGCACAACATGACCCTATCTAACTTTTTTCGATTTGACCATAACTTGATGTCATCGAATCTCTCTCTCTATAGAATCGATGATATTTGAACACGTGTAACTATCACTTTAGCACCCTGTAGGAGGGTGATTCATGTGTATGTGTATAAAAGGAAGAGGATCGAGCTCTTCCTTGGCTTTTCGTTCCATACGATAAATGGTGCTGCGGATGTTCTAGTATAAGTCACACATAGTATCGGCCTACTCTGTAGTGACATGGCGACCACTTCCGACCGTTCCTACAGTGCGAGTCCAGCGCACGATAGTAACATCTACTAGTTCGTCTGTACGCCCAGCGGTTTTTCGAGTCGATTCGAGCTGTTAATAACTTCGACGTCGTTTTTCTCCGCCCGGAGGTCTCTCACCCTACGATCGAGAGTTCCAAGCCCCCTCCGGCCCCTTCCGTCCACACAACTCCCCGAACAGTTCAACCACCCCTTCATCATTCGACTGTGTCCCTGCCGAGCGGAACAGTCACCAGAACAACCTTCTTCCTCTACTAGTGATACTCCAGGAACCACAGCAAGGACACTCATACCTCCGTATAGTACCACACAGAGGAACTACGGTAGCGAGCTGAATGTGAGTCGTCAGGTTTCCTGTTGAGATAAGTGAGTGAGGGTGGATATGGACATCTACCTCATACCGTAATGGTCAGCGACAAGAGTACGGATGCAGCTTCCCGTCTCAAAGTCCCCATTCATCCCGTTTGAGAGTTTGTCGAAACTCATATGATTCTTTGGAAGTCGTTAGGTTCGTTCACATTGTATAGGAACTTGTTCACTGTATAGAAACCCAATTCTTCTTTCAATTCTACCCTCGGGAGTGTCATCGAATCTCTCTCTCTATAGAATCGATGATATTTGAACACGTGTAACTATCACTTTAGCACCCTGTAGGAGGGTGATTCATGTGTATGTGTATAAAAGGAAGAGGATCGAGCTCTTCCTTGGCTTTTCGTTCCATACGATAAATGGTGCTGCGGATGTTCTAGTATAAGTCACACATAGTATCGGCCTACTCTGTCGTGACACTTGATGAATATTCGACTACATGACGTAATATGTAGTTTATCTTGAATCCCACGTAAAACCACGTCGAATGAGCACAACATGACCCTATCTAACTTTTTTCGATTTGACCATAACTCGATGAATATTCGACTACATGACGTAATATGTAGTTTATCTTGAATCCCACGTAAAACCACGTCGAATGAGCACAACATGACCCTATCTAACTTTTTTCGATTTGACCATAACTCGATGAATATTCGACTACATGACGTAATATGTAGTTTATCTTGAATCCCACGTAAAACCACGTCGAATGAGCACAGCATGACCCTATCTAACTTTTTTCGATTTGACCATAACTCGATGAATATTCGACTACATGATGTAATATGTAGTTTATCTTGAATCCCACGTAAAACCACGTCGAATGAGCACAACATGACCCTATCTAACTTTTGTCGATTTGACCATAACTCGATGAATATTCGACTACATGATGTAATATGTAGTTTATCTTGAATCCCACGTAAAACCACGTCGAATGAGCACAACATGACCCTATCTAACTTTTTTCGATTTGACCATAACTCGATGAATATTCGACTACATGACGTAATATGTAGTTTATCTTGAATCCCACGTAAAACCACGTCGAATGAGCACAACATGACCCTATCTAACTTTTTTCGATTTGACCATAACTTGATGAATATTCGACTACATGATGTAATATGTAGTTTATCTTGAATCCCACGTAAAACCACGTCGAATGAGCACAACATGACCCTATCTAACTTTTGTCGATTTGACCATAACTCGATGAATATTCGACTACATGACGTAATATGTAGTTTATCTTGAATCCCACGTAAAACCACGTCGAATGAGCACAACATGACCCTATCTAACTTTTTTCGATTTGACCATAACTCGATGAATATTCGACTACATGACGTAATATGTAGTTTATCTTGAATCCCACGTAAAACCACGTCGAATGAGCACAACATGACCCTATCTAACTTTTTTCGATTTGACCATAACTCGATGAATATTCGACTACATGATGTAATATGTAGTTTATCTTGAATCCCACGTAAAACCACGTCGAATGAGCACAACATGACCCTATCTAACTTTTGTCGATTTGACCATAACTCGATGAATATTCGACTACATGATGTAATATGTAGTTTATCTTGAATCCCACGTAAAACCACGTCGAATGAGCACAACATGACCCTATCTAACTTTTTTCGATTTGACCATAACTCGATGAATATTCGACTACATGACGTAATATGTAGTTTATCTTGAATCCCACGTAAAACCACGTCGAATGAGCACAGCATGACCCTATCTAACTTTTTTCGATTTGACCATAACTCGATGAATATTCGACTACATGATGTAATATGTAGTTTATCTTGAATCCCACGTAAAACCACGTCGAATGAGCACAACATGACCCTATCTAACTTTTGTCGATTTGACCATAACTCGATGAATATTCGACTACATGATGTAATATGTAGTTTATCTTGAATCCCACGTAAAACCACGTCGAATGAGCACAACATGACCCTATCTAACTTTTTTCGATTTGACCATAACTCGATGAATATTCGACTACATGACGTAATATGTAGTTTATCTTGAATCCCACGTAAAACCACGTCGAATGAGCACAACATGACCCTATCTAACTTTTTTCGATTTGACCATAACTCGATGAATATTCGACTACATGACGTAATATGTAGTTTATCTTGAATCCCACGTAAAACCACGTCGAATGAGCACAACATGACCCTATCTAACTTTTGTCGATTTGACCATAACTCGATGAATATTCGACTACATGATGTAATATGTAGTTTATCTTGAATCCCACGTAAAACCACGTCGAATGAGCACAACATGACCCTATCTAACTTTTGTCGATTTGACCATAACTCGATGAATATTCGACTACATGATGTAATATGTAGTTTATCTTGAATCCCACGTAAAACCACGTCGAATGAGCACAACATGACCCTATCTAACTTTTTTCGATTTGACCATAACTTGATGAATATTCGACTACATGATGTAATATGTAGTTTATCTTGAATCCCACGTAAAACCACGTCGAATGAGCACAACATGACCCTATCTAACTTTTTTCGATTTGACCATAACTCGATGAATATTCGACTACATGACGTAATATGTAGTTTATCTTGAATCCCACGTAAAACCACGTCGAATGAGCACAACATGACCCTATCTAACTTTTTTCGATTTGACCATAACTCGATGAATATTCGACTACATGACGTAATATGTAGTTTATCTTGAATCCCACGTAAAACCACGTCGAATGAGCACAGCATGACCCTATCTAACTTTTTTCGATTTGACCATAACTCGATGAATATTCGACTACATGATGTAATATGTAGTTTATCTTGAATCCCACGTAAAACCACGTCGAATGAGCACAACATGACCCTATCTAACTTTTGTCGATTTGACCATAACTCGATGAATATTCGACTACATGATGTAATATGTAGTTTATCTTGAATCCCACGTAAAACCACGTCGAATGAGCACAACATGACCCTATCTAACTTTTTTCGATTTGACCATAACTTGATGAATATTCGACTACATGATGTAATATGTAGTTTATCTTGAATCCCACGTAAAACCACGTCGAATGAGCACAACATGACCCTATCTAACTTTTTTCGATTTGACCATAACTCGATGAATATTCGACTACATGACGTAATATGTAGTTTATCTTGAATCCCACGTAAAACCACGTCGAATGAGCACAACATGACCCTATCTAACTTTTTTCGATTTGACCATAACTCGATGAATATTCGACTACATGACGTAATATGTAGTTTATCTTGAATCCCACGTAAAACCACGTCGAATGAGCACAACATGACCCTATCTAACTTTTTTCGATTTGACCATAACTCGATGAATATTCGACTACATGACGTAATATGTAGTTTATCTTGAATCCCACGTAAAACCACGTCGAATGAGCACAGCATGACCCTATCTAACTTTTTTCGATTTGACCATAACTCGATGAATATTCGACTACATGATGTAATATGTAGTTTATCTTGAATCCCACGTAAAACCACGTCGAATGAGCACAACATGACCCTATCTAACTTTTGTCGATTTGACCATAACTCGATGAATATTCGACTACATGATGTAATATGTAGTTTATCTTGAATCCCACGTAAAACCACGTCGAATGAGCACAACATGACCCTATCTAACTTTTTTCGATTTGACCATAACTTGATGAATATTCGACTACATGATGTAATATGTAGTTTATCTTGAATCCCACGTAAAACCACGTCGAATGAGCACAACATGACCCTATCTAACTTTTTTCGATTTGACCATAACTCGATGAATATTCGACTACATGACGTAATATGTAGTTTATCTTGAATCCCACGTAAAACCACGTCGAATGAGCACAACATGACCCTATCTAACTTTTTTTCGATTTGACCATAACTCGATGAATATTCGACTACATGACGTAATATGTAGTTTATCTTGAATCCCACGTAAAACCACGTCGAATGAGCACAACATGACCCTATCTAACTTTTTTCGATTTGACCATAACTCGATGAATATTCGACTACATGATGTAATATGTAGTTTATCTTGAATCCCACGTAAAACCACGTCGAATGAGCACAACATGACCCTATCTAACTTTTGTCGATTTGACCATAACTCGATGATTATTCGACTACATGATGTAATATGTAGTTTATCTTAAATCCCACGTAAAACCACGTCGAATGAGCACAACATGACCCTATCTAACTTTTTTCGATTTGACCATAACTCGATGAATATTCGAGTACATGACGTAATATGTAGTTTATCTTGAATCCCACGTAAAACCACGTCGAATGAGCACAACATGACCCTATCTAACTTTTTTCGATTTGACCATAACTCGATGAATATTCGACTACATGATGTAATATGTAGTTTATCTTGAATCCCACGTAAAACCACGTCGAATGAGCACAACATGACCCTATCTAACTTTTGTCGATTTGACCATAACTCGATGAATATTCGACTACATGATGTAATATGTAGTTTATCTTGAATCCCACGTAAAACCACGTCGAATGAGCACAACATGACCCTATCTAACTTTTTTCGATTTGACCATAACTTGATGAATATTCGACTACATGATGTAATATGTAGTTTATCTTGAATCCCACGTAAAACCACGTCGAATGAGCACAACATGACCCTATCTAACTTTTTTCGATTTGACCATAACTCGATGAATATTCGACTACATGATGTAATATGTAGTTTATCTTGAATCCCACGTAAAACCACGTCGAATGAGCACAACATGACCCTATCTAACTTTTGTCGATTTGACCATACCTCGATGATTATTCGACTACATGATGTAATATGTAGTTTATCTTAAATCCCACGTAAAACCACGTCGAATGAGCACAACATGACCCTATCTAACTTTTTTCGATTTGACCATAACTCGATGAATATTCGACTACATGACGTAATATGTAGTTTATCTTGAATCCCACGTAAAACCACGTCGAATGAGCACAACATGACCCTATCTAACTTTTTTCGATTTGACCATAACTCGATGAATATTCGACTACATGACGTAATATGTAGTTTATCTTGAATCCCACGTAAAACCACGTCGAATGAGCACAACATGACCCTATCTAACTTTTTTCGATTTGACCATAACTCGATGAATATTCGACTACATGACGTAATATGTAGTTTATCTTGAATCCCACGTAAAACCACGTCGAATGAGCACAACATGACCCTATCTAACTTTTTTCGATTTGACCATAACTCGATGAATATTCGACTACATGACGTAATATGTAGTTTATCTTGAATCCCACGTAAAACCACGTCGAATGAGCACAACATGACCCTATCTAACTTTTTTCGATTTGACCATAACTCGATGAATATTCGACTACATGACGTAATATGTAGTTTATCTTGAATCCCACGTAAAACCACGTCGAATGAGCACAACATGACCCTATCTAACTTTTTTTCGATTTGACCATAACTCGATGAATATTCGACTACATGACGTAATATGTAGTTTATCTTGAATCCCACGTAAAACCACGTCGAATGAGCACAACATGACCCTATCTAACTTTTTTCGATTTGACCATAACTCGATGAATATTCGACTACATGATGTAATATGTAGTTTATCTTGAATCCCACGTAAAACCACGTCGAATGAGCACAACATGACCCTATCTAACTTTTGTCGATTTGACCATAACTCGATGATTATTCGACTACATGATGTAATATGTAGTTTATCTTAAATCCCACGTAAAACCACGTCGAATGAGCACAACATGACCCTATCTAACTTTTTTCGATTTGACCATAACTCGATGAATATTCGACTACATGACGTAATATGTAGTTTATCTTGAATCCCACGTAAAACCACGTCGAATGAGCACAACATGACCCTATCTAACTTTTTTCGATTTGACCATAACTCGATGAATATTCGACTACATGACGTAATATGTAGTTTATCTTGAATCCCACGTAAAACCACGTCGAATGAGCACAACATGACCCTATCTAACTTTTTTCGATTTGACCATAACTCGATGAATATTCGACTACATGATGTAATATGTAGTTTATCTTGAATCCCACGTAAAACCACGTCGAATGAGCACAACATGACCCTATCTAACTTTTGTCGATTTGACCATAACTCGATGATTATTCGACTACATGATGTAATATGTAGTTTATCTTAAATCCCACGTAAAACCACGTCGAATGAGCACAACATGACCCTATCTAACTTTTTTCGATTTGACCATAACTCGATGAATATTCGACTACATGACGTAATATGTAGTTTATCTTGAATCCCACGTAAAACCACGTCGAATGAGCACAACATGACCCTATCTAACTTTTTTCGATTTGACCATAACTCGATGAATATTCGACTACATGACGTAATATGTAGTTTATCTTGAATCCCACGTAAAACCACGTCGAATGAGCACAACATGACCCTATCTAACTTTTTTCGATTTGACCATAACTCGATGAATATTCGACTACATGACGTAATATGTAGTTTATCTTGAATCCCACGTAAAACCACGTCGAATGAGCACAACATGACCCTATCTAACTTTTTTCGATTTGACCATAACTCGATGAATATTCGACTACATGACGTAATATGTAGTTTATCTTGAATCCCACGTAAAACCACGTCGAATGAGCACAACATGACCCTATCTAACTTTTTTTCGATTTGACCATAACTCGATGAATATTCGACTACATGACGTAATATGTAGTTTATCTTGAATCCCACGTAAAACCACGTCGAATGAGCACAACATGACCCTATCTAACTTTTTTCGATTTGACCATAACTCGATGATTATTCGACTACATGATGTAATATGTAGTTTATCTTAAATCCCACGTAAAACCACGTCGAATGAGCACAACATGACCCTATCTAACTTTTGTCGATTTGACCATACCTCGATGAATATTCGACTACATGACGTAATATGTAGTTTATCTTGAATCCCACGTAAAACCACGTCGAATGAGCACAACATGACCCTATCTAACTTTTTTCGATTTGACCATAACTCGATGAATATTCGACTACATGACGTAATATGTAGTTTATCTTGGATCCCACGTAAAACCACGTCGAATGAGCACAACATGACCCTATCTAACTTTTTTCGATTTGACCATAACTCGATGAATATTCGACTACATGACGTAATATGTAGTTTATCTTGAATCCCACGTAAAACCACGTCGAATGAGCACAACATGACCCTATCTAACTTTTTTCGATTTGACCATAACTCGATGATTATTCGACTACATGATGTAATATGTAGTTTATCTTAAATCCCACGTAAAACCACGTCGAATGAGCACAACATGACCCTATCTAACTTTTGTCGATTTGACCATACCTCGATGAATATTCGACTACATGACGTAATATGTAGTTTATCTTGAATCCCACGTAAAACCACGTCGAATGAGCACAACATGACCCTATCTAACTTTTGTCGATTTGACCATAACTCGATGATTATTCGACTACATGATGTAATATGTAGTTTATCTTAAATCCCACGTAAAACCACGTCGAATGAGCACAACATGACCCTATCTAACTTTTTTCGATTTGACCATAACTCGATGAATATTCGACTACATGACGTAATATGTAGTTTATCTTGAATCCCACGTAAAACCACGTCGAATGAGCACAACATGACCCTATCTAACTTTTTTCGATTTGACCATAACTCGATGAATATTCGACTACATGACGTAATATGTAGTTTATCTTGAATCCCACGTAAAACCACGTCGAATGAGCACAACATGACCCTATCTAACTTTTTTCGATTTGACCATAACTCGATGAATATTCGACTACATGACGTAATATGTAGTTTATCTTGAATCCCACGTAAAACCACGTCGAATGAGCACAACATGACCCTATCTAACTTTTTTCGATTTGACCATAACTCGATGAATATTCGACTACATGACGTAATATGTAGTTTATCTTGAATCCCACGTAAAACCACGTCGAATGAGCACAACATGACCCTATCTAACTTTTGTCGATTTGACCATACCTCGATGATTATTCGACTACATGATGTAATATGTAGTTTATCTTAAATCCCACGTAAAACCACGTCGAATGAGCACAACATGACCCTATCTAACTTTTTTCGATTTGACCATAACTCGATGAATATTCGACTACATGACGTAATATGTAGTTTATCTTGAATCCCACGTAAAACCACGTCGAATGAGCACAACATGACCCTATCTAACTTTTTTCGATTTGACCATAACTCGATGAATATTCGACTACATGACGTAATATGTAGTTTATCTTGAATCCCACGTAAAACCACGTCGAATGAGCACAACATGACCCTATCTAACTTTTTTCGATTTGACCATAACTCGATGAATATTCGACTACATGACGTAATATGTAGTTTATCTTGAATCCCACGTAAAACCACGTCGAATGAGCACAACATGACCCTATCTAACTTTTTTCGATTTGACCATAACTCGATGAATATTCGACTACATGACGTAATATGTAGTTTATCTTGAATCCCACGTAAAACCACGTCGAATGAGCACAACATGACCCTATCTAACTTTTTTCGATTTGACCAT
This sequence comes from Pristionchus pacificus, assembly GCA_000180635.4. Classification (NCBI taxonomy): domain Eukaryota; kingdom Metazoa; phylum Nematoda; class Chromadorea; order Rhabditida; family Neodiplogasteridae; genus Pristionchus; species Pristionchus pacificus. The sequence goes on from CM026580.1 coordinate 678,594, forward strand.
AACTCGATGAATATTCGACTACATGACGTAATATGTAGTTTATCTTGAATCCCACGTAAAACCACGTCGAATGAGCACAACATGACCCTATCTAACTTTTTTCGATTTGACCATAACTCGATGAATATTCGACTACATGACGTAATATGTAGTTTATCTTGAATCCCACGTAAAACCACGTCGAATGAGCACAACATGACCCTATCTAACTTTTTTCGATTTGACCATAACTCGATGAATATTCGACTACATGACGTAATATGTAGTTTATCTTGAATCCCACGTAAAACCACGTCGAATGAGCACAACATGACCCTATCTAACTTTTTTCGATTTGACCATAACTCGATGAATATTCGACTACATGACGTAATATGTAGTTTATCTTGAATCCCACGTAAAACCACGTCGAATGAGCACAACATGACCCTATCTAACTTTTTTCGATTTGACCATAACTCGATGAATATTCGACTACATGACGTAATATGTAGTTTATCTTGAATCCCACGTAAAACCACGTCGAATGAGCACAACATGACCCTATCTAACTTTTGTCGATTTGACCATAACTCGATGATTATTCGACTACATGATGTAATATGTAGTTTATCTTAAATCCCACGTAAAACCACGTCGAATGAGCACAACATGACCCTATCTAACTTTTTTCGATTTGACCATAACTCGATGAATATTCGACTACATGACGTAATATGTAGTTTATCTTGAATCCCACGTAAAACCACGTCGAATGAGCACAACATGACCCTATCTAACTTTTTTCGATTTGACCATAACTCGATGAATATTCGACTACATGACGTAATATGTAGTTTATCTTGAATCCCACGTAAAACCACGTCGAATGAGCACAACATGACCCTATCTAACTTTTTTCGATTTGACCATAACTCGATGAATATTCGACTACATGACGTAATATGTAGTTTATCTTGAATCCCACGTAAAACCACGTCGAATGAGCACAACATGACCCTATCTAACTTTTTTCGATTTGACCATAACTCGATGAATATTCGACTACATGACGTAATATGTAGTTTATCTTGAATCCCACGTAAAACCACGTCGAATGAGCACAACATGACCCTATCTAACTTTTTTCGATTTGACCATAACTCGATGAATATTCGACTACATGACGTAATATGTAGTTTATCTTGAATCCCACGTAAAACCACGTCGAATGAGCACAACATGACCCTATCTAACTTTTTTCGATTTGACCATAACTCGATGATTATTCGACTACATGATGTAATATGTAGTTTATCTTAAATCCCACGTAAAACCACGTCGAATGAGCACAACATGACCCTATCTAACTTTTTTCGATTTGACCATAACTCGATGAATATTCGACTACATGATGTAATATGTAGTTTATCTTGAATCCCACGTAAAACCACGTCGAATGAGCACAACATGACCCTATCTAACTTTTGTCGATTTGACCATAACTCGATGAATATTCGACTACATGATGTAATATGTAGTTTATCTTGAATCCCACGTAAAACCACGTCGAATGAGCACAACATGACCCTATCTAACTTTTTTCGATTTGACCATAACTTGATGAATATTCGACTACATGATGTAATATGTAGTTTATCTTGAATCCCACGTAAAACCACGTCGAATGAGCACAACATGACCCTATCTAACTTTTTTCGATTTGACCATAACTCGATGAATATTCGACTACATGATGTAATATGTAGTTTATCTTGAATCCCACGTAAAACCACGTCGAATGAGCACAACATGACCCTATCTAACTTTTGTCGATTTGACCATAACTCGATGATTATTCGACTACATGATGTAATATGTAGTTTATCTTAAATCCCACGTAAAACCACGTCGAATGAGCACAACATGACCCTATCTAACTTTTTTCGATTTGACCATAACTCGATGAATATTCGACTACATGACGTAATATGTAGTTTTATCTTGAATCCCACGTAAAACCACGTCGAATGAGCACAACATGACCCTATCTAACTTTTTTCGATTTGACCATAACTCGATGAATATTCGACTACATGACGTAATATGTAGTTTATCTTGAATCCCACGTAAAACCACGTCGAATGAGCACAACATGACCCTATCTAACTTTTTTCGATTTGACCATAACTCGATGAATATTCGACTACATGACGTAATATGTAGTTTATCTTGAATCCCACGTAAAACCACGTCGAATGAGCACAACAGGACCCTATCTAACTTTTTTCGATTTGACCATAACTCGATGAATATTCGACTACATGACGTAATATGTAGTTTATCTTAAATCCCACGTAAAACCACGTCGAATGAGCACAACATGACCCTATCTAACTTTTTTCGATTTGACCATAACTCGATGAATATTCGACTACATGATGTAATATGTAGTTTATCTTGAATCCCACGTAAAACCACGTCGAATGAGCACAACATGACCCTATCTAACTTTGTCGATTTGACCATAACTCGATGAATATTCGACTACATGATGTAATATGTAGTTTATCTTGAATCCCACGTAAAACCACGTCGAATGAGCACAACATGACCCTATCTAACTTTTTTCGATTTGACCATAACTTGATGAATATTCGACTACATGATGTAATATGTAGTTTATCTTGAATCCCACGTAAAACCACGTCGAATGAGCACAACATGACCCTATCTAACTTTTTTCGATTTGACCATAACTCGATGAATATTCGACTACATGATGTAATATGTAGTTTATCTGAATCCCACGTAAAACCACGTCGAATGAGCACAACATGACCCTATCTAACTTTTTGTCGATTTGACCATAACTCGATGATTATTCGACTACATGAGTAATATGTAGTTTTATCTTAAATCCCACGTAAAACCACGTCGAATGAGCACAACATGACCCTATCTAACTTTTTTCGATTTGACCATAACTCGATGAATATTCGACTACATGACGTAATATGTAGTTTATCTTGAATCCCACGTAAAACCACGTCGAATGAGCACAACATGACCCTATCTAACTTTTTTCGATTTGACCATAACTCGATGAATATTCGACTACATGACGTAATATGTAGTTTATCTTGAATCCCACGTAAAAACCACGTCGAATGAGCACAACATGACCCTATCTAACTTTTTTCGATTTGACCATAACTCGATGAATATTCGACTACATGACGTAATATGTAGTTTTATCTTGAATCCCACGTAAAACCACGTCGAATGAGCACACATGACCCTATCTAACTTTTTTCGATTTGACCATAACTCGATGAATATTCGACTACATGACGTAATATGTAGTTTTATCTTGAATCCCACGTAAAACCACGTCGAATGAGCACAACATGACCCTATCTAACTTTTTTCGATTTGACCATAACTCGATGAATTATTCGACTACATGATGTAATATGTAGTTGTATCTTAAATCCCACGTAAAACCACGTCGAATGAGCACAACATGACCCTATCTAACTTTTTCGATTGACCATAACTCGAATGAATATTCGACTACATGATGTAATATGTAGTTTATCTTGAATCCCACGTAAAAACCACGTCGAATGAGCACAACATGACCCTATCTAACTTTTGTCGATTGACCATAACTCGATGAATATTCGACTACATGATGTAATATGTAGTTTTATCTGAATCCCACGTAAAACCACGTCGAATGAGCACAACATGACCCTATCTAACTTTTTTCGATTTGACCATAACTTGATGAATATTCGACTACATGATGTAATATGTAGTTTATCTTGAATCCCACGTAAAACCACGTCGAATGAGCACAACATGACCCTATCTAACTTTTTCGATTTGACCATAACTCGATGAATATTCGACTACATGATGTAATATGTAGTTTATCTTGAATCCCACGTAAAACCACGTCGAATGAGCACAACATGACCTATCTAACTTTTGTCGATTTGACCATAACTCGATGATTATTCGACTACATGATGTAATATGTAGTTTATCTTAAATCCCACGTAAAACCACGTCGAATGAGCACAACATGACCCTATCTAACTTTTTTCGATTTGACCATAACTCGATGATTATTCGACTACATGATGTAATATGTAGTTTATCTTAAATCCCACGTAAAACCACGTCGAATGAGCACAACATGACCCTATCTAACTTTTTTCGATTTGACCATAACTCGATGAATATTCGACTACATGATGTTAATATGTAGTTTATCTTGAATCCCACGTAAAAACCACGTCGAATGAGCACAACAATGACCCTATCTAACTTTTGTCCGATTTGACCATAACTCGATGAATATTCGACTACATGATGTAATATGTAGTTTATCTTGAATCCCACGTAAAACCACGTCGAATGAGCACAAACATGACCCTATCTAACTTTTTTCGATTTGACCATAACTTGATGAATATTCGACTACATGATGTAATATGTAGTTTATCTGAATCCCACGTAAAAACCACGTCGAATGAGCACAACATGACCCTATCTAACTTTTTTCGATTTGACCATAACTCGATGAATATTCGACTACATGATGTAATATGTAGTTTATCTTGAATCCCACGTAAAACCACGTCGAATGAGCACAACATGACCCTATCTACTTTTGTCGATTTGACCATAACTCGATGATTATTCGACTACATGATGTAATATGTAGTTTATCTTAAATCCCACGTAAAAACCACGTCGAATGAGCACAACATGACCCTATCTAACTTTTTTCGATTTGACCATAACTCGATGAATATTCGACTACATGACGTAAATATGTAGTTTATCTTGAATCCCACGTAAAACCACGTCGAATGAGCACAACATGACCCTATCTAACTTTTTTCGATTTGACCATAACTCGATGAATATTCGACTACATGACGTAATATGTAGTTTATCTTGAATCCCACGTAAAAACCACGTCGAATGAGCACAACATGACCCTATCTAACTTTTTTCGATTTGACCATAACTCGATGAATATTCGACTACATGACGTAATATGTAGTTTATCTTGAATCCCACGTAAAACCACGTCGAATGAGCACAACATGACCCTATCTAACTTTTTTCGATTTGACCATAACTCGATGAATATTCGACTACATGACGTAATATGTAGTTTATCTTGAATCCCACGTAAAAACCACGTCGAATGAGCACAACATGACCCTATCTAACTTTTTTCGATTTGACCATAACTCGATGAATATTCGACTAATGACGTAATATGTAGTTTATCTTGAATCCCACGTAAAACCACGTCGAATGAGCACAGCATGACCCTATCTAACTTTTTTTCGATTTGACCATAACTCGATGAATATTCGACTACATGACGGTAATATGTAGTTTATCTTGAATCCCACGTAAAACCACGTCGCATGAGCACAACATGACCCTATCTAACGTTTTGTCGATTTGACCATAACTCGATGAATATTCGACTACATGATGTAATATGTAGTTTATCTTGAATCCCACGTAAAACCACGTCGAATGAGCACAACATGACCCTATCTAACTTTTTTCGATTTGACCATAACTTGATGAATATTCGACTACATAATGTAATATGTAGTTATACTTGAATCCCACGTAAAAACCACGTCGAATGAGCCAACATGACCCTATCTAACTTTTTTCGATTTGACCATAACTCGATGAAATATTCGACTACATGATGTAATATGTAGTTTATCTTGAATCCCACGTAAAACCACGTCGAATGAGCACAACATGACCCTATCTAACTTTTGTCGATTTGACCATAACTCGAATGATTATTCGACTACATGATTGTAATATGTAGTTTATCTTAAATCCCACGTAAAACCACGTCGAATGAGCCACAACATGACCCTATCTACTTTTTCGATTTGACCATAACTCGATGAATATTCGACTACATGACGTAATATGTAGTTTATCTTGAATCCCACGTAAAACCACGTCGAATGAGCACAACATGACCCTATCTACTTTTTTCGATTTGACCATAACTCGATGAATATTCGACTACATGACGTAATATGTAGTTTATCTTGAATCCCACGTAAAACCACGTCGAATGAGCACAAAATGACCCTATCTAACTTTTTTCGATTTGACCATAACTCGATGAATATTCGACTACATGACGTAATATGTAGTTTATCTTGAATCCCACGTAAAACCACGTCGAATGAGCACAAACATGACCCTATCTAACTTTTTCGATTTGACCATAACTCGATGAATATTCGACTACATGACGTAATATGTAGTTTATCTTGAATCCCACGTCAAACCACGTCGAATGAGCACAACATGACCCTATCTAACTTTTTTTCGATTTGACCATAACTCGATGAATATTCGACTACAATGACGTAATATGTAGTTTATCTTGAATCCCACGTAAAACCACGTCGAATGAGCACAACATGACCCTATCTAACTTTTTCGATTTGACCATAACTCGATGGAATATTCGACTACATGACGTAATATATGTAGTTGATCTTGAATCCCACGTAAACCACGTCGAATGAGCACAACATGACCCTATCTAACTTTTTTCGATTTGACCATAACTCGATGAATATTCGACTACATGACGTAATATGTAGTTTATCTTGAATCCCACGTAAAACCACGTCGAATGAGCACAACATGACCCTATCTAACTTTTTTCGATTTGACCATAACTCGATGAATATTCGACTACATGACGTAATATGTTAGTTTTATCTTGAATCCCACGTAAAACCACGTCGAATGAGCACAACATGACCCTATCTAACTTTTTTCGATTTGACCATAACTCGATGAATATTCGACTACATGACGTAATATGTAGTTTATCTTGAATCCCACGTAAAACCACGTCGAATGAGCACAACATGACCCTATCTAACTTTTTTCGATTTGACCATAACTCGATGAATATTCGACTACATGACGTAATATGTAGTTTATCTTGAATCCCACGTAAAACCACGTCGAATGAGCACAACATGACCCTATCTAACTTTTTTCGATTTGACCATAACTCGATGAATATTCGACTACATGACGTAATATGTAGTTTATCTTGAATCCCACGTAAAACCACGTCGAATGAGCACAACATGACCCTATCTAACTTTTTTCGATTTGACCATAACTCGATGAATATTCGACTACATGACGTAATATGTAGTTTATCTTGAATCCCACGTAAAACCACGTCGAATGAGCACAACATGACCCTATCTAACTTTTTTCGATTTGACCATAACTCGATGAATATTCGACTACATGACGTAATATGTAGTTTATCTTGAATCCCACGTAAAACCACGTCGAATGAGCACAACATGACCCTATCTAACTTTTTTCGATTTGACCATAACTCGATGAATATTCGACTACATGACGTAATATGTAGTTTATCTTGAATCCCACGTAAAACCACGTCGAATGAGCACAACATGACCCTATCTAACTTTTTTTCGATTTGACCATAACTCGATGAATATTCGACTACATGACGTAATATGTAGTTTATCTTGAATCCCACGTAAAACCACGTCGAATGAGCACAACATGACCCTATCTAACTTTTTTCGATTTGACCATAACTCGATGAATATTCGACTACATGACGTAAATATGTAGTTATCTTGAATCCCACGTAAAACCACGTCGAATGAGCACAACATGACCCTATCTAACTTTTTTCGATTTGACCATAACTCGATGAATATTCGACTACATGACGTAATATGTAGTTTATCTTGAATCCCACGTAAAACCACGTCGAATGAGCACAACATGACCCTATCTAACTTTTTTCGATTTGACCATAACTCGATGAATATTCGACTACATGACGTAATATGTAGTTTATCTGAATCCCACGTAAAACCACGTCGAATGAGCACAACATGACCCTATCTAACTTTTTTCGATTTGACCATAACTCGATGAATATTCGACTACATGACGTAATATGTAGTTTATCTTGAATCCCACGTAAAACCACGTCGAATGAGCACAACATGACCCTATCTAACTTTTTTCGATTTGACCATAACTCGATGAATATTCGACTACATGACGTAATATGTAGTTTATCTTGAATCCCACGTAAAACCACGTCGAATGAGCACAACATGACCCTATCTAACTTTTTTCGATTTGACCATAACTCGATGAATATTCGACTACATGACGTAATATGTAGTTTTATCTTGAATCCCACGTAAAACCACGTCGAATGAGCACAACATGACCCTATCTAACTTTTTTCGATTTGACCATAACTCGATGAATATTCGACTACATGACGTAATATGTAGTTTATCTTGAATCCCACGTAAAACCACGTCGAATGAGCACAACATGACCCTATCTAACTTTTTTCGATTTGACCATAACTCGATGAATATTCGACTACATGACGTAATATGTAGTTTATCTTGAATCCCACGTAAAACCACGTCGAATGAGCACAACATGACCCTATCTAACTTTTTTCGATTTGACCATAACTCGATGAATATTCGACTACATGACGTAATATGTAGTTTATCTTGAATCCCACGTAAAACCACGTCGAATGAGCACAACATGACCCTATCTAACTTTTTTCGATTTGACCATAACTCGATGAATATTCGACTACATGACGTAATATGTAGTTTATCTTGAATCCCACGTAAAACCACGTCGAATGAGCACAACATGACCCTATCTAACTTTTTTCGATTTGACCATAACTCGATGAATATTCGACTACATGATGTAATATGTAGTTTATCTTGAATCCCACGTAAAACCACGTCGAATGAGCACAACAGACCCATCAATCTAACTTGGTCGATTTGACCATAACTCGATGAATATTCGACTACATGATGTAATATGTAGTTTATCTTGAATCCCACGTAAAACCACGTCGAATGAGCACAACATGACCCTATCTAAATTTTTTCGATTTGACCATAACTCGATGAATATTCGACTACATGATGTAATATGTAGTTTATCTTGAATCCCACGTAAAACCACGTCGAATGAGCACAACATGACCCTATCTAACTTTTTCGATTTGACCATAACTCGATGAATATTCGACTACATGATGTAATATGTAGTTATCTTGAATCCCACGTAAAACCACGTCGAATGAGCACAACATGACCCTATCTAACTTTTGTCGATTTGACCATAACTCGATGATATTCGACTACATGAATGTAATATGTAGTTTATCTAAATCCCACGTAAAACCACGTCGAATGAGCACAACATGACCCTATCTAACTTTTTTCGATTTGA